>VWZS01002145.1:571736-730981 GCA_013397075.1 Rhabdornis inornatus | reverse complement strand
AGCGGGAAGCCCGGCCTGGGGAAGCCCGGCTGCGGCGGGGACCGCTGCCCGCGGCGGGCCGGGCCGGTCGCCTCCGCGCTGGCCGCACTCCTCTCGGCGCTGGCCGCGGCCTCCTGCGTCTACCTGGGAGTGCGGACCAGCGACCTCCAGGCCAGGGTCGCGGCCATCGAAGGCGCCCGAGTGGGCTTCTCTGCCGCCGCCCCGCTCCCGCCGCTGCCCGGCTTTTCCTTGGAGCAGCTGAACGCGATGATGCAGGAGAAAGTGGAGCGACTTCTCGCCCAGGTGTGCGGGACGGGGGTGGCCGCTGTCGTGCGCTGTGCGTGTGGCGNTGGGGGATGCTCGGGGCGGGGGGCGGCCGAGGCCGTGAGGGGGGCGGCCGGGGCGAGTTGCTCGGGTGAGAGGTGGAGGGGGAAGCGGGGAAAGTGAGCCCGCATCCCCAGGGGGCGGCGGGGCCGGGATGCCCCGGGCTGCTGGAGCGGGCGGGATGGGGATCGCGGGGGACCCTTGCGTACGCCTCGCCTGAGGCACTTTCCTCATCTGTGACTCGCCGCCGTCCCTGCGCTTCTCGACCGCGCGTGTCGAGGAGGCAGAAAGACCGGGATCACTTGGGGCGGCGGGGGGAGAGACCTCGAGGTGTCGGGCTTGGCTTTGTTGATGTGGGGTGGTGAGGTCACTGAGGCACCTTAGGCCGCGTTCGGGCAAAGGAGCCACCGCTGGTTGCGCAGCCTCTGGCATAGCGGTACATTCCAGCTGGCGGCTGCGGTCGGGAGCGCTGTCTGTGGCGAGCGAGCTCTCTAAATGCCCTCACGTTGCTTTTCTCGCCCCCAGAAATCCTACGAGCACTTCGCAAAAATACGAGTAGCGAGAGAAGCGGCTCCAGAGTGCAACTGCCCACCAGGTAACAGGCACAGCTTGGAAATCTCCTCTCGGAGGCTTGTAACTCTGGGGTGTTCGGTATCCATGTTTTTGAAATACACCTAAGTCAGGGGATGCCTATTCAATCGACAGCTGTTCCTTGGGTGGAAAAGGTGTAAAGCCCAGAATGATTTGTTTTCACTGTGGCCCCAGATTGGAATTAATGCTAATAAAAACAACCCATTAGGCTGGATGCTGCCAAACAAGAACACTTACAAAGCAGTTAATGATCTACTCTAGCAGATGAAATATATTCTGTCTTAAATGGGGTCGTAGTGAATCAAGGCACTGTGTGCTCAACTTGGGAAGTAGAGCAAAAGTCCCTAGCAAAAATATTGATCAATTTTTAACATGGATTGAAATAGGTGGAGGGTCTGTTGCAAGTTACCAGTAATATATACGTGAGTTTTTTCAGCCTTATTTTTCTGTAGTCTTGGTGGGAAGCAGTTTCCCTAGGAAGGAATTGGAGGTTGACTTTGGAAATGGGCCCTTCTAAGTCTGTGCAGTTGTTCATACATTCATGCTGCAATATTTCTGTGGTCTTGGTGTTCGTTTTTGATAGTCTGCTAACTGTCAATGCTGTTTAGCTTTAGAAACAACTTCTAACGTATATCCAAGTTCATTTAGCATCTTTGAAGTTAAGAAAATAATGCCAGTGTTTCACAGGGTTCCAGCATCCTCTGTGATGTGGCACACTAGATGCAGAGGATGCTTTGCATATCCTCTCACTGTATAAAATAAAAATCTCCTTTACAGGTGGAATATCGACTGTCAACAGGACTTAAGCTGATTATGCTTGCCAGCAGGATGTGTGATAGTACTCATATATAAGGAAGGAGCTCTTCTAGTTCAGGATTCAATTCCTGCCAAACTCATCGGTCTGAAGGGACTATTGAATCTCAGTGTTAAAGCTGCGTGCAGTGGTTGGTACGCTTTTTGTGATGATACAGCTGAGAACAGAGTACTTACTTCGTGGCGTAGGAGTTGCCACGGCTATCATGGGAAGGACAATATATATGACTAGGACTGTTTCAAAAGAGTGCGTAGAATTACTCCTAGTTAGTTTTGGTGAGGAACATTGGTTTCCTGCTGTAGTATGTATGTATTTTTCCTTTAAGTCTAACATGAACAAACTGATCTTATTTTTTCTGTTGCTTAACTGCAATGAATTACAAGATGCAAGTTTGTGCACAGAAATGAGAGTTACTCATGTTGTTTGTAGTGATGCATTCCGTGAGCCTGAAATGATGTTTGATGCTGAGCTCTTTCCCTTTTTCTTCTTCCTTTTTTAAATCCATCTGTTGTGATATTTTCACTCACTGTTTTCCTGCTAAAGGTCAGTATCTACTTTTTCATGGTCAGTGTTACATGCTGCTTTACTTCTTCACTACCACTAGAGCTCCACATTATACCAATTTTTATCTGACCTTTTTTCTTAAGTATGTGTTATCAAATAGATTATGAGCAACAGGCTATTTCCCACATGCATTGTAAAAATCCTTGCTACGTGAAAGTCAAAGCAATTTGGGGAACATATTCAAGGGAGCAAGATTTATAAGACCAGGAAAACTTACATGAATCATTGCAAAGTGAAAAAAAAGTAAGTTGCAGAGAGGTGGGATTAGAAATGTGATATGGAGCTTTTCACCTCTTGGTAGCTGTACCAATTTGGAAGTAAGTTTTGTAGTGACTGAAAGATGTTGCAATGTGGTAGCCTCACTTTGCAGTTGATGCTCTCAGGCTTGTTGCCAGTGGACAGGTGTCTACCTCAAAATGGCATCATCTTGGGAGCCTTGTCTGAGAAAGCAGGGGCTGAGTGGCACCACCACCTGAGGACAGTGCCTTCCTAACTGCAGGCATTAGGCAGAGCAGGAGGGGATAGAGCAAATAAATTGTTGTTTTTTAGTTTGGTTCCCTCTGTTAGAATTCCTTTTTGACTGCACAGGAATGGCTTTTGTTTTAATCCTTAGTGCTGCTATTACAAATACTTATGTTCAAAAATGTATTTGGTTTAATAGGAAAAGTATCATGGTACATCAGTGGTTTTTCTGTTGCCTGCTATTTGAAAAGCCAAAGAGTACATTGCCTCTTTCCCACATGGTTCCCTTTTGCTTCTGTATTATGCTCAACTTCTTAATTTCTTTCCTGTGTTTCTGTAATAATAAAATACATGTCTGTTAGAAATTACTTTGGAAGCCCTTCATGGTACAGAGGTGAATTTTGAAATGTCCCTATGCTGTGAGAAAGGGTCACTACTGAATGGCCACCAGGACAGTTTCCATCATCCTTCTCTTTAAAGAGGAATAAAGATTATTTAAAGTAGGTTACATAGTTCTCTATCAAAAGAAGAGAAGGAAGTTGAATCTGCAGACAAGAGGGTGAGAATGTGGCCTCTGGTTCAGGATTAAAGTTATGCAACTGCTATATGTGTGATTAGCTTGAGATTTTCATCCCCTTTTGCCTCTCTATGGTAGGAACCTGCACATTCAAAGGAAAGTGGGTTTGAAAGGCTCAGATACCTTTGGAAGCCAGATTCGCAAGCTCACAGCTTGCAGAGCAGCCTGCATTTAGCTCCTTTTAATTCAACAGTAGCCTTGCATTTTGTCTAGAGTGAAGAGTGATCACATTTCTCTTTAAAAGCTTTATTTTCACTAAATGTGATTTTTCGTATTCTTACGTTCTATTTTCTAATGAAAGAAACGTGTTGTGAGGTGATAGAGTTTTGCTTTTAACTCTGCAACTAAAACCAGATACCAAAGATTTTGTAAATACTTTAAAAATTACAATAGCAGGCATTCTTTCTCTTCTTAAAGCAGAGTAATAAAGTTTGGAAAGTAAATTTGTGCTGACATTCCTCTTAAATTACCTCAGCTCTAATAAGAGTGCCAGGGTAAATCTTGTACTTTCAGCTGGTGCTGCAGTCACTGCTGGTAGTTGGCCTTTTGCTCATAGGGCTAGGAGGCAAATTGAGTGGCTAAAATAATTTTAAGCATAATAAATTAATTTTCATTTGCCAGGTGAATTTCTTTTTTTAAGTTGATGTTTTTCTACTTTAAAAGATGAAGAGGAAAGGTAGGTGTGTAGGTACCTATTTCATACTTCTAAATCTTCTTCTAAGTGACTGTGGGAGCATAATCAGCTCTTATGAGGAGCAGTCCACCACCATGCTGGGTACTTCTTACTAAGTGCTGAGAATTACACAGTTGTGGAAAGTGTAACACACACAGAAAGCACAGAGATGCACCTCATTCAATAGATTTAAACAATTTTATTTTGTAGATTTTCAGATTTTTCTTGTCCCAAAATCATTCACATGTGAATGTACCTGTAGTCCTGAACAAAAATGGACATACGCTTACATGTTTTAGTGATCCGATCCTTTATGTATTGTAAGGGTCAAGTTCTGACACTTGCAGTTCTGTGCCATGATGTCTCATTGTGTAAGTGGTCCTCAGAGCCTTCTCCTGGAGTCAGATAATATTGACAGGAGTAGGAGTCAAATCTAGTAGTACGAGAAGTTCAAGCTTTCTCAGCAGGAAGGCAGGCGGGTGTTTATGTACAGTTCTATATGTCCCTTTTGACCAGGGACCAGTTTTAGGAAG
Source organism: Rhabdornis inornatus (assembly GCA_013397075.1). NCBI lineage: Eukaryota > Metazoa > Chordata > Aves > Passeriformes > Rhabdornithidae > Rhabdornis > Rhabdornis inornatus. Next base: position 726,464 of record VWZS01002145.1, on the reverse strand, counting down.
CAATTACTTTTTTTTTTTCCTTCTTCTCTTTTTGGGAAGACCTTTATAATGAATTTATTCCTTAAATGAACAGATTTCTTTAATTCTGCATTGACAAAGTATAAGTTACATAAGAGACGTATTTTAACTGTATAGCTATACAATGCACTGTGTATGCATGTTCACTATAACTTGCATGTAAAGTAATGAGGTCCGTAGGTTTGAGATTTATTTTGGGGTTTTTTTTTTCCTCCCCAGAACATTAGCTGAACTTCAGTGTTGGATACCTGTCAAAGTTGACTGCAAATTTGACTTCGTTTTTCTTCACTGCCACAAGTAATGTTTCTTTGTTTGTTCTTTCTCCAGTATGTTTCCCATCAGGAAATGTACATTTTTCTTCCTCTTGTGACTTCGGGTCTTTACAGACTCTTTCCCTTTCTGCAGCTTCAAACCCTTTTTAGGCACAGACACTTTGATCATCCATTCTTAGCCAGCTATTTTGTGGTATTTTTGTAATCATGTCGTCTTGATTCTCAGCTCTATCCTAGAGAGCTTTATGGTTTGGCATTTGAAGTACCTCCGATTTCACAATGCAATTTGCTGCCATCAGGTTTGTTTCAGTGTAGTTGCATGCGTATAAACCTGTTCATTCAGGATGAAATGCCATAAGCCAAGGGCTTTTTTTTTTGAGGGATTCTAGAATACCAATTGGTCTTTTTATTGATTGGTTACAGTAGTTCTAGTGTGAAAACTGTTTCTACAGCTATAGTTCTTCAGTGAGATGATGAATCTGCTATATGTATTTTGATAGCAGCATGGATGGCAAAAATAAGTGTATTTTCTTAGAATCCTAGTGCTGTTTTTGTTGTCTTAAGCATCTAATGTTTGTTTTGACATGCAGTGCAAGTACAATTTAGGTGCTCTTTCTTACTTCCACAAGGACTGTTCCCTGGAGCATTTCAATTAGTGAGGCTGAAAGAATGGAGGAGAAAGCAATTTTTGGGATTAAAAGAATCACAAAATAGGTAGCAGCAGGGTATTACTCCTTTAAATTTTTTTTATTATTATTATTATGCTTACAGTGAAGTGGTCCTGGAAAGACTGAAGAGGTAAAGAAAGAAAAGAGGAGCTGACTTACATGTTTACTTTTAGGGAGACCTAAGAGAAAATGTAGATAGATATAATAAGTATCTGAAGTAATTTTTTTCCTGTTACTGTATCTGAACCTAGCTCCCAGCACTACTTATTTCTGCCATCTCTGTATCATCTATTTGCTGAATGCAGTGCTCAGCTCTAATTTTGTAATTTTTCTGACAGGTCTCCAAGTCCCCCTTTCATACCTTCAGTGGTTTGATATTTTTCATTTCAGTTCCTAGATCAAGATGTTTATTGATGTGAAGCAGCATGCAACCTTCTGGGTAGTCTGTCTTCTTTGGATGACTGCTTAAAGATACTGTTTCCTCCCCACAAAATAGCTAAATATATATTTTATTGACTAAGGGGTGACCTTTTAATTCCCTTCCCTCTGGGCAAAGAAGTAGGGTGTGCAGCATGATGAATGAAACATAATGTGGCTCAGAAGAGAACTGATTGACAGTGGACTGCACCGGATTTCTCTCTTTTGCAATATTATTGATCTCAGGAATCAGCGCTGTAGCAAAGGTTGATTTGACCGCCAAAGTGTTACTAACAAAAGGTTTTTCTATGACTTGAGTTGAATAAATTCAAACTTGTGCAGTGACGTTAAACAAGGCATTAGAAGGAAGGATTATCTGCTATAAGATAACTTCTCTTATAACATATGAGGAGAATATTATATAAGTTCTTATATATATACTTATACTTCCTTGTTTGTGGCACTGGTCCATCTCAAACTGCTGAAGTGTCAAAGCACTTCAAATACTGTGAGTGTTGCAGTGGGAGAAGTGGCTGTGAAGCCCAGTTCTGGAATAATGCTTGTAGTGTCTGTGATTGGGTTTTGGTTTTTATTTTTCTTGTTGTCTTTCTTAAATTGGGAAATTTATGCACCTGTTTCCTTAAAGCGTCTCTAAAGCTTATATGACTGAGTTCTGTTTAGCTATACTTACACTCTGTCTCTTTCCTTAAAGGTTCATAGTCTCTTGGAAATGTACTGCTAGAACAGCACTGATGAATCTGCATTACAGCACTCATCTTTCTCACTCTTCTAAATTTACTGAATGCAGCTCACCTGTCTATTTTGTCTACACTTAGCACAGTAAAAAACCAACTAAATATGACTGACAGAACTGTTTCTATAGGGCCTTTTAGCTTTCTAGGTAGAATCATGTAACTGATATTGTCAAGTTACCAACGCTGTGAAATCATCTGTCATACTTCAATGCACATAGACCTTGAGACATGTTGCTACCTATGGTCTCTTCAGGGATGGCTGGTTGACACAGAGCACCTTTCCCCTTCACCATTTCAGTTGATTTCCTAAGTCATCCACAAAAAAAAAGGAAATCTATCTGCTTACTTTAAACTACAAATAAGAAGTAAGAAGGCATAGAATAACACAGGCTCAGAGAAACACTTTTCGCTCAATGCAACTAAAGCTGCAGCTTGCAGTTAGAAGATACACACACCAGTGAACATGATGCTGAAGGCTTGTTTGGAAACTTGTGGACTCTCATGTTTTTACTGGTTAGACTTACAGTAGAACAGAGCCTACTTAAATTCGTCTGCTTGGGACTTTTAATGAGATTGAGTTAAGCAGAACCAGCTGTTTGTGAGAGCTTAATCAAAATAAATGTCAGGACAAATTTTCAGAACAGAGTGTCCAACTTGAAAGTGCAAATTTTTATATACCTTTAATGTAAATACTGGGGTTTTTTTGCCTCTGTAGACTTGAGCAACTTTAGAAACGCTGATCAGGTTGATACTCCAGGAGACCATATGATGAATGCTACTGGCCTCTGGAGGAAATGTATCTAGGCCATCATTGTCAAGTGTTTCCTTCCAGGTGGTTCACAACTCAAGTGTGTAGTCACTCATGACTCAAAAAGTTGTTTGATCTGCCTTAATTTTGTGATTTAAGTGCTGCAGGCTCATGTAAATAGTCTCCTTAGCTAAAAATAAGTGCTGCTCTGTAAATAGGTGAACATACAGTGCAAGAAATTGCTAGTGCATAGACATGCCTAAGCTAAAGTAATCTACTATTGAAATATTTCCATCGATTACCTAATTTTTAGCAGGCAGAATACAATTTCCTCATTTGTGAAGCAAACCACTTGTTCTGTCTGTTGTATTGATGAAGAAAACATGATCATTGTGCCCTCCTTAAAACAGCTATCAAAATGTGTTAGAAGGCAGTCTTGTCTGTGATGTACACTATAAAACTTACTTTGCCTGCTCCTCTCCTGTTCTTTTTATAGAAGGAGGCATTTACATGTAGTTGTGAGTTTTGCATGCATGTTTATATGTAGCTGTTTCTTCTTGTGCTGGGAAAGCTTTGAAATGAATGATGATGATGATGCCTTTTAAACTTTTTGAAGAATTATGAAGTTACTACACAGATGTCTAAATTTTTTTCCTAGATAGAAATACGTGTTCTTGTAATTACCAAAGATAGGAAGACAGCCATTTGTAAGGCAAATAAACAATAAATGGAATGAAGAAAGAGTCTAATAACAGAGGTGATAAAACTGGGATATTACTTTTTATTTTAGAATCTTCTGAAAATTAATACAATTATTTCAGTGACTTCTGCTTAGACATGCTCAATCAAGAAGCAATGCAGGTTTTAAGCAATAATATTTTACCTGCCCTGTCTTTGAAAATTAGTGGAGCAGTTGACAAATATAAAGAAAGTATAGATTTTATTTCATAAGGTCATAGATGAATGTCTGTTAAAATCAGTGCCTTTAGTTCAGTTCAGGTTAGACATTAGAATTATTTTAGTTTGATTATGCATGAATATCATCTTATAATTAATATGTTGGGCATGTATATTAGAAGACTTTCTGAATGATTTGTGTATTTTTTTAGGTGCTTAGGAATTAAAATTTGAGGTTTTGGGAATATGACTTGCAAATTTTTTTTTTCCTAGATGTTTACCTTTGCTGAAGTATTTTGGTTGGGATTACAGAGGAGAGTGGATCCCAGATGAGCAGGTTCTTGGGGAGTCTGTGAAGAAGACCGTATATGGAATAATGATGGACTCTTAATAAGTCGTCTCTCTAAGTAGCTTCCCCTCCCTTCCTGTGGCTCTTCTTCAAGCTCAGCCGAGGAGGTATTGAGGAGAAGGGTGTCAAATGATCTTTCTCTTTGAACCTTGGTCCTCTTTTTAATTCAGTACATAGGACTGTATACCAGTGTGTATATTTAGCAGTATGATGGTTTTGGTAGTTTGTCACACTCTGCCCTATCTTGGACACGCAGCGAGCTGCCTGCCAAGTCACGATGCCACAGTGCACAACACAGCTCATCTTAGCAAGGAAAACCTGCATAAAACCATGAGGCTGATCCACTGCTTTCCCCTGACTGCAGTGACAGGCTCATGCCAGGTACAGCTTCAGTCTCTTGATACCTGGGATATGCTTCTACTGCTCAGAAAAGATTTGTGAGAGTAAAGTGTTTTTCTCGTCTCATTTTCTTTGATTTTTTGTTTGTTTTGTTCTTAAAAAAGAAGTTAATGAACTTGGCGCTTTCTACCCTTTTAAATAGTTTTAGTACTCTTAGGAGTAAGGGGCTGTAAAGTAAAAGCTAAAATATAATGGAAGAAAGACTGTAGAAAATAAGACTTAAAACTGTAGTTTTAAGACCTTTGCTGTTCTACCATTTGCAGTGTATGCTATCTTATGAGCACCCCCACATTTATTTTCCTCCCATTTGAGTATTTTTAGTATTCCTTCTCTGACTATAAAAGCACAGAAAAAATCATATCACAAGTATATGTTAAAGATTTAGGTTATGAATTAGGTTTCTTCTATAAGCATAGACTCTCTCAGCATATTGTGCTTAAGATTATACTGGAAAACTGCTATTTAAAAGCTCTTTATGGAATTGGGTGTGGGGAGGAATGGGGCCTGTGTTTGAAGAACACAGAAGAAATTTTGAAAACAGGAAACTTATTGAAAATTGGAGACCAAAATATCTTATCAGAGGTGTGGCTGCCATTGCAGTGGTGACAGATTTGTGTATCTGAAAGCAGAACAGCATCCTGTAACTCGAAGGACACTAACTGAACTCTCTAAAAAGATATTTATGGTTAAGGTCATAGCTGGCTGCAAAGGTCTTGCTTGTGCTGGTAGGACTAGTTTTGTTGCTAGGAAATGATGTGGGGTTTCTTATGTATTAGTGCCTCCGCTGGATGATGGTGGGGTCCTCACAGAGGACTGCAGTGCTGAAAGTCGAAGTGTATACCTCTTAAGTTGAGGAGGTATTTCCTTCAGCTGGAGCCCCTAATAATCTCTTAAGAATATGCGAACCAGCTGCTTGAAGGCACTTCTCTTCCTCCCCACCCTGTGCCCTTAGTCTCTGAGCAAGCTCCTGTTCTGATTCCCTTGATCTTAGAGGAAGCCTTGATACCTGAGCATAGGGATATGGCCACAGGGGATTAAAAGGATAAACTCCATAGCCTGTGTATTAGCATTTTCTTCTCCAGTCACAGAGCTTACATCCAGATGATCCCCAGTGGCATTGCTGTGACAAATACTGTTCAGCGTTGGCTGGAGAGTCTCTGTACTGTCAACTCTTCTGGCGCTTTTTATCAAATGCTCCTTCAATGTTTTCAGTGCTACTGCTGTTCTACTGGTTACTGCCAGTTGAAGGGAGACATGTTGAGAGCTATCACTTCAGCTTGACACAGAGGTGATTAATGTACTATTTATTTCATACCCTGCACTTTTCAGACAGAATATCATTCTCAGTAAAAATACTTTCTAACTTCTAATTTGGTTGTTGTAACAGGAAATGTGCTCTGTGCACACAAACTCAAGTGTAGACTAAAGTGGGGTCGTTGTTGAGGTGGTCCTTATGGCAGTGGTGAGCTTGAACTCAGCTTTTATTTGTTCTCTGTCCTGGTGGATGCTTGGTAGTTGTTTGTGTCAGCTAATCTGCAGCTCAGGAAATGGCTTCAGTTGGCACTTAAAAATGCAGTGTTATCACAGAAATGGATCATGATGTGTGCTGTAGCTGTCTATGTGTGATTATGAAGATGTCTCTGTTTCAGTGAGGATCTTCTTGAGTGTGTTTCCCAAGTGGTTCCTGGGAGTAGGCACAATGAATACTGATGAATCAGAGTGACTGGAGAATGCAGTGGTATGGCATCAGTTTCAAATGAACCAGTGCTTAGACAGCCATTGTCAATGCTAACTTAGAGTTGGTGTCTTTGTAATGATGATAGCCATGTTTGTAGAAGGCTGGAAAGGTTTCTCTGTGTGAAGATGAAGTGTTTTTCCAATGCAACAAGCATCTAAGTGCACTGTATTTCTTTAATGTAGGGAGGCTAATCTTAAGAGAGATTAGTATTTAAGTCTGACAGTTGTGGATTTCACTTTAGGACAGCTTTGCATAATTCCTTAGTTAGAATTTCATGCTGAGCCATGTCCTAATGTGTGTAGAAGGACTATTTTTTTATCACATTCAATTAAGAGGCTGAACATAAGCCATTACAGTGGCCAATTAAAAAAAAGTGTGAGCCTTGAAAACTGAACTACCAACAATAACAGAGAAATAGAGCAAGACTGAAATACTCACTTTTTTTTAATCTCTTAAAATTGTTTTGCTGCTACAAGGTGGTATTTTTATGTATTTCAAAAATTACAGTCCACTTTAGGATAATAAGGAGAAATTAATCTATTTTCATTGTGTAGTATAACAACTGGAACACTGGAAAAAAGTTCTCTCACAGTGAGTTTAAAGGAATGCACCTTAAAGGAAATATTATGCTTAGTGAATTAGAGCAGGTAAAACTAAGTAGCTGTTCTGTATTGTGTCTATATTCCAGAACAGGACTGTTAGGGTGGGATAGAAGTCTTCATATTTGAAAGTTCTTGCAGCTGTGAAATATGATGATGGATGTAAATACATTAACAAAAGTGTGCAAATGACAAAGTAGTCATAATTTTGAGTAAAATTACTGTCTAGAGGAACAAAAGTTTTTGTCTCCAATACATTCCTTGCCTCTGCTTTCTAATTTTTGTAATCTCTGCTCAATTTTGATCCATATGACAGGATGTAATCAGCTGGAGTCATCAAGTGAACATAGTTGAACATAGTTGTAAAAACAAACTTGTAACTGTAGAAACCTTCTGGGAACTTTCTTAGAGTATGTTTTTATTTTAAAACAACCCATGTCTGCAGATTCTCTTTAATTGAACAGGTAGGGAATGTCAGCTCATATCACTTATAGACAGAAGTAGCTGCTTCTGCTATCACAATTTCTGATATCTGAATGGTATTTTACTTTTATCTGAAGGTTGGTGAAAAGAGGCTTTTAACTAAAACTCTGACAATAATCAGACCTGATATGGACATGTACATTACTTCAGGCACGTTAATAATCCCAGAGATTTTAACTGAAATCAGTAGTTACTCTGGAACTCTGGAATCTGAGAGCAAAGTGTGGCCTCAATGGTGGTTTGTTTTTTTTTTTTTTTTGCCTTTAGCTCTTTGGGAATGCCTATTTGTATATGCAACCGTTACCATCTACTTTAGCTTTGATATGTAGTTCTTCTCCATGATACAAATACCATTTTTTATTAATTTGCCATTCAGATTGTTTAGTCTTTTCAGTCTCTGAGCAAGAACATTATGTCTGTATCTATTTCTAGGAATACTGAACTAGTTCTGTAATACTGTGAGAATTCTGGCTGCACTTGGGGACAATCTGAATAATAAAAATTATTAAACTTGCTTATATTCATGGAGAAATTACATATTCTTGCATCTTAATTCATAGTTCACAGACCGAGGAGTGTTGTTCTGAGGATTGTTCATTGCTTAAAGTGGTTAGATAAAAACACTAAGAATTGTACAAAAGTGTTCAGAACTTCTGAGAGATAGGAAAGAAAGACCACTGTATACAGCTGAACCTTCACTTTAGTTTCCTTACCAAGATGACTGAAGTCTGCATATGCATGTGTGTTTCTACTCAAATAGATTTTCATACTTGGATGAGAGGTGATTCCCTCTGTTCAAGTCAGTCTGTTCTTTTAACTCAGTGAACTAGATCTCCCATTCTCCACTTTGCTGATACTATGCTTGAAAAGTCATTAATTGCTTAACACGAGTGTTCCCTTCTTTTAAGCTGAACAATCTAAGTAACCTCAGCAGCTCCTGGTAAAGCTTTACCCTTGAGACCTTTCACTATTCTGTCAGTGTCCTCCGGACAGTCAGATAGTCTGATGCCCTTCTGTAGAGGTGCCCCAAGCTGCACACAGTCCCCGAGGTGGGGCCACAGCAGTGCAGTGCTGAGTGAGGCAGTTGTCTCCTCCAGCTGGGCTGATGCTGTGCCTGATGCACCCCGGGTTACTCTTGGCCGTTTTGACTGACAGGCCTCACTTTTGACTCATATGCTAATTGCAATTGACTCAGTCTCTCTGATCTCCAGCCTCTCCCACAGTTTGCATGTATCCCTAGAGTGGTGAACAACATTTCTGTAGTCCTCCTGTGTTGCCTGTGCCTGGTTCCAATATCCGTAGACTTTCCTTCTGGAAAAAGATCTGTGCTCAGCCAAGCAGTTGAAGCTAGTGTGCTCCAGTAGTATGGTAGCAGAGTGGAGAATACCTCAGTCTGTGTTGTTAAAGAAACACCCATACTTTGAAGAAAATCCAGTTGTCAAAGACTGAGGTAAGTGAGGAGGAATACACCATGGTAGCGAGGTGCCTGGTTTGTTTATAGAGATAATGAAGAATTAAGGACTGACACAGTCCTAAGAGAAAAAACAGTGAAAAAAAGTCTTCTGATGTTTTTACATTACATACAGCTTTTCTCTGCAGCAGCTGGGAGAGGTTCACTTAGGATGCATTTTGGTGTTCTAGAGGTTATCTCAGTGCATACTGCTCACTCAGTCTGAGCAGTGGATGACAGCAGGGTATGTTGAAGTGTAATCTGCTGAAAGGACTCCTCAAAATGTAGCAAATACAAGTCTGTCAAGAAGGAATAAAAAGGGACACGTCTGTGGGGTGTCATGTCTGAAGCACGTCTAAAATGTGTACTCATCTAAGATGTCCAGATTTAGTGGCTTAAGGGACAAGATCATGTGGGGACTTAAACAGTGGCACAAGGTGGGTAAGTGTCCCTTCTTTGTGAGGTGTCTCCTGGATGATGCATATATTCAAGTAGTCATGGCATATCTTCAGCTTCTGGAAAGTGGTGAGCAGGGAGAGTGTATACCCTGGATGTTGTCCTGACAACAGGAGAATGCTAACATGCTAACGTGGTGCTGACAAGGGATTTACAGGAAGATGAAGGCTGGTGAGAACTGGCAGTAGGATATTCTATAAGCAAGTCACTGATTGTAACTCCAATTCTGCATCATTCTCTTCTGGTCAGACAGCAGGACTATGCAGGCAGAAGCATGAAAATGGTGTGTATGCTGGCTTCCTCTGTGGTGAAAGCAGTGTTCCTTGAAACCCGCAGGAACTACCACACTGTGTTATCTCTGTTGAAACATGTTAGGTTGTCAAGACCAATGGTCTGTAGTAGAAGTTAATGTTGAGGTCTTAAAGGCACACAGATGGACTTGAATAATTTCAAAAGCTGTTATCACCCCTCCTTGTTGATCATGTTGCTGTGAGTGCTTTCTCTCTCATTTCCTGCTTTGTGTAGAGCAGGAAGGATGGTAACTAGGGCCTGAGCTCTGATGCCTCCTATGGCATTGCTTTTTTGCTAGAAGCAAAATTTATTTATACTCCCAGTTTTTTTTTTTTCCCAGACATGTAGTTTGTGCTTGTCTTAGTAACCTGGTGACCACATACTGACATGAGTTATTTTCCTAAAAACGCTGCAAAATACAGCTAACTACTGATGTACTGACCAGCAGCAGACAGTTCATGTTAATTTGCATACATTAAATATGCTTAATCTTCTATGTTTGTCTTGTAAAATGTGGGACTTGACAGAAAAAAGGGAGTGGGTACGATACTATAATGTTGCTATTAATCATGCTTTGAAATGAACTGTAATTGTTTAACTTAGGCAGTTATCAATAATAGTACTTGGATAGGGACTAATGCAGCCAAAATTTTTCTGACCATTTCAGAAAACTCCTGCAGGTTCTAAAGAACACTATCTTTTAAGTGTTCTTTCAAGTGAAGACAGCTATCCCTTCAAATAGGCATCTCCTGCAGCACCGTTTAAGGGCCACTGAAGGCAGTTAAAAAGAGAGGTTGCTTGGGTACCTGAGAAAGATGGCACAGAGGGATACTTACACCTCTGTATTGCACTCTGTTCAAACACACTAATCTCATTAGTCTGTGGTTTGTCAGCTCACTCTAAGCCCTGTGAAAGTGCTGAGTAAAAGTGGCTCAAGCAGAACTTTGGTGACACGGAGCCATCAGTTTGGAGTCTGCAAGGAGTCTGTAGTGACCTGTGAGGAGAGGTTCATGTAGCCCCTTTTAAGAATGATGCATTTCCAAAATATTTCCAGCCTTTGCTGTATTGGTCTCTCTTTCTCTCAATGTGTATTACAAAGCAGTCTCAATTTAGGATTTGGAAAGATTAGGCCAAATTAAATGTACCAAATTTCTTTTTCCTTTTGTCTTGTGTCAGGGGAGCTATAACAAATAACAGCTACCAACGGTAAAGAACCAGATATACCACCCAGCAAAGCTACAAGTGCTGTAGCAAGGCCACAGGTTTTCTCCACCTGTTGAGACCGTAGCAGCAGCAGCTGCGTCCACACTGAGTGAGGTTGCAGGGCTGCTTCATGATGGGAATATACGCTTTCCATAGGCACAACAAGTGGGCATTTACTTGTTGCTGCTTTACTTTCAGCTGCTTTGTAGAGAGAATGACTGCTCTTTTGTGATGTGAAATAGGTTTCTTAATAAAACAACAATTTCATGAAGAGTGACACTGTATAAATATATGCCTTCTAAATAACTGGCCCCCATTTTCTTTTTGAAATACAAACAGAAGGAAGGCTAGAACCAGTAGTTCCAAATCCCAGATGTTTTGTTTTGGTAAAATACAATTTTTTTTTTTTTAAATTGTGCTGTCAAATGATTGAACTGAATAAAATGACATTTTTTTTCCACAGAGAAAGTTAATTACATGCTCTTGGATTAGCAAAGAAGGGATATTAATTTTCCTTAACATGCTGCAAAATACAACTACAGATGGACCTGACCAGCAGCAGGCAGCTCATATTTATTTGCGTTTATTATATATTTTATCTTTCAATTGCCTTTCAGTTGTGTAAAAAATACAATCTTATGACATTCGTCTTTCCAGAGTATAAAAATGCTTCTTGGTTTAACTGTGGAGAGAAAGAATTGGTTACTTAGTCTACTGTCAGTTGAGAGTAGTTTCAAAACAATGAGATGGAAGTCAGTAGTATTTCATGCTGACATGACATACAAGGTAATAGGAATTTTTTCTTCCACACAAGTGGAACATCTGTTAATTGGGTCAATGACAGTATTTTTTAGTAATAACACATTGCTATCACATCTATTTGCCCATTCAATATGTGCATCAGGAATAAGAGTAAATACAAACCTTACTGGTTTGCTTGGTTTTCAATAGCTGGACACATTTAATGCAAATAATTATTAAAAACATTTTCCCAAGGGATGAACTATAGGAACAAAGTGTACTTAAAAGTGTTTATAGATAAAATCTCTTTCTAGCCTGTACTCATATTTAGTGTATTTTTCAGTGATTATTGTTAAAAAAACTTGGGATTTGGGTAAGGATATATGGTGGTGTATTATAGATAAACCATTTGTTTTTCTTTAAAAAATATCACTGAACAGACTATCAGTGGAAACTTTTTTAAACAGAAGAAGAACTAGGAAAATTCATATACCTTTGGAAGTTACAGAATTCATAAAAAGTTTGGAATTTGAAAAATCTTAGAACTTTACTTGCCAAGAAAGGTGCTTGAAAACTACAGAAAATTTGTCTGTGAGCAAACACCTCTCTTGACATGAAACTTTAAGAAAAGCTTAAACAAACCAGAACCAAAAAAAGCCTCGATTTTTACTAGAAAGCTTTTCATTAAAAATTTGATAAATAGCTGAATGAAATAGGAGATTTTCTATAGGCAAAAAAGCGTCCCCCAGTGCTGTACAGCATTCCTAGATGCTTGTGGTCTTACAGGATATCAAGAGAGTGGAGGCATAGAGTGCTCAGAATTTTATTACTGTTTTCTTCTAGCCTTTTTACAGGAGTTATTGACCTTCTTACCCAAGTGTGTCGTCTTAAGTTGCAAGGAAAAACAGTCCCTTCCAGCTAACTTTGTAAAATTTTATCTTACTTCCATTTTTTCAGAATCAAGTGTGATTTTTCTCTGGAGACTTCATCTCTTATTACTTGATTTGGTAGAAATATTTTAATTTTACTTGAATGAGAAATCAGTAAAATTTCAGTAATTCATATGGTGAAGTAATTTGCAGGGTTCTTGGAATATACTGCAGTATTTGAAAAATACTGGCCTTTATTTATTGGCGTCTTTTGCTTTTTGTTGTTGGACTGATGATTCCAGTGTTAAGGCATTGCAGATTCAATGGTTGGTGATTGAGTACTACCCATAGAGAAATAGTTAATTTTCAAGGGTTACAAATCTGCTTTGCACAGTGTACAAGTTCTGGGTTGTTACTGGGCTGGATTTACATTACATTGCACTTACTCTAAACCCCTTATACTGCTACTGCATTTAACAACTTAAAATAGCTCTGTGCCTTGTTCTTCCTGATACGCTTGTGGTACTACAGGTTCTATGGCACTACTTGTTCGACTGACCTTAATTTTGAATTAGAAAATGTATTTGCTTAAGCCAGTGCAGTTAAGATATATGGGAAAAAAGCGACTTTGAGAAAGTGGATTCTTTGTCTTCTATACATGTGTTTTGTTTTCAAGTGAGAGAAGGTTTTTTTTCCTCTCTACTTGGCAGTGTTGCAATTCATGCTAACAAGTGGAAAACAAAGCTGTGTTCAATGTAGTTTCCTTCTCCCTGCCTCCCACCAGGAATCACTTTGAGTAATAACACTTCTGAGGTAGTTCTTCTGATGAACCAGGAGGCAGAACAAGCCATTTGCACTTTAGCTGTTTATTTGATTTCTAGGGGCATTCTTATTTGCATATAGAGATGGCTGTTGAGTTGTAAAGATATGTAGGCAGGAAGGAAAGCCTTGGTTAATAAAGTGAGACATTTCTAAGTTACTTTCTAGTTTTCCATTAAAATAATGATTGGGCTGCAATTTCTAAAATGAAGGTGCATGTTCCCCAAAGAGATGTATATTGCTGATGGCTGGATGTGTTAATAGGATAGGTATTACATATATATGAGGTGTTAGGTGCTTAGCTACTTATTTGCCTGTGCAGCCATACAAATATATTGGCACACTCCTGTCCATGCATATATGCTTATAGCCCTTTTTTTTTTTTTTTTTTTTTTTTTTTTGTGGGTTCCAGAATTTAGATTAGCACTTTAATCTCCAGTTGTCACATGCAAATTTCTGCTGCCAAGATAATCTCTGCTGTTCTGAGAAATGACAGCATGCATGTATATTAAAACAGGCTGTCTGTATGAAATGGTTCTTTCTCTCAGTAATATATCATTTGCAGAATTTTGTCCCATTCTGGGAAGCATTTAAATGCAAACATGGCTCCAGTGAGGAGAGTCTAAGCACAGCTACCACAGCCATCAGAAGAAAGCCTGTAGATAGAAAGGAACCTTCTGGAGTGGTTTAGATTAGAATGGATACAAGTGAGGGGAGGAGTAAGGTTTCAAAGACTTAAAAAGGAAGTAGAAAAGAAAAAAAAATGAAGTGGTGGGATTATTTCTTGTTCCTTTTGCTAAAGGCAGTTCCACTATAAAAACTGGAACTGATTTTATTTGATGGATATAACATCTCTATCACAAGATGTCTTCGAGCAAACTTGTAAATATCTGTCAGGAGTGGTATCAATAACTTTTGCCGTTACTTTCTGGTAGAAGTCTGGTTGATCTTTGGAAATTACTTCCAGTGTTGCTTCTCAGTTGTTCAGATCTTAAACACCCTGTAAGTTAAATATGGTTTCATCGGTAGATAATATGGTTTCATCGGTAGATAATATGGTTTCATCGGTTCTTTTTCATAGATACTGCTTTTTAGAACCCCAGTATTTGTTCACTGCCATCTTTACACTTGAATTCAATTTATAAGATAAGCTGTCTGTAGATGCAGTTGATTTCAGAAATGTTTATTTCCCGCCCCCCTACATTCAGAAAGGAGAAAGAAAACTCAAAACCTGGGGCCAAGTACTGCTTGTCTGAGAGAAAGGTTCTGAGGAGGCAAGAGATTGGCAACACTCTCATTTCCAGTTCTGTCTTGTCACATAGAATGGTAATGTTGAAACATTTCAGTCAGATGATTTTATTTCAAGAAATTCATAGCTTTTAAAGTTGAGGGGTAATTTTCTAACTCACCAAGATAAAAAATAAACTCTCCTGCTAACTCAGTTTGGGGGAGAATGGGAGTGCTTTTTGGGCATATATTTGTTTTGGTAGTGTTGAAATTAAAGTTTTATGGACCAGCTTGTCTGTGTTTGGTTTCTTTCTATTTGGCCTGTATGTGCGATTTTTGGTAAGAATTTTTGCTTTGGTTTCAGTGGGACTGTGTGTTTCTTCATTGATATTTTGACATACAAGTCAAGGAAATATGGCTTTAGTAAGTACTCAGTTGGTAGACTGTCAAGTTGGAAAAGCAAACATGCCACAGGAGATTAACGCAAGTTAATTTTCATAGTGTTTTCCTCTACTGTGCTGTTGCTGACTCAATATGCTACAGTGGTGTTTAGAGCAATTGCATAAGGTTGTTGATTTCTAATTTTTTTTACGAGGCGTATATTGAGATAGTGATCACTGAAACAGCAGATGTAGCTCTGCTTCTATAAATAGAACCCGTAAAATATATTAATTTCTATATTTCTTCTAAAATAACCCGTAAAATATATTAATAAGAATTAGGATAGAATATGCCTTTCTAAACCCTCAGTATGTCTGAAAATACTAGGAAATGTGTTAGGGGAGCACTTGGGCAAGCCATCCTTTTTACATACATATAGAACCTGGAATGGGGTCTGCTTCCTGTATTCCTTTAGTCCTCTTTCCACACAAACCTTTACATGTTTCCTTCTTCAAAAATTATTCTACTTCAGTGGGAAGTTTCCTGCAAAATTTAACAGGCTCTGAGTCGGATGTGTTTTTCCTCATTTCTCCCCACATCTTCCTTACACCTTTGAAAAGTTGGCATGGCTAGCTAACTGCCAGAGTGGTGGATGAATACTCCTTAGGTTCAGAAAAACCAAGGGCCTCACAGCAAGGGGAGCCTCTGTTTAGTTTGAGTCACAGTTTGATCAAGCTTGGTGCTTTCAGTGCTTTTTAAGAAAAAAAGCTTGCAGTCAAAAACATGGTACTGTTGGCATCGTTTCTGTATATATGAGGTGGCAGCAGTGATTAAACAAACATGACTTTAAAGCGCGGCTGGATTCTAAAAACCGACTTGTAAATTAACGCCTTCACTGACTGTTTGCTCCATATGTGTACGAAGACATGAAATATAATAGACAGAAGAGACAAAAATACAATTATTCCTAGTCCTGTCAGCAGTAGAGTAAACTGGCTACTATTTCTCCCTAGGCATCATCAGAGTTGTTGTACGAGTTACAAGGCTAATGATTCTTACCCATCCTAACCCTCATAAGCTCATGTAGCAGAGGGCTCTGCTAATTAAAGGACTGATATGTTTGGACTTACACAAGCTTTATGACAACAGTGTGCATGGAAATGAGAATGATCTTGTCTGGTGTTGTTGGTTTGCTTTTAAAATAGGTTATAGACTTTATTTCTTTTTACTTCTTAGTAGCATCTGTACATTTACTGTTGTATCTTTTAGCCAGTAGCAGATCTTCAGAAAGACAGAGTGGATATGAATATATTTATGTGTAAATCAGAAACATGAAATGGAAAACATCACTGTTAGCTGTATACAGATAGTAAATTTTCCACAAAACACACTTGCAACCTCCAATAATTTTATTTTTGGAATGAGTTTCTGGTAGAGGTGATGTCTTTTGTGGTGGGCACTTACAGTTTAGCATCTAAACTAGTATCCAAAATTATACTTTAAAAAACTTTCACCTGAAATAAGCAGTCTAGAGGTGGTTGCCTACATTACTGCTAAAACTTGCAATTTGTCAATCAGCCAGCATATAGGAGAAATTGTGCTTACATTACTGCTGCAAACTCTCGTGATCAGGGTATCCACTATGTGCATATATGAAATGAAGCATCAAGACCGGTGTCTTAGCAATTGTTATGTTTCAGACTTGGGAAATATATTTAGGGATTTCATTAAAAATCTGCAATTTTAAAGCTAGATGCCAGTTTGTAGACTGGCCTTTCTATTTTGAGAGAATTAGGAGAATGATAGAAGTTCTTGCTGAAGTTTGATTCTTTGCTGTTGCTAATGATTATGCCATTGTTATTTATGCCTGTAAATGAAGTTTTTAAAGATGAAAAGAGATGAAGCTTCAGGGGCAGCTTCTGGGACTCCATCCTCAGAAGAGTAAATCCGAGATTGGGGGCGGGTCCTTGTAGTACCCTGCTGTTCCTCTTATGGATTTCTCTCTCAATTGGTTTGCTTTTCAAAGGAGACAACTGTATATAGTACACTAATTAATATATTTTAATAAGAGGAACAGTATTCCCACTAGTTCCTCTGATTAAAGCCCTTCATGGTAACCTTGGACGAAAGAAATGCTCTAAATGTTTGTATTGCTAGTGATTTTGTACAGATTTTATGGGATTCTCTTTACCTCCCTTTCTCTTAAAAGTGAGATTAACATTTCTGCAAGAGGAGGACTCCGTTTGGCCTCATTAAGTTTGCTTTTTGCCCTTGGTAGCCCTGTGGTGATGGGAAACTTGTCTGTAGTCTTTGGGGGATTTTAGTGTGAAGGGGAAAAGAGGAAATGCCTTTGTGATCTAGATTCATTCAAATGGGAGGGTGGCTGTTTCTCTTCTATGAAAGTGCAAAGGAGCATAAAAATTGCTTGAATGTGTCATTTAGGGGGCTGATTTTTGTAACCAGTGGACGATAGCCTACCAAAAGATTTAAGCACATTAACTTCTTGAACAAATTCTATAAAGGCATATCTTAGAACAGCACTTGCTATTTTATATGGTCTTAGAAATGTGAGTCTAAAATAAGAAAATTATTAATTATTTTCTTACAGTTTTGAAAAGGTAAGTAATGATTTTTATTACATTTCTTTGAGAGGGTTTTGTTACTGTCCGCAGTTTTCGTGTGGTTTCGGTGTTGGTTTTGTTTTTCTTTTAATATAAAGAGTTGAATGTTGATGTTATTTAATGAATTCTTCAGAATTCAGCAGTTGTTTATCACTTAAAAGTGAAACAGTTTCTCACATCATAGCTGTGCACTGCAAAGGAAAGTTTCATATGTCATCAGTAACTTTTTGGGCATAGGAGATCCCGGTGGGTGTCTATAAACCATCTCCTAATCCCAGTAACCATAATTGGCAACAAGTTGCTACTGAGAGAAATTTTGAAAGAACAGTCCTTACTGCTTGGAAAGGTAGGTATCTTAGTAGAGAGATGGTGTGTTTCCAAACACAGTAACAAATTCTGTTACCATTGCCAATTCAGTTGAAGTTACTAGGCAGTTAAGGACAGTGATTGACAAGCGATACATCAGTATAGTCTAATGTGTAGTGTATTTCTTCCTTTTAGGAGTATCACAGTGCTTAGGAACTGTGCTAAAGACTGAGGCTTTGTTGCCCCAAGTATTGTACAAAGGAAATGAGAAGGTGGGTGAAGGGACAGACAGTCTCTGTTCCTGACAGTTTACAATCAGTGTGAAGAGCAAAGGTTATGTTCAGAGCAAGTTCATGGAGACTTCAAGAAAGATAATGAGGATCAACTTTGCTGGTCTTTGAAAATGTCCTACAAAATGGCAAGGACAGGATGGAGGGAGCTCTTTTAAAAGGTACTGTTTTGAAAACTGGAAATAGTCAAAGCAGGCATACACTGCTATTTGCTGTTTTGGTATCAAGACTGATGTTTTGGAGATGAGATTATTTGGAAAGTAGAAGAACTTGATGGGTAAGCATTGATCCATTAGAGAAAGGAGCACGGAGAGAGAGGTGGAGAGATAGGACACTTGGGGTTAGAATTCCATTCAGGTCCTCACCTCTGCCTTGAATCCAAGATGATGTCCAGCCTATGCTCCTGAGATAGCAAGAATTTATACACTGCTTTTGGATTGAGAGACATGGAGAGAAGTCTTGTGAGGGAAGGATCATGATGCCTGTTTTTTATTCTGAGTTGCGAAGTAAGAGATAGGTAGACATATGCTACATATTATCTCTGGACATTGATATTACTTCAGTGTGGAAATCTCCATCTTGGTCATGCTGTTGAACTGGAACAGTTGGAGACAATTTAGAGTATATTCATGGAAGTAGAAATAGTAAGAACCAAAGAAAGAAAACAGAGGCTTCCTCAGCCAGCCTGGTTTAAGGTGACAAAAATCTTTGAACATCCTTTGAACTGAACCCTGTTCTTGAAAGTTGTCTGTCTGTAATAGATGGGTGCTTTACCCAGTTTCATGGATTCGAATTGTACAAGCTCTTGTGTAATCCTAATACTCAGGTATTTTAACTGGTTTTGATAAAGTTACTACTTTCTGTATAGTTTCTAATTCTTCTGAGATGCTTCATGGCCAATAATTTTAATGAAAGTAGGAGAACTGAAATTTTAAGTACCAAGACAAACTGCAGAACACACAGAAACCACAGGTTTCTGAAGCTGTTTTGGAGCCTGCTTCTCACTGACTTAATTGAAAAGGGCAGTAGATGCTGAAATCAATGTAAGTGCAAGTGCCCGCTATGATTGTATGTGTCAAAAATTTGCCTTATGAACACACACACACTTTAAAAGTTTGTTAAACCAAGGCCAAGATGTAAGAGACAGGGTTTTTTTTTTTCACCAAATATATGAAAAACACAGTCACAGTTACCCTTAGCAGTCTCTTGCACAGCTGAAAATTACTGTTCCATTGGCAATGATATTTTGCCTGTAGTGTAGTGCAGTCGTACCAGACTTAATGACTGTCATCAAGCCAAGAGCATCTAGTCTAGACTCTTGAGTACTTTGGGCTCTTTCACTTCCAAATATTAAATTTGTCAATGGTCTGAGAAGACAAACAAAAAGTAGTTGCACAGATACAACATATTAAGACTTAAAATTCTGGCATTTTAAAT
This sequence comes from Rhabdornis inornatus, assembly GCA_013397075.1. Lineage (NCBI taxonomy): Eukaryota > Metazoa > Chordata > Aves > Passeriformes > Rhabdornithidae > Rhabdornis > Rhabdornis inornatus. The sequence goes on along the minus strand of VWZS01002145.1, from coordinate 707,030 downwards.
CAGGTACTGTCATGTAACCAGGCTCTGCTGAAATGAGTAAATCTCAGACCCCTCCATCCTGTTGACATTTTTCAAATTGAAAATGTCACAGATGTCACCATCTGAGCATAATGCACGAACATGTCACTTCAATTACATTTCTTAAAAACATTTTTTTCAAATGATCAGATTTTCTTGGAATTACGATGAAGTCCTATTGCTGTTCAAGACCAAAATGTATCATCAGTTTTTTTGCTGAATATTCACACATCCTTCATGCAACGTGATTTGCTCTGAAACAATAGAAGACATTTATAATTTGAAGATAGAATGTGTTTCAGAGTCTGAGACACAGTGAGGCATAGGCACAAGACTTCAAACTAGTATTCCAAGGCTGGATTCTGTAGGGCAGTTGCAGAAGAAGAAAGATCTGAATTTGGGGCTCTTTCTGTTTTTTGGGGGGACAAATATAGCTGAGCTTTATCGTGGAGCTGAAGTACACTTACTCATTAAATTTGAGCTGTAGAGCTCTCAGAGTGGGTGGAATAAGAGGATTTGAGAAAACACCCCCTGCAGACTCAGATCCTGCATTTATTGGATGCAGTATTAAAAGCTTCTAAAAAGCACTTCTTGTATGAGAATGAAGTTGCTGTAAGACCTTTTGTGAAGATGCATGTCAGCATGCTGGGTTTTTTTTCCTGTCTAGGAACTTTCTGACAGTTTAAGCTCACAAATCTAAATCTAAGTTTAGCAGACCTCCTTTGGTGAAGAATGTGATTTGACTTCTGAGGTGAGTTTGTGAGAATTTGAGCCAATGTGTATTTTCAACATAATATGGCATTTGCAGCTGAGGATTTTTGTTTGTCCAAGCTGAAGTTTGAACCCAGACTCTGTGATTGGACCCTGGTAAATTAACTCACCCTAATCTGAAACAAATCAGCACAATTACAAGAGGCTGACATTACATAAAAACCAAACCATCCAAAATGAACACAGAATTTCTAGAAAGTGCTACTGGCGTTTTGTTACACCTAAAGTGTGTGATAACTTCTGCTATTATGGGAGAATTTTTCTGAATTTGCTTTACAAGAATGTTTACATCTTCCTGAGAAAAGTCTGTCTAAGAGTTATTTTCATTCTATGAGGTGAGAAGTTCACGTTAGCAGTAGGGAGTAGTAGGAGAGGCTGTTGTAAATACAGTCTAACAAATGAAGAGAAGCTAAAGAGGGAAGGATTGTGACAATGACTTGTCTCATGATTTGTGGTTCAAGTTGATTCTGCTTCTTCACATTCAAAATCAATCATGACAGTAAGCAAGTGTAAGATGCTGTTGTATTTCTAAATTTTGACTTGTTTTCCTATGTGTAATGGCAATTCCAGTGAAAGGGTCATCGTTTATTTCTCATACCTCTTGAAATGTCTCAGCAGATCAGGTGTCTTTGAGCATGTTCCTCCACAACTTGTGTGTTTGCTTTAAAACATACAAAATGTATTGCTGGAAAACTGTTTGCCTTTTTATTTCGCTCTGGTGAAAGTGGGGTAAGGTGCTGTGAAAGTACCCAACTCCAGGGAGCCAAAACCTGCCTCACCTAGTGCAGTTACCCTAAAACAGAACGATGCACTTTGAGTTGTGTTGTGGTAATGCAGGCATGTTCCATGTAGCATAATTTCACTGGTCCCAGTTCTGGAACTGATCTTTCTCAAAAGTAAGATATGTTAATGAAAGTCCCTGTATGTGTGTGTTTTGTCTGATACGGTTGCTAAACTTGAAACTGTTTATAGATAAGTGTGCTACTTGTGAATAGAAAGGAAAACTTGTATTCCTATCTGCAGTTCCAGATAAAACTCATAGGCTGTAAAATATACCAACGAGCAGGCATTCTGCACACCTGATCTGGTGTCATCACATGCTGCCTGATGCACTAGTTTGTGCCTCAGAGTAGTAATTCTGGTATTAACTCAGGTGCATGGATTTCACAGGCATATGTTGCTTTTTCCAGTCTGAGGGTTGTTTTTCTGAGAGATGATGAAAAGTGGGTAAATGTGCCTCTGTCCAGCCAAATTTATCTGTAGTAGTCTCCTGGCTGGAGAAGAAAATAAAATCTTAAAATCTTGTAGACAATTATGGATATGATTGGGTGTTAAAATGAGGACACTCAAGAGACAGGAGGATACAATCATAGTACCTGCTCAAAAGAAAAGAAAAAATCTAAACTAAATCAAACTTTTTTTTTATCCATCTGCACATAACTGCTCCTTACCATTGGCCCTAATGCTGCTACTGAATGAGGTGATTGCAGAAGGTCACTAAATGATCCGATTTTTCAGAAGTGCCCAAAATTCAAGAGATATACCTTTCTACCTGTATATGCTAGAAGAATAATTTGTTATTCCTCCAAAGTTCTGTGAACTTTGGAGGGGAAGAGAAGTCCATTACTGGGAGTATTTTTTGGAACAGCATGTCTGTACTGTAAGTGGATTTGCTGTGATTCTTATTGCCCACACTAATGTGATAGCTTTTCTACTGGTTCCAGATGTGTAAAACACAATACGGGGTGGGAGGAGGAAAATGTATAATGAAAAACTTCTGTATTTCCATATCGTAGACAATTGCTGTAATTTTGCAGAGAAAACTTGTGGAAGTTCATATGATATTTAATGAAAATGCAGTTATTTGATTAGATCTCCTCAAGGAATATAGAGAAAAAAAAAGCTAATTCTGGACCCTCCAGATGGCCCATATGAGTGCTACTAGACAGTCTGCCCATAAAAGCAACTTGCTTCATATATGGAAAGGAAGAGATTGTAGGCCAGGAGTTGTGCTGTGGGTGGAAATGTGTCTGAAAGGATTCCTGAACTATGAAACCATAGAGAAAACTGATGACAGTTATCTTCCTTCTCTCCATGCCCAGTTCTTCTTGTGAAACCAGAGCTCTCTGGACTCTGCTCTAATACATTAAATAAATTAATAATTATCTTAATTCTTATCTGACTGCAGGTAACTGCTAATTGTCCCTGATGCACAGAAAGATGCAACCATTTCTGCTGTCATCTCTGTATCTCTAACTTTGGGTTATTGCCCTGTATGTCACAGCATTAATCTGTTAATTTACTAGAGTCTAAAGATTTAGCCAGATGCACACACTTCAGAAATACTGTTGGTCAGTAGTTTAAATATTTAGATTAACCTGTGCCTACTTGTAAAACAAGACAAACTCATTGGTTTCCACATAGGTCAGGTTAATGTCAAGAAAATTCAAAGGTACATTTCCCTAAATAAAAGCTGACCTGAATAGAAGCAGCTGTAATGCTCTGTCAGCCATGTGGAGAGCTAGGAAAAAATGACTTTTTAAAGACTTACGATCCCTGCGAGTCATGTGCTTTCTTTCCTAGTCTTTGATAGAGAGATCTATGTAAGTTTTAGGTTAAGTTTTAATAGAAGATGTAGATACACAAAATACCTTGTATGAACTATACAGCTTGTTTATTCCTGTAAAATCATAACGTATAATGAAGCTAGCCACTGCATGTATGTTTTATTTTGTGGATTAACATTTCATATTACTAACTGGGGAATGCGCTGAAAGTGTCTTTTTGATCTGTATAACTGCAGTTGCATGTTAATAGCTTTAAAATGATAAACTAGGATTTGAAAGTGTTCTTAATGGTAAGTTGATTTCCTTTTTAATTGCATTTCAGACAGAGGGCAAAAGTTTGCCTTTGAATTTAATTGTAAGACAGCTTTCAAATTAAGTTTTAAAAAAAAGTCACTCTTAAAGAGTCCTGTCATCTGTCATTTCATCATCTTTTAGGCAAATGAGGCTGGCTTAGTGACACAAATCTTTATATTGGATGTAAAGGAGATAGTGAAGGAAAAAACCCAAACCGAGGTGGTCCTATGAAAAAAAAATATAGTGAAGGGTATAAAGCTGCAAAAGTTACTTAGAAAATAATTTGCTTGTAAATGGAATGCTTTTTATCTTGAAATGTGTGTGTCCCAAGATATTTCAATGATCAAACGGACTTTCAAAATACTTTATGGTGGCAAATGAAGTAGCTGGATACGGGATGCCTCTCAGATCAGTTTGGGTGAGATGGTTCCTACCTTTACTTCAACAAATAAGAGGGGTTTCTCAGATGTAATCCTTTCATCATTTCTGACACATTATTATTCTCACTATCTTAGATAGTCTGTGTGCTCCTAAAACTGAGTCTTTGGAAATAATATGTCGTTTTAATAAATTTTTAATGATGTAGCATAGAGTAAAATAACCATAGTTTGTCTTCATTAGCATTCTGTGTGTTAAGCATGAATTTTCACAGTATTGACTAACATGACTCCAGAGAATTTCCTTTATCCTTGTTGGTTTTACACTTCAAAAGTGATAGGAAACCAAAACTGTTTCAGAAAGCAAGTTGACTGTCAGCATCCTCTCCATAGTGGGGAAATTAGTCTTCTTGTTGTAAGAGATGTGAGGATGCAGAGGATAGGGGAGACAAAAAAAAAATTGAAAATATCTCATAATGATTTAATAGGTTTTGAGATGTATGGTTTTTCTCTAAGTTTTTTGTAGAAAAAAAGCTTTAGGGATGTGGTTAAAAGAGTTTATGTTGGTATGTCCTGGTCCTTTACTTTGCAAATGTGAAATTTCAACCCTTAAAATTAAAAATATCCACCTACAAAAAAGACATGTAATGCAGTAATTAACAAACGCGTGATTACTTTTTCAAAGCTACAAGTTCACTTTATTAACTCTCTCTTTTGTTTTCTTTCTATAAGCTTTGTGGGAGATGGGAAAGAAGGGTTACTCCTGTAGCTTTTTGCATAAGCTTTCAATGAAAAATGATTTTCATATCAGATTTGTAGCCCTTACAGAAAAATCTGCTACCGAGAAAAACAGACTTGAAATGTTAAGAGGAAATGGGAAGTCTGTACCATGAAGGAATGAGACTGTTCAAGTCCTCAAAGGGCACTTAAAGACACTCTCTAAATCACCAGCAAAACAAAGTCTTTCTTTGGATCTTGTGGCTTGTTGGATTCTGAATTTCAGGTGTCACTGCTCATGGTCTCAAGTGGGAAAACTGTCTGCTTCTAAGAAATGAGAAAAAATTCAAATTTATTCTGTAGTTAGACATCAAGGATTGAATGAATCCCTTTACTAAAAGACATTCTGTGAAAAAACAGTAGCTAGTGATTGTGTATATTCGGTGATTCCAGAAGCCCAAAGTATGCTTTATAGTACATTATAAATAAATCAATTTGCATCTGTTTAAAGCACACCAAACAGAGCAATCTAGACAGCAATATATTGTATTTATTCTGACATTGTTTAACAGCACCAACCCATAATTTTTTTTCATGGGAAGGAGGATTGAGGAGAAAATATTTAACCAGGACAGTCATTCTCAAGGCTATCATCTGACTAATGCTGAATTATCTAACATGTCAATATTTGGGGTTACATCTCCCCTTTCAGAGAGTAACAACATCCAAAAGTCCAGTAAATTTTTGGAAGGATAAATGAGGGGAAGTAGTTTATCTTAGATGTTTAACTGGAAATTTTTAATTGGGGTAATTGATTAAAGAATATTAAAAGAAAAGGAAGAAGAATGGCTTAAGAAAAGCTGGATGGAAAGCTAAATAATATTTTCCATGCAAATGCAATGCAAATGCAGGGAAGCAGTTTATTGCTGAGCTTTGCAAGACAGTTACTGGCATGGAGAGAATAAAGTACTCCTGTGATGCTGGGTATGGCTGCAAGTATGTTTATTTCCATGTTCCAAAAGTGCCATAAATTTATTGCAGGCTTAGTGGGGTTTTGTGTGGCCTTTTCTTGACTTTTGTAGCAGGACGACTTGGAAGTTTTCTTAATTATACATATGTGGGTTGTCCTTACCTTCAGCTTTTTCTCTTTCACCTTTTGTTCTCTCTAATCTTCTGTTTGCACACCCGTTTTTATGTAATGAAGTTGTAGAAACAATTGCTAAGAAGCATGTTACTTGATGTACTTTTTTTAAAGTGATGCTCAAAAAAATAGTGATAAATATAAAAATATAAAATTTTTATTTTTATCAAATATGAGGAATACTGATGTTCTGCTGTTTTGGCTGAAGCAGAATTACAGAGCAGGGGAACGAGTTAGGAGAGGAAAGTTTACGGGAAGTTTAAGTTGAGAGGTGTGGCAAAACATACACAGGTTTGTGTATTAGCTTGGTGTTTTCCATTCAAGTCCTTTTGATGGAGCTTTTTTCCAGTTCTTTCCAAGAATCCAGGCAAAGCAACTGTTTATGGTTTGTATTTAGGATAGGTTATTAAACCAGTCAAGCTGATTCCTTTTTTCACACACAGCCAGACATCTGCCATGTCTCCCTTGAGGGTGTATTATGGAAAGCGTTTTCCAAGGGGAGCTAGATCTTTGTGTCTCCTGAAGCCACTTAACAGTCTTTTTGGTGATGATGAGCAAACCTGTGGCTGTCTTTGATGCGGATGTGAGGATTTCCCTGTGGATGTATGCAAACCCACCCTTCATGTTAGTGCATGTCACCTTAATAGTAATTGGAATGATTTGTGTGTATAGGCATTGGAGAAACCTCCATTGTTACAAAAAAAATCTTGTGTTTAGCTTTGGTTATAAGCTATTAATAGATTTGTGGCTGTTGTTGTGCAAAACTAAAGCATCTGCTGGTAAAAATACTAGTTAGAAATGATTATGAAGATCAACATTAAGGCCTGGAGGCCTTATGGGTTGATTGTGCTTTATATTAGCGAGCTGTGCACATTGCACTCATCTTTGGCTGTTGTCTTACAGGGAAAGCAGACTGATGGGATGCGTGACAAGTGTGTTGCAAGGACATATGGTATCCCACTTAGGTGCTTTGGAGCAGTGATGTTGTTTTTACAAAATGTGATATGCTTGAGAGAAAAAGCAAGGCTGTGTTAATAACACTCGAGACGAAGCTTGTTGCCTCTGTGTTACTCTCTGTTTGCAGAACTTGAACAGCTCAAAGGAGGATGATGAGAGAATTGAAAGGAATAAATGCTACTTTGTGATGACACGTATTTTGTGTAAAAATTTATTTGGGGGGGTGGGATGTTAAGGTACTGTGGAAGCAAAGTAGAATTGTTACAGTAAAGAAGACTTAAGAGCCCAACAGGAACTTTAGAAGATAAATTATTGATATTGATGTTCCTGTCTAGGGGAGATCTGAGTTATTGGGGTTTCACTTACACTACTTCAACAACAGTTGCAAAATCTCACCTCTACGGTAAATTAGACAATAATCGACTTTAATTATGACTGTCTGGGAACATAAAGCGGTTCTGAAATTTGGGGACAACACCAAAGTGCAAGCAATATTTAGGTATATTTATATATTTATAGCTGTTTGTTTTCAAGGAAGGAGTTGTCTCCAAAGCAACATGATAAACTGAATGAAATAATTATATTTAATTTTGAAGTTGGGTTTTTGTGTGTGNTTTTTTTTTTTTTTGGTAGTGTTTTGTTTGTTTTTTACGTTTTATAGCGTTAGAAAAGGTGAACAGGGAATTTGACTGTGTTTGGGGAAAACATTGCATAAAGTGCATAAAGGTGTGTATTTCCTTTACATGGCAAGTAATTGAAATTTAGATTTTGTCTTGAGCAGTCTACTGTACTAAATAGTGTGTACAAGACAGTGCAATGGTATTTTCAACATCTGCACTTCAAAGCCCATAAAATTACAAAATTAATTTTGGTTAATTTTTGTAATTAATGTTGAACCAAAGGTAGTGATCAATTTTTGTGTGCTGCTAGATGGCAAGATAAAAGTGATGCTTCACTTGACATGGAATGTTTTGTCTGACTAGAAGCCAAATACTTCATTTTGGACACTCTGTGTCCAAGTGAATTAAAATTGAGATTTGGATTGCTGAGAAGGCGTCTCCTTTCACCTGATAGCTTGGACTTTGTTTTAACTGCCCTGGAAGTGCTAGGTGGAGCCCAGGTTTCCCATGTATCCACAGTATTCTGACTGAGGCATTGAGTAAAGGGGGAACAATTCCTCTGAGGGAGGTTTTGTGACACTAGCTCTTAGTTTATTTTTTGCCAGATGAAATTAGTCAGTAAATTTGACCTGTATTCATTAATCCTTTCAAGCTGGCTGAAGCCACATTTATTGAAGGGAAGCTTGCCTGCTTGAGCCAAACACCCTTGTCTTGACTGCAAATGGAGAAAAAGTAAGAATAGCTCTATAAAATAGTCTCACAGATTTGTAAGATCTGCTTCAGCACTGCTGCCATCCTGTTAGGAGGGGAAATAGAATTGAACAGCCTCTTATCTAAATTTCCCACACAAATTCTCTGGTGTAGCACATGGTGTATCTAATGCTGAAAGCACTGTAGTGTTGAGAGCTAATTTTCTTTATTTAGATTCAATAGTTTGCTTATCCTGCTCCAGCTGATAACTTTATACAGAGACTTGAGGTTTGATAATCAGAACAGGAAGTATTTTAAATCCTATAGATATGGGAATGACAGTATTGTTCTGTTTCATGTTAGTTGAGTAATGGAGAATTTATTATGATTTTAAGTAAGCACACACTGACTTTGCAGTTGTAATCCATGGAGTTGTGTCTGTGTGCATTTGTGCATACATGTATGGCATAAACATTATTCCCCTTTTTTCCCATACTGTATGCTAGGATCAGGTTCCCAGCTAAGAGCAATTGAGATATTTCTAACTTCAATGGTACTGTACTGATTGCAGTCAGCTGAACTCTCTCCTAAGTCACTGGCTATTTAGCTCATGTTCCCCTAATATGTAGTTGAAGGTTTATTTTTGATTAATGCTGCTTACAAGAGCTGATGTGCAGATGTTTGTTTTTTATGAATGCATGCAGCATGGGTGTGTGTGCCCCTGGAGCCATATAGAAAATATGAGTCTTTCTGTGACAGGAAAAGAGGCTGACCTCCTCACTACATCACAGAGCCAGACACATTCATGATGTAATGCTTTATTCCTTCTAGTGCTGTGAAGATCATATGTTCTTCTGTTCTTCTGCCTTCATCTGAAATGAATTTATAGTCTTTCCAAGCCTTTTATCTGTAGTGTTCTACTGCTAGTTCAGTGAGAATCCAGGCTAACTTCAGGGAATTCTGTGATAGAACTAGGAGCAGATGACTGGGTTTTTTTTCTCTGGAACTGCAGTATATCATCACCTCACCTAAGAATGGGGACAGGTATTGCAATTTTGAGAGAGAATCCTAGAAGAAGGAAACATGGAGCACCAGAAGAATCCCATAACTGTCAGTAGACAGAATTCCCACTGTCTTTCAGTAGGAACAGAACAGCTTTACTCTTCTGACAGTACCTTGGCTGTATTTTTAGGTGGAAAATTCTGTAATGTTTGTACTTCGTCACAGACACTTCTGTGGTTCCACTGCAAGAGTAAGGATGTAGATAAACTTTTCACCTTGAGCACCTAACATAAAGCACGCCACTCTGTATTTGGACCCTTGCAAAAGCAGTTGATTTCAAAGTGTTCCTATTGACTTCAAAGGAAAAATGTATCTTTTGATGTATACTTAGATGCCTAAGCGTAAAAACTTTGGCATCCAAAGTTTTTAAAAAACTACATTGTCGATGTCAGTATAACACATATATATATATTTATATGTATATAAGATCAAAAAAGTCCTACCTTCTAGAACATGCCTAAACAGATGGAAGGCTGAAGTCAGAGTAGTTGAGTGTGGGAAGATAAAGCTCCAGATTCTTTTATGAGAAGTGCAGTTTCTTACAGGGACATGAGAAAGTTCTTTTTCATGGGAGGAGTCAAAAAAAAGGCATGCATTCTTGATGTTGAAAGCCTGCTTGTGTGTTTCATGTTGACCTCTTTCAAGAACAGTGTATCCACACATGAAGGAATGCAATGCTGACAAGTTTAATAAAGTTTGTCTGAAGTGCTCTAAAAGAAGTGGTTGGAGGGGAAAAATTAAGATGCAGGATCTGCTTTCTCCTCAAAAGTTGATTTTCTGTCTGCCATTGGTATAAATTAAGGTGATTCCCCCACCCCCTCTTATTTAATTTGACTGCATAACACTTGTGCAGTAAATTCTGTTGCAGTGAATTCCATTTGACCCCGCCCTGGAAGTGCTTGTATGAGGTGTTCTCTAGATGGTACCCTGATTAAATTTAATAAATCAGTTCCTCTGCTGTAGCTAAAAACTGAGACATCTGTGGAGAATCATGTCTGAAAAGTCCTTTTATTTTGCAGTCCTATTCAGTGTGGCAGTACAGTGTTGCCATAGCTTTTTTCATCTGTTATATGGAATGTATTTTTGTCTGATATCTCTTACCTGGTCAAAAAATTGAATTGTATGTAATGAAATGTAAAATGTAAATGTTAGGTAAAGAAGTGCAGGTGTAGCATAGAAGTCTACCATGAAATGCATGTTCCCTAAAACTCAGGTTGTAACCACGCGGAAAAACAGTTGAATTCTGTTTTAATCTTGTTAAAATGCTTTTAATGTTTAATTATGGTGGAAGCATTCAGTACTACTAATAGTTCAAGATTACTGCTACACTCCACAATCTGAAACTACTTCTAAAAAAATATTCTGAAACATCACATATCTATGTGCTTTTGCACTTGTCTTCATTCCTGATATGAAATGGGAAAATGGACTTCAATTCTCATATGCAAAATGGCAAGATTTGATTTGGAAGAGACCTACTGTCACCATCCAGTTTAACTGCCTGACCACTTCAGGACTCATCACACGAGATGCCTTCCAGCCCTTTCACCAGCTTTGGTGCCCTTCTCCGGATGCATTTGAACATCTTCACATCTTTCTTAAATTGTGGGGTCCAGAAATACATGCAGTGCTCCAGGGGAGGCTGTACCCTGGATGAGTACAGTGGGATGCTTACCTCTCCTGACTAGCTGGTGATGCTGTGTTTGATGCACACAGGATGGGGTTTGCCCCCTGGGCTTTCAGGGCACACTGTTGACTCATGTTGGCCCTCTTGTCAACCAGCGCCCCCAGATCCTTTTCCACAGGACTGTGCTCCAGCCACTTCTCTCCCAGGCTGTGCTTGTGCCTGGCATTACTCTGTCCTAGCTGCAGAATCAGGCTTTTTTTTTTTTTTTCTTTTTCAGTTTTATGCCATTTAATTCTCCAATTTATTTAGATCCCTCTGCAAGGCCTCTCATCCCTCAAAAGAGCCAAGAGCAGATCCCAGTGTGGTATAATCAGCAAACAAACTAATGGTGCCTTCGACTCCTGTGTCCAGATCTTTGATAAAAATATTGAACAGGACTGGTCCTTGGAATTTAGCCTGGTGAGCACTGCTGGCGACAGATCACCAGCCAGATGTTTGCTCTAAGTATCAGGTGTTGATATAACCACATGTTTAATGAGAAACTTTGTCAAACTATATTTGAACCACGCAGCCCAGTACCTCTGATCATCTGTCCAGTCAGATACTCTGTATTGATTGCTAAAGAAATCTTTCTTAGTGAACTTTTCCTCATTTGCACTATTTTACATGGGCTAGCATTGGCCAAAGGCATGATAGGAGGGCATCATTTAGCTCACGTTCCCCTAAAGATTGTCTGCAAGTCCTTTTCCTACCACGCTTGTGTTTCCTCTCCTATTCCAGAAATGATTATATCCTGATGGAGGCTAGCTGTTCAAAAGAAGTGATCCTTCTGTGGTTGGTAGGAAGGGCACTTGCCTTGTATTGTGTTTAATGGAGAATAGGAAAAAAGTTAGGAAAGATGAGTGGGAGCAGTTGGCCTGAGTTTGCTTTTAGGGAAGGGCAGAAGTATTTTTCCTGCTATTTAACCAGAATTGCATTTGTTCAGTATGTATAGCCACGATGATAGCAGCAGTAGTGATGATAATGGTAATAGTAAATATCCAAAGTCTCTGAATCACAGTGTGTTTCAGCATGCTTTATAAAATATATGTATTGCTTAAATGAGCCAGCCTTTTTCTGTGCTCTTACATATATGTATATATCTAGAGAGAGAGAAGCTTGCATGTACCAGGATTAATTAAAGGCATTTCAGTGGTGAGGGTATCCTCTCACGGCAGTGCAGATTGGGCTGTGGGTGAGGTGCAGTGGCTGTCTGGAGGAATTGGGTGAATCCTTGGTGGGTGAGGTGGCCTGGAAAAGGCAAGGGTATTTTGGAGTGGGCAAGAGTAGGGAATAAGGCTTTCTGGCGCCTGCTTTAAGGAGTTCTGGATATGAGCATGGTGACTTAGCACAGTGTACCCACCTCTCCTCTTGCATTCACTGGGTCATGCACCTCTCAAGCCATGGAATCACAGGTTCCCTGCTCTGCCCATAGGCACTGGCCTCCCTCCACCCTGAAGACCTCACAGAAAGCATCATGCATACAACCTACCTCTTGGGCTGCTGGGGAGGAAAAGGGATGGGAGAAGAAGGGGCTAAAGCCATAGCTGAGTTCTCCTTTCACGGGAACAGGAGGGAATCAGGTAGAAAGGAGGGTCTGGTGCAGCGAGCTAGTAAGCTGTGTCCAGAGAAGGGAGTTTCTGTTCCTGAGATTGCTGAGAGGAGATTAAAGATGACAGTTAGTCCTGCTGTGGGAAAAAAAAAATATATGAAAGAAAATAACTTTGAAGCATAAAACAAAAATGTTTTCAAATCTGTTGCTCGGCAGAGTTTAAATTGCACCTAATGACAAATGGCAACCTTACCATCTGTGTACAGTTTGCCTGCAGGCCATGCTGCAGAATGGCTTTAGTTAGAGCTGTGAATTACCAGTATTAGCACTTGTAGCTCTCTGGCTACTCTCAGTAAGTCATAACACAGAGAAACTGTATGTGAAGTCTTGGGAAATACAGCTTCTCAGTCTGCAGTCTTGGTCTTTCTTGTAAGGAAAGATTTTTTTTTTTTCTAACTACTACATAGTAAGAAGATGCATTTTCTTTTCTAAGATAATGGGAGACTTCGAAATAAAGAACCCAATAGAAATTTTTCAATGGCTTGTTTTCCTAATGTGCTGTCGGGAGTGCTTTGATTTTTGGGTCATCCTTAATGCAGAAATGATTTATTGCAATGAGTCCATCTAGTTTTTATGTTGTAGTGATGCTTGTCCAAATAGTCACCTTCAGTAAACCAGAATTCTTATCTCTCCAAGAAATCAATGACATTTTAAATATTTTTTTAATATGTACAGTTATCTGGTTATCAATTCAAGGAACAGAGATATTGTTACAGGAGTTTCAAGTAAAACAGAACACAATCTAAGTTGTTCTCTTTTCGTGACTTGACTAGATCATACTGATTGAAGTTTTTTAAGGCAGATGTGTTTTCCAGGATGACGAAAGTATATGCGTCATATAGTAGCTCTTTACAGTTTCTTTTTTCTGGGCCTCAATTTGCAAGGATCTGAAACAATGTCAAGTTTCTTTTCCCCATAGTGAACATGCGTAACTGTAACAGCTTGCAACACTCTTAGCATTCATTCACCTCTTGCTGTCTGATAGCTGAATTGGGAATGACAGAAATGGACTAAGTGTTTTTAATTATTTCCTGGGGCTGAGGATGCTGAACAGGAAGAATATTAAATGTCAGATTATCACTTAGCACAAATTGGAGTGATGTCACTGAAATCAAAGCATGGATTTCCACCTGCTGAGTTATTTCCATAGTGTCTATACTGTGAATAAGGGCCAGTTTCTCAACAACCTGCTACTAGTTCTTAAAATAAATCTGGATTTGCAGTTTTCAGGAAGGGAAGTTTCTGCTTGACAAGAAACTAATTCTCATGAGCTGTAACTTGCTCTGAACAGTCTTTCCATTGTCGAGAAAATTGTGATACTTTGGAACTAATCCCTAGAGCCTTTGCTTAATCAATTTTTGATGCAATTTTGTGAAGAATTTAATAGGATGTGTACTAGTTATTATTATCCTTTAATTTTCTGAATTTATGAAATATACAGGTCCAGTAGGCAGTGGTGACTGCTGACAGCGGCTTTTAGAAACATCTGAGAAGTTACAGCTGTACTGGGAGTCTTAAATCTCAGTTAAAAGTGCCCTTGTAGCCTCAATTTTTTGGCAGTTAGAGGAATACAGATCTCTTTTTGAAAGAAAATTGGTTTTATATGTCTTTTATGCAATGTATTTAAGCACTGCACTAAACCATTTTTTTGTCAATAACAAAAAATTTTGCCAGTTACATATATGCATTAGGTAGCATTTTGACAAGATGAAAAGCAGGTGCCATGCCAAAAGTTGAGAGTCTTTGAAAAGACTAATCCCATTTTGAGTGTGCATTCATAGCAGTTACAGGCAATTTTAACATATTGTTCTACAATGACACCTTTTCTTTTTCAATGTAAACTGTTCAAGAGCTTAAACTTAGTTTTTTAGAACATAAACTTAGTTTTATATGACTGAAAAATAGCAGGTTGGTAGTGTTATTAACTTGTGTCAAATGGAAAACCCTGACTTTTTGTTTAGACTTTAAACTGTGACTGTGATTAGAATGTGCTTTTTGCTGTGTGCTTGTGATGAGAGGGCAGCGCACAGAGGAAGGTGCAGAGGCACAGTGACGTCCCAGAGGCACAGCCTGTCCCTTGGTGCTGCTACTGCTCTGAGTCATGTCTTAAAAAGTGTGGTGCACTTTGTCTTGATGTGGGTTTCTCTGCTGCAGCTATGCAGAGTAGTACACTCTTTCTCCCAGGAGACACACACACAACATTTTATGCAAGCCAGGTCTGGAGGGAGGCCCTGCTACAAAATCCTGGTGTTCAGGTAAATCAGGAAGGTTGACAAAGCATGGAAAGAAGGGCTGAAGTGAAATTCTGCTTTCATGGAATAGCTAGAAGACCATATCAGGAATATGCCATACTTGCTGACTTGTTGCTAAACACAAGGCTAATTCAGGTTCTGGTTTCGGTTGTCTGCCTTCTGGTATACATTGTGTCTGAGATCCTTTATCTCTTGGAAGATGCCAATGTTTTAGTTTATGCTTATGTAGCTGTCCTAGTCTAACCTCAGATGACAACTCAGCCTTCACTCAGCTGCTCATTCACTCCTCCTGGTGGGAAGGGGCAGAAACGTGAAGACTAAAGGTGAGAAAAACTTGTATGTTGAGATAAAGAGGTTAAACAAAAGCCACACAGACAAGCAAAGCCAAACAAGGAATTCAGTCACCACTTCCCACAGGCAGGCAACTGTTCAGCCATCTCCAGGAAAGCAAGACCCTGTCATGCCTGATGGTTACTTGGGAAGACAAACAGCATCATTCCAAATGTCCCTTCCTTCTTCTTTCCTGAGCTCTATACTCTGAGCATGATGACTTATGGTATGGAGTATCCCATGGATTAGTTGTTCTGATCTCCTGGCTTTGTCCTCTCCCAACCTCTCGTATACCCCCAGCCCTCTCCTTGGTGGGGTAGTGTGAGAGGCATAAAAGACTCTGACACTGGAAGCTCTGCTCAGCAGTAATGAAAACATCCCAGTTTTATCAACACGGTTTCCAATACAAACGAGAAACATTGTCCACACCAGCTACTGTGAAGAAAATTAACTCTATCCCAGCCAAAATCAGCAAAGCAGTACGTACACTCAATCCCACCCTCATACTGGTGTAATGAAGGATGGATCTACAGTGTACTTGGAAACGGTGATTGCAGTTGCATGAAATACCTTGGCTATCCAGGGGATAACAGTGAAGTGAGGAACAAGGCTAGGTGATTTCTGTGTACCTTGGGAAGATTCTGCTGCTGATTGTTGTGGTTCCTGTTATTATCAGTCTAGCCTGTTTCAAAATAGGTTATGAACACGTGACAGCTGTGTTGTGAGAGTGGAGTTAGTAGAGTCATGAGTTGTCAGATAGATGCTGCAGGGTCCAGAGTTGTGAAGAATGTAAGGCTCTGCTTGAGAGGCATTTATTAGCCAACCTGACAGCTAATATGGCCTGAGGAGTTGACATTGGTAACTCCTGTTTTCCTGTGTTACAAAAGGCATACATTTCCCCATATGTTTAAGAAGCCTTAGAAACCCCTAAAAATTTTTTTTTACATTGATGCTGAACAGTCCGTTGTACATACCTGATGCATGAATGTGTTCTGTTCAGACTTCATCCAGTTCTGGGTATAGTGCATGTTAGATATTTTTTACCCTATAAGGAAAAAGGAAGTAATGTTAGGCCCTGAAAAACCAGTTCCCAAAGTCTGTTGTATATTTGGAAAGAGCTGAAAGACAAGTAATGGTGTGCTGATGGAGGAAAAAGCCGTCATTTGGACAGAAGCAACTGCTCCCTGCTTTAGCACATCAGGTTAATTAGCTACCTGAAGCTAGAAGCATAAATGCAAAGGTACAAATGTCTCTCTGTTGTGCATCCTGTTATTCACCCTTTTTACTTTTGTGCTGAACTTCTAAATCCAAACATGTATTCTGGAGTATACCCAAGAGAACTGATGGCTGGGGACTGAGTCTTGGGAAGCTACAACTACAAAAGCTCTGCATCTGGATGTTCTATTAAAGCCTGTAGAATTGTGAGCCTTCAGGTTCTTTTTCTCTGGACCTCTGTGAACTGTTAGCAAGTCTGGGACATTGGCAGTGTCCAGGAAGCAGAAGGCATGTCTGTTTACAGTTGGATGGAGCCATATCCTCTCTCACTCCAGCAGTCTACTACTTCCTCTTTCTCATTTAAGACTGCAATTATCACTTTTTTTATGTCTTTGAAATATTAGAAGGGGAAACTCTGATGGATAGTAATGCAGATGCTTGAACTTTTGAGGAACATTCTTTTCATGTAATGGTAGTGTCAGCTGCTTCCTTGGCTCTGTCTGGTTAATATTTTTTCTCTCAGTGGATTTTAGAAATGAATACACACTGAAACCAAGACATCAAGGTTATTTTAGGGCTAACATCAGTAGAATAACTGAATGACTTAAAAGTGCTTAAAATGCTTTGTTCTTCAGCAATGGACAGAAGTTTCAAGGCTTACCTCTCAGTAATCATTACCCAACAAGATACTAAATACCCTATAGAATATAATATATTACAGTAGTACATATGCTGATTGGCCATTGACTCTTGCATCTTCTAAATGTGAGCAATTAAGAGAATCTCCTCTGTGGTGTTTTCGTGAAGGATGTGGTTCCCTCAGCTCTGGCTTTGTCAAGCTAGCAGTTCTTGATGATCTTTTTGAGTGCCTGCCACCTTGCTTCACAGTGCATAGTATGCCATCTATGCATGTTCTAATAAAAGCATGAGACTTACTGAAATTTTATTTTTCTGTCAGTTAAAACTGTAAGTTACTTTCCAATATGTTAAATAAAACTGACTTTAAAAAAATATAATTTAGATTTTAATAACTTGGATTTTAAAATCAGATTTGCATGTTACAGAAACTAGCTCAATGTACTGGCAATCTGGTCAGCTACTGTAGACTTCTAATGAGGCGCTTAAAACTGTGTTATATATTTATTTTTAGATCTGAAAATTCACTGTGGGCACTTGCACTGCAGAGATGTTTTTAATGTTTGAGGAACAAAACTTGGATAATGAGAAGGTGATATAGAAATAATGTAAGACTTTTTTCATGAGGAGCAAGGCAGAAATACTAAAAAGGCTCAGGGTGAGGGGGTGATGAGAAAACTAGCTTGCAGTGTCTTTAATAGGCTGTTCTGGATGCTGATAGTATTGAAAGGTGTGAAAAGCATCAGATTATTTTGTACTTTAAAAATAACTGAGTAACAGTCACCTTTTGTCGATTTAATTGTGAAGGCCATATCTAATTTTCAAACAAACCCTTTTAAAGTGACTTTACTGTGAGAATGTTGTTTTGACATGGGAGATGTGAAAATAAGTTTTTGCTCTCCCAAATGTCAATGCAGCATTGTCAATGCACTGACATTGTAGCATAATACTGCTCTGGTGCTGGGGGAAGGTTGGATCAGGTTCATTCTACTGATCTGTGAAAATAGCAGCCATAGATGCAGAAAAATGCACTCCTTCAGTCCTATCCCCATTAACTGTATGAAAATATTCCTACAGAATAACAAAGCTTAGATTGACATTGGCCTATTTCATATGTAGAAAAAGGAGCCCCTGTAAATTTTACTGGACTTGGATATCAATGAGATCTCATTACTGTCCCTAGCAGCACTGCATGTTAGTCTAATGGTTAAAGAAAGAGGATCCCATGCTACCAGGACAGTAAATCATTATAGCTTAATATTGAAGATGTTAGTTAAGATCCAAGTTTAGGAAGGGTAAAAAATCATGGCCTAATATTCTATCTGTGTGTAATTGAATCATTTTGCTACATCATTGCTCTTGGAAGATCTAAATATCAGCTACATTATTTGAAAAGTGCCAGACTGGTAAATAGTAATAATAATGATAAAGATAAAAGCTTCGTCTGAAGGGGATAAATGTGTTGGGGAAAGCTTTGTTGATCTGGAATCAGTCTAATTACTGGTTTTGGTTGGGGTTGTTTGTTTGTTTGTTTTGGATTTTTTATAAAGCCCTGTAAGAGTAGCTGTCAGATAAGGTAATTTTTTTTAAAATACAGCCTCTTCTGTACTTGTTTGCATGTTGGCTTCTGTTACTGTTATAACATGGATGAATTATGTGGAAAGTAATAGAGAAAAATTTGTAGTATCATGGCATAATTCCTTAGTGTGTGTGTAGTCTGGGTCCCCTGTCTCAAAAAGGATGAAGTAGCACTAGAAAAGTCACAGGAAGGCGTGAAATGCTGCCCAAAGCTGTGGAGCTTGTTCTGTGCAGGGGCTGACGAAGACTGGGTTGGATAAGGAGTGTGTAACATCTCCATTGATCCAGAGAATGTAAATAGGTAATGACAGTGCACTTGTTTCCTTAAAGCAAGGTCAAAACTGCCTTGCTCACAGAAAGCAGAGGTAAATGACTTCTGTGCAATGCACAGCTCAGCTGTGGAAGTCCTTGCCGCAGATGATGGATGCTGATGGTGTACATGGATTCAGAAAGGATCTTTATGAATTTATAAAATAAATGTTTATGCTTGTTAGGCATAAACCCTTGCCTCAGAAAATGTCTGAGCTGTAGTGTTGCTGAGATGGTTTTCTGGGAAAACATCATTATGTGCTATTGCGCTGTAACAACTATCCCCAAACATCCTCCTGTGGTCTGATAAACAGATTCTCTAATGGCTTGAAACTAGTGAAGTATCTTCAGAATTGCATGGCACATTTAAACTTCTCCAGAAGTTTAGAAAATACATCTCTACCACCAAAAAGGGTACACAGTCAAATTTAGAAAGTGGCATTCTATAAATAAGTTGGTTAATTTTCACTTTATATGGTGCTTTTTTGCTTGGGCTTTAAAGAGCGCTGCAAAAATGGGTGAGCAGTGTTAACAGTGGATGCACTTTGAGTTTCCAAAGAGCAAAGGGTCAAACTTTGTTTCTCCTCTCCCATGTATTGGCACAAATCACGTAAGGTTTACTGTGTAATACAGAGGTTTAAAGTGATACCTTCATTTTAGCTGTGTAGGTGTCTTTCTCTGCTAGGGCCTGGTTTGGTCAGAAACAATGCATTTATGAAGCCACTGAAGGAAACAAAAATTGTAATTCCTATTTATGCCTCTGATTTTTTTTATTTCTAGAAGGGTTGTTATTTAAGAATAGGACAGCACATATTTGTCTTCCATGCAGAGAAACTAAGTGGCTGCATTAGGCTTCTGCTTGAGTTGTGTATCTGAATAATTCTGTACATCTTGAGGTAGGTGTCATAACAGGAGCCACACAGATGAATTCTCTGTGGTGAATTAGAGAAATCTTGAATTTGTAAGTTTCCTGTTTGAGCTTAATGTTGGAAATTGTATGAACCTGTGTTAAGGAGCAGGTTTGTCTAGACACAATGATTCAAACTCTGAGAATATGAATTGATCTCCATAAATTAAATTCTAGATGATGGACTTCTATTTTCCAAATATAAATGGTTTTGGTACTTAGAGGTGCAGCAATTAGAAGATTAAAACTTTATTACTGGGAAATTCTTCTTTAGTGTTCAAAAATTCAATGCTTGTTCTCAGTGTATAAACTAAATGTTTGAATTTTGCTTTCAGAAGCAATGTCTTCTAGCACTGTACAAAAATTGTGGTGGTTTTTTTTTTTTTTTTTTATAATGCCATTTACAGAATCACAGAATAACGGAGTAAAAATTAGATGATCTTTTATGGAAAAAATCTATTTGATACCCTAATAGGCAAATAATGATTTTATCTAATATTTTTATTTAGGGGTACTGCTCTTATATTGCAACAGTGTTTTTTTTTCCCTATATTTGAGGGAGGGGATGAGCCTTAAAAAACCAAGGTCCCCAAAACCCACCCCCAACCTCTCCTATATTTTTAGGCTTTTGCAAATAACTCTGCTAACTGGTTACTCTCTCTAATTTAAACAAACAGTAATAACATTTTTTTATAAATTAAAGGCAAAGCTGTCCTTAGGTATCACCAAAATAATTTGAAAAATCTTGATCTTTGAGATCTTAATACAATATGAGAAGTCAGATAGGATTGTTTTTAAATGAAATAAGAATTACCGATGATCAAAAGCCAGAAAGCATTAAATCTGCAAGTGTTTCTTTTATTTCTGTGCAACAGGAGTACTGTAGAGGAGCTGCATGACTCTAGAGTTTCTAATTTTTAATTTAGATATGCTAGGTATTAAATTGGAAAACTACATGGTGCATAAATGTCTCTGCTCATTACTACCATCAAAATGTCATTGAGGAATATTGTTTAGCTTTTTTCCCACCCTCATCTAAGCATTGATGGATTTTAAAATCTTGATTGGATTTTTTTTTTTTTGAGGGAAAGAAAACCCAATTTGAGCTGTTCCATCACTTTGATCCTTTTCTTCCTTAGAAATTACGCCATATTTTTTGTTCTCATTTTTTCCTATTGAAGGAGAGATTTAAAACAAAATAGTAGTAATTAAAAACTGGAATGTATCTTTTGATTCAGTGGATTTTTCCAGCACTTGATGCACTTTAATCAAGATCAAATGACTTTCTGAAAGATGTGCTTTATCTCCACTAGAAATTATGGAGCTTTTCAAAGCATCAGCTGCTGAAATTGAAGAGGTTTAATGAGATAGTTAATCATAACACTTCCTCCCAGGTTTCAGTATCTGAAGTTATTGAAATATCTGGGCTCTTTGTCAGCCAGTTCCATCAGAAAAAGTTCATAGAATAGACAATAAGCCATCATAACAGCCACAGAAGCATAGTGCTGGTACAGAGCTCCTCCCTGGGATGCCCTGATAACAGCCTGAATAAGGATTTGCTTTCTGGAATAAAACCTAACAAAGTGTGAATTGTGCTGCATAAATGCATTTCCAGTGCAGGGTTCGGCAGGAGGTCAAAGGATGACTGCCATTCATGTAAATATGAATGTGAAGTAAAGGAATTAATTTTGGGTAGCTGTGCACAGAGGAATTAATGGAATTGTTAATCCCAGCAAGCTATTCATTGCTATTTGCTCTGGCAATAGCTATAAACTTTTTTTTTTTAATTGAAAATAGAAATAATTCCAACTAATGGAAATCTGGAGGGTTTTTTTCAGAGCATTTCTTGAGTGATACCTTTGTTAGTTTTCGATTTTGGTTTGCCAACAATTAAGGCTTCTTGTATGCCATGTTCAGAAAGTAAATGGGAGAGATCTTGCGAATAGAGTTTATTTACTTGAATAGGTGAGCTGATGCTGTTCTAGGAACCTGCTTCACTCTCAACCCCAGCTGCAAAATTGATGTATGATTTAAATTTAAACCACTGATTCTTTTCATAGCAGGCTAGCATGAGCTAAATGAGTCCTGAAGGACAATTCTGTGTCATACCTGTATGACATCCCTCAGCTTCTCTGCCGCATTTTGGTAGATCTGCTTCTGTTGCTGACCTCTGTGTAGTTCTCTGAAGCACAGATCTACCCTTTAGTAGGTAAGGCGTACTTAAAATGTAGGGGTTTTTGTCTTTAGAATGGTGCCTGGATTTAGGAATGGCTCACTTGATTTAACCTGAATGCTAGGGCATCTGAATGAGAGAGTGCATCAGGACTGTGTACATGCACATCTTGTCTGGCAGTAATCAACTGTATAAAGGGTTTGGCATTTCAGCTGACCTGCAGCTGAAGAAAAAAAATGTGTTTGGCAATGTGTAGCAATTTGCTGAATTAGCTGGGGCAGCTCAGTCCTCAGGAACTGAATTCAGGTGTGTAATTTTACCTTGAAGGCACCATTATTTCATTATGTGTAGCTTACTGGACTTTATTGCAGATCATGATGATGCCTTGTTATAACTGGACATACTGTAACCTGATGTAATCAGGCCAATAAAGTGTTGAAAAAACTCAGAGTTAAATAATGCTGCATGCTTGCCCTACAAAAGGGAAAATTAGTTCCATCTGCTCAAATTAAATGTTGATTTAGACCTCATTTTCTGAAATGTAAACCGTGCTTTTGAAAGGATTGCTTGGTAAATACTTTTGGCTTTATTATATGGATTTAGAAATAAATTGAAGAGAACTTCAGGTCTGCTTGTCTTCCTCTGGAAAAAGTTTCATTCAATTGAGCAATGTATTTCAATATAAGTATATACAAAACAGCCCCTTTTGTCAGCTCAGCATTTTGTATACCTGATTAAGGGCTATTAAACTCAAATTTGATGCACTGGCAGAGTTAGGCGAGTCTTGTTTAACATAATTAAAATTCTGTGATCAATGTTTTTCCCCCTGCATTCCACAGCCAAGAAAAGCCAATGTGTGAAGCATGAATGGCCTTTGTAGACAATCTGTCTGTCTGTACTGAACTGCTTTTGTTTCTAGTAGATGTCTTCTGTATGGGAATTTTTGAATGTCTCTTCAGTGTGAGTTAAACTGCTAATACAAGTACCTAGAGTGATCTGGAGGTCTGTTCAATCTCAAGGAGCCTTGAGGTTCAAACAAGGGTCTACTGAAGAGCAAATCAGTTAATGGTTAAGACAAAATGTAGTGAGCCAAATAAAGAAACCACAGTTCACGTAGCTGACATCATCCTATAATATCTCCCAGACAACACTGTGCTTTCTAATGTGTTTGATCCATTTTTTTTCTTTGGTAGACACAAAGGTTCCAATTGACTTGAGTGCTCCAGAATCCAAATTCTCAAAGGTATTTAAGTACTTAAAGATACCCGTAGAAATTTCTTGGGTTTAAAAAATAATGCATTAGCACTTAATTCCCATTTATGATTTTATGGGCACTGATTTGGATTTCTAGATACTGAAATACTTTATAAGTCCAATAGACAAGAAGGTTTTCCATTTTTCTGTGTGGTCTCTCAGGCACCCATTTGCCTGCTACATAAAACATCAGCATGGAAAGAGGTGAGAAAAGAGTGGAAGCTGAAGAGCTGATGTTACTGAGCTTGTTTACCACAGTGAGCAATCCATTTATCACATTTGGGGCTTGTTTATGGAGATGTGATGTGCGGGTTGAGAAACTATGACTGTCTGATGTTTAAAACGTGACTGAACTCTTGATCTCTGACATTTTTAGTCTTTATGTTGACAGCCAGCATATAAAGAGAAGTCTCAGACACTGCCTTGTAGCACAGCTGCCTCTCAGATACCACAATCACTTATGAGGCTTTTACGAGCTCTTTGCTTGGACAGCAAACGTGGGCTGTAATTTTTTGCAGAACTACGCTATTCTCCCTAATGGTGGTGAGATACTTTTAAGTCAGTGTGCTCCCGCTGTTTTGGTTTGTTTTTTTTTTTTTTTTTAAATATAGGGTGGATTGTACCCCTTGAAGAGAAAAATGTTCTCAAGAGGCTGTAGGAAAGTAAAAGTATGGCAGAGTTTCTTTCCCACTGGCCTGAATATACTAAAAAAAAGCACTTCTGATTTAAGGTATAAAAACCCACTCTTTGTCTAGCTGCTTCTGCTGTGTTTCCCAGGCTAGGTGTTCAGGTTTGCACTGACAATGGCTGGTTTTCAGTCCCTGGAGAAATTGTGCTGCACAGAAGTTTCAGCCTTGGAGAAACCCACAGTTTGGGCAGAGTCCTGCCAGTGTGTCTGAAGAGTTCTTCTGTGTTCACAGATCACCTTATTTTATGTAAAGCAAGAGTCTTGTTATATATAGTGCTATAGGTATCAAAAATTTGTTCAGCTTTTACATTAGTTTTGTTGTGATCTATCATGATGTAGCCTGTCATTTAACTTCCATCATTATTATAAATGGAATGTGATTTTTATGCTGGTTACTTTGGCTAATAATGCATCATCGTGATGGTAATGATTAAGTTCCTGTCTAGGCAGTGTAGAATGAAGTCCTAGACTGGTGGTGAGTTATAATGCATACAGCTATCTGGAAAATAGCTTAGGTATCTGCTCTAAATGTTGTAATGGTATGAATATATTTAGAACTGAATTGATATTGATAGCTATTGTTCAGCAGTCCATTATGTTACAGTCTCTTTATTACATGGGTCATATTTTGTGTTATGAGTGCATTTTTAGAGTCCTATAAACTTTTTTCTTGCTTATGTCATTAACAACCATGATGTAAATGAATATGTAAGGTTTCTGGATATAATAGAACCCCAGTCAGAAAGTACAGAGTTTCAAGAGGACAGGAAGAAACATCCAGTGGGAGCCTATTGTCAGAATTGTCTTGCATCTCTAGAAATGAGCAATTTGCTGGTTTGAAATTGCAGTTGGTGTTGAAGAGAAAGTGCATTTAGGGAAATATGTTTTTTATTACAAGTGGCTTTGCATATGGGAAATTGGAAAATACTGTTTTCAGTGATTTCTCACAGTAAATCTAAATGCTATGGGGAAAAAAACAGATGAGCTATCAGTTTGGCATTCCTGTAGCAAATCTGAGGGGAAAGTTCAAGTCACCAACACAACTGTGGAGCTTACCAAAACCCAGAGGGTGATTAAAGCATTTCAGTAGTATTTTGCTCTTAGTCCTAGTGTGCTTAGGTATGTCTTCCAGTTAGCTATGTTGATAACACTCCAGGAGGGGTGGTGGTATGCATGGGGGGGGGTGTGTCTGGGGCTGGGAATAATGTCTAGGGAGAAGCAGAAGAATATATCAGGATATGTGAACAACTTCAGTGACTTGTATAGGACTGCTTGAATAATAATCATAATGAAGCTAATTGATTCAGTCTTCCTGTCCCCCTAGCTAGTGCCATAATAATAGATTTAAAGGACTGGCTCCTGATATGGTCAATGCAGAGATTTGTGGTTTTGCTTTTAAATGCATCAGTAAGGATTGAAATTTTGTAGCACTAAGTCCTGTCCAGCAAGAGAGAAGTTGCTGCTGCTTTAAATATAAATAAATAAACGTGCTGTACATTGCTGCTTTTTGTTGCTCTGCTGACTAAACTTGGTCTGTTTCTTACCTCATAATCATTACAGACAGTCAAGTCTCTCTTCATCTGTGGGTGAAGATAAAAAGTACAAGATGTGGGCATATATAAAAATTGTCTTCTAAAGATCGGTTCACATCCATAGCCATTGCTAGCTCAGGTAAAATGCTGTTGTAGAAGCAGCACACCAGCATTAAAACAGGTATTAGGGACCTCAGTCATTGGAGTGTGTATATTTCATTATTCAAATGGAAATTACAAGTCTAGAATCTACTTATTTATTCTGACTACAGAATCTATTCAGATATTCAAGCATAGCTTAGACTCACCAGTAGATGGGACAGTGTATGGACATCAGCATAGCTATTGAGAGTTATCACTCTGTGAATTTGTTGATGTGTTCAGTCTGTCGGAGGATAATGCCACTGGATGTAGTTTTGGACAATTATAAGTATTATTCTCTTTACTTCAATGGCAATTTTAAATTTAGGATGGAGACAGATTCCTGAGCTTCCCGAAACTTAGCTTTTGTCTATTCCCTGTGGGTGTGGAGAGCGTTGCAGGCGAAGCAGTATGGGAATGTCTGCTCTTTGCTTCATTAGCTATATTCAAACAATAGCAGCTGTTTGTAGAAATGAGAAGGGTACGTAGGATTCTGGTTGGTTGAACAAACCTTGATTACTTCCCTTAATAGTACTGAAAGCTGTGTGATTCCAGGTCCTGCTCTGAGATTAAGGAAATGTAAACATAACGTGATGATCGGATCCTCTCAGCCTCATGTGGGAAAAAAGTGACATCAGAACTGCAGGCCACTTCCTGAGGAGAACATGTTAAATAGGAGAACTTATCCCATGATGCACTTTTTGAGGCCTTCATTAGCTAGAAAATCCCAGCATATCCTAAACATGACAAGCAGAAACATGAGTGTAGCCTGTGCATACAGAGTTGGACTTAGGTGAATTCCTGAGTAAATGGTTCTGTGTGTACTTTCACCTAAGTTATGCCAGGATGCTGCTTTTCCAATTTTGTTCCCCTTTTGAAACTTTTCTGATATTTCCCAAACTACTTACCAGTCAGAAGCAACAACAACAACAAGAATAATGATGTTTAATTTTGAGTAACCATGGGAAAGGACACAATAATAATGGTGTTACCATTGCAATTAGAATACCCTGATGGTTACAGTTTGGCTTGTAAATATAGAGATGCCCTCACTGTAAAAGGCAGCTTTTTTCTTATGGTAAGGACGTAAATTTCAGTTCTCATTTCTTACTTGAGCTTAATTATCTTTCACACTTTCTTTCCTTGTGAAGGAAGACAGAACCAGAATTCAGAAACAAAGTTTTAAGGCATGTTAATTGGTAACATCTCAGTCTTTGGAAGGAGGCATATGGTAACTTTATGTTAAAATGGTAAATAAATGGAAGGATGTATCGGAAATGGAAGTCCAGTTAGGAAATTGAGAGGGAGACTATACTTTTGCTTGGCAGAGACTTGCAAGCTTCTTGCAGATGCTATAGCAGAGCTCAAACATGAGCATGTGTAAGAAAGGGAGTGGTGACTGTTTAATAGTAAGACCTTGAATGTCCCTTCTGCTATTCATGCAGGCACTGATATTATTTACATCTCTATGACCATAGTGTAGGGCTGTGCCAAAATTTTAAGTCTCCCCCCTCCAGCTAATTGATTATCTGATGTGAGCTCCTTTGACTTGGCAGTATCACATATACACAGGGTGAGGTACAGGGGCAGCTGGCATGCTCATTTCTAATTTCAATGTTTGGCAGCTTCCGATATCAGCACAGTGCACACTGAAACACTTGGCACTTCACCCAAAAGTAATGAAGTCTTTCACTTAACCCAGTGTGAGGGTAAACAGGATGTTAGCCAGAGTTGCTTTGGTGTCAGATATCAGATAAGGGTAAAACACACAATAATTTATGGACTAAACTAAAAGTTACTCTTTTACTATTTCATTTTCTGTTCACATTATTAAACCATTTGTATGTTTTCTTTGTAGTGAAGTTTTAAATTATTATCTGTATAGGACTACAAAAATAATTGAAGTATTTCTTTAATATTCTCATTTCTCTTCCACTTGACAAATTGAGGAGAGGATACACTTTTCCTTCATAGAATACATGTTGGGGCTTCAGGATTCTTGCCTAACCTTGTGTTTCTCAACTTTTACTTCTGTAGACCTATGCCAGATTTATTTTACATGAAATAGCTATGTAAAACGAAATTCCGAGAGGAAGTATGGATGCATGTAATGGCACAGAACAGAATATGGGTTTATCAATTAATGAAGTATTAATAAAATAAAAATAATGAAGTACTAATAAATGATTAAGAAAGTACTGGCAGAGATGATACTTAAAATTGCTCTATAATATAATTGTCTTGCTGAAGACAGAAAGTGTAATTGGTCTAATGTGGACTTCCAAGAATTTGGTAGAGGACCTGAGATATTGTTAATTTAGCTGTAGATGATGCAGTTAATTCAGGAAATGTATGTAACCAAGTACACAGGAAGATAACAAGATTTTGCAAAGATGTATACTGTAAACAGGATTCTGCTGTTTTCATTCTGTCCTCAATGAAATTTTATTTGATACTTTAATGAATAAAATTAGCTCAGAAATACAGTTTTCTGCCTATGTGGAGTTAAAAAATAAATCAGAATCAGAATCCAATCAGAAAACCGTATATACAGAACTGAATGACCATCAGCACTAGAATAATAAGGCAGAGATAAAGCGGTCTATTTCAAAGTGAAAAGTCATGCATTTGGGGACTAACAGTTGTCATAATTTCAACTGTATGATGGGGACCAGCAGGTAGAATCCCTGAGAAAGTAGAAAAACTTGGGTTTTATTCAGTGAAGGGCTGAGCCTTCAATGTGGCATCTCTGTACTTAAAAAGCCAAAAAAAATTCACTCCTCCCCAAAACAAACAAGCACAAAAAGCCCCCCGAAATAAGAAGAATCTTGAGAATACTAGTTTCATTGTGCAGGGTGTTGCCAAAGCCTTATCTGGAGTATTGTACCACCATGTTCAAAAAGGTGAGTTCATGCTGGAGCAGGGGCATACAAATCACTGTAGGGAAGAGAGCTTGGCTTATGAGAGGCTATGGAAACTGATTTCTTTGGCCTTGCAAAGTGAATATGAAGAAGAGTGCTTCCTGCCTGTAAATGAATTGAACAGGGCTATTCACCAGGGAAGAAAAAGATATTTAAGCTCAGGGATAATGCTGGCACAGGAACAAACAATAAACTGTTTACAAATGAACTGAAGCAAGAAACCAGGAATCTGTTGGTTCAGAGTTTCTGCAAATTCCTTCAGTAGAAATAGGACTAGGAAAAATAGACTAACTGGACTAGTTAGGTAGATCCTCCTTATGGCAATGTTCTTGGGAGCCCTGAGAAATTGTATGTGCTTGACAAAAAGGCATGCTGAGCTAGATTAGTTCTTTTGAGTGCCATGTTTTTACTGTGGAAGTTCAGGTATCTGTGATCAAGCATAGCTTGATTTCTGTGGTAAGTATAAACAGATAAATCTCAATCCTCCTGTGTTTGGGTAATTGCTGATAAACAAAACAAACAAACAAAGACCTCTTAGGTTTCCATCTGCTTTCAGTGTCAGATGCTTTCTTTGTCTCTGGCCTTTGTACAGTGTCTACTTTTACATGGCTGGTAGCCAGATCTCCTTAGTCTGTGGTTTTCTGACCTTGCAAAGATAGCTTGGTACTATGCCGCTGGGAAGTTTCCAGGAAAAACCTAGTTTTTTGTAGGGTACATTGGCACTTCAGTAGGTGTCACTCTTCACTTTGGGTCTTGCCCCAAATCTGATTTTTCCTCAGGAATAAGGAGCTGGCAGTTTTGCCTGTGGCCTTAGATAACTTCTGTTTTGTCAAGTGTTGTTTGATCTCCCTGAATTCCTCTTTTACTGTATTGGTTCTATGCTCTGAATTTTTCTTCAGTGAAATTTTTGGAGTAAAATCCTCCTAACACCAGAATTAGACCAGAAAAGGACCCAATAATTGGGACATAATAAATGTCGTCTTGCACAAAGGTTCATCTTGCAATAATGCAATGGTTTCTGTTAAATTGTTCCAGATGGATTTGAGTAGAGCTGAACTGTAGTTGTCATTACTCCTTGAAAGTATTTTGTATGCTGTCCAGGCTACTGTGAGTGGTGCCACAGTGTTCAACACATGGTATACCTAAATCTTCGTGTTGGTGGTCTGTAAAGGAGCCAGCCCTGTTTATCTGACATTCCCCTTACACATGGGTCTTGGTCTAATGTAACTTAACAGGAAGGAAAGTTTGTAGTTAAGCTGCCTTTAGAGCTCCCCAAACACACTGGCTCGACTACACCACTTCCTCAAGCTCTAATGTTCTGGACCATGGTTTTTCAGTTCACCTTTTCAGGAAATGTAGTAAGTAAGAAATACAACTTTCAAAAAACCCCAGAGAGATCACACAGAAGTTTTCTAAAATCTGTACAAATCTTGTCCTATCAAAAGAAAACGGATGCACACCTCAGTTTCTTCACTGTGTATGTCTTGAGGTTTGGCCTTAATTGAAGTTCCTGGTCCCTTTGCTTGATTCTCACTTACCCAAATCATTTTGTTTCTCTCTTTTAATCATTGGTGATTTCCCTCTGTATGTGGTTCTTTATTAGAGGTGCTTTCCCTTGAAATAGCAGAGGAGGGGTGAAAAAAACAAAAAGAAAAAAAATGAGGCTTCTGTTGACTCTCTTGTTACCCTTGACTTCTAAAAAAAAAGTGTCTTTAACTATGTTGTTTCTCTTACATTTTGATGGTATTCTAAATCTCATTGGCTATAATAATATCAGATTTCAGTTTGTGGTGATACTTAGTACCTCTTCTGCTTTCAGTACAGTACAATTAATAAGTTAAATTGTTTCTTCTGTTTGTCTAAATGGTTCTGGTTACAGTCAACAATAAGATCTCATTAAGCCTTGCACTGCATATTCAATCCTGAGGCATACAGTAAATAATGTAATAAGTTGGTGTTGATGAAATAGCTGTGTTTTCCAAAATGGTCTGTCTTTATTTTCTCTTCTACATGGCTGCCTCATGTTTTGTGTGTATTGCCAAGCAGTTTTCCTAAAGGTGAGAGCATGAACTGAACTACATTGTGTGAAAGAGGAGACTCGACACTGATGACAACTGCTGCTAAAGTAGCATTTCCATTACTCTGTGACCTCTCAAGAACAGTATTTATCTTGTTTAGCTCTTACTTCTGAGTGTGTATGACTTGAAATAATTGAACCACCTTCTGACGTGGTTCTAATGATTTTTGGAGGTCTGTGCCTTGAAGAATGCCTGTCATTTCATTAGACTTGATTTTGAAAGCCTTCATGTTCTTTCTTGATGGCTTTGCCTGTGTCTGTTCTTTCATCTTCGTATCATTCATTTTAAGGTAGGATTAGGTTGATGACATGAGAGGTCAAAATTCTTTAATTTTCCCCCTCCCCTCAAGCTTTGACTTTATTTTTAGAAATTTTTCTCAGCTATCTATGCCCTCTCACCGTTGATTAAGGCAATACAAAATGTGTTGCTTTCTGTGGGGTACAAATTTTACCATAGCAGTGGAAGTTTCTCCTTGATGTGCCTTTTACTGTAACACAGTGACAGTGAAATTTCGACTGTATCCTTGTAGCCATCAACTTACAAACAGAGATTTTTATTTCAGCCCTCTTGTGACTGATAGCTATTGTAGTGTGCACTGAAAACACGCTGACCTTTAGCAATTCCCCTTCTGACAGAACAAAGGGGATATCTGTTAACTCCAGCCTGCTTAAATTCTGCATTTGCTTTTAACGTGCTTCTGTGTATAAGTGTAGATTTGAAAGCTTAGAATATGTTTTTAAGAACTGACAAAAAACAACTGAGTTTCTAGGACAAGAATATCTACAGAACATCTGCATTTTTTAATCCTTCTGTGGCAGTGTTCATGGAATAAACATGGTAGCCTGAGCAGCTCCTCCTTTAATGCTGTCAAAACATTTTGACTCTCATCACTCTGACTTATGCACTAAAAAGATATGCTTGCTGGAAAAGTGTAGGCATAGTGCCCTTTGCAAATGTTTGCCCAGATCCTTTAGCAGTAAGAAGGCAACTCCCCAAAAGTACAGTGTCAATCCTGTGACCATCTTCATATCCTTAGATGACAATTTTGCAATTCTTGCCTTCTAAACCCCTTGCGCGCTTCACAGAAGTTGTTTCTGTCTTTAGTGGTGTATCTGTCTTTAGATTTTTCAGTCTTCTCTCTGTGTGTAACCTTCTTGGAGCACTGAATTATAGCTAGTGTTTCCTTCAAATCCTGCACAATCTCACTGGAATCTCTCTTGCTGAACTGTGCTTTTCAGTAGATTGACTTGTAGTCAGGTAGTTTTGAAGTTCATTTAGGGTTATAGATATCTGAAGGAGCTTGAGTTGCTTCTAAATTGGCTTTAAATGAACACGATTAAGTTCTGGCTGCAAATCAGAAAAAACTTTCTCATCATTAAATCAAAGGTCTGCAGTGGTCTTCTAGAGTGTTTGCTCAAGAAATCCCACAGAATTTTGAAATGGAGTTTGTTAAGTATTGGTGGTAACGGTGCAGCACTGAACTTGATGACCTGAGAGTGCTCCTGTATTTTTTGCGTTCCTAAATGCATCCTGTTGTGGCCTGAAAGTACAACTTGACCTAGTTATTAAAGTAAACTGTCAACTGGAAAGGATGGAGCAATTCTATTTCCCAAGTTTTAATTGTGTCTGAAGTGTGAGGAGCTGTGCTGGCTTACTTACTGAAGAGCTTTTCTGAGAGCTTTGTAAATGACAAGGAGATAGTGCACACCTTCACGGCTGCAATAAAACAACTGGAAGCAAACTTAGAAAGGAAGTAGGACACAACATACGGAAATGTGGAATATTCTTTTGAGAAGCCGAAATACTTCCAAGTAGCAAAATGTTCTTGCACTGATTGTGTATGGAAACATAATACTATTGGAGATAATAAGTAAATACTATTGAATATAGCTATATGTGTAGCAGTAATAAATAGCTGTTCCCTTGAGGATTTTAAATATGCAGGGAAATCTGACAGCGGTGCTTTATAGTTTGTCAGATTTGGAGGTGGGAAGAGGTAGAAGTTGCCTTTGCCAAGGGCTATATATCTATATTGTAACCATGCAGGCTTGTTAGTTCCCTGGAGATAAAGTGACTCTTTTGGCACTTTCTATATTATATCATTTGGGTAGAAAGAAAACTTTCCCAAAATTTCCTCACAAGGCTGGATGGGTGCCCTTAGAAGATTTAGCTGTCTTGCAATGGTGTCCTGGAATACTGGCCAGAAATGTCCTTTCAATAGGTATCAATTTGCAGTTATCACTTCCCAAAAGTGGATCTGCTCCTGCATAACTGAATATATATATATTTTTTATATAAATTAGAAATAGTTTCTGAAAGTAACTTGTATATGTACAGATGTACACATAGTCGTGTTGACATATTCACTTAGTCTGCTTTTAGACTCATAGAAACTTCATAGTTAATCAACTTTTAAATAGTATGTGAATAATGAATAAATATTTGCTAGGAAATAACTGCATGTCAGTGATTGTCAGCTATTAGATTTGTAGCACGATGCACAAATGTTTACTAGACAAGAGTGAATAATCAGGTGGCATTTAATGAAGGAATTAGATGAATGATCATTCTAACAACAGAAATAGACTTGCAATTTTTGTGTTTAAATAACTTGTTGATATTTTAAGCAATAGTTCATATTACTGGACAAAGAAGTCAAATCTAGTATGAAAATATCTCTTCGTTAATCAGATTTGTGCTTAAACTGTGCTTAGTCTCTTAACAAAAAATAAAAACCTCACAATTTTATTAATCTGCTCTGTTTATATTATTATTTTCATTATGCTTAGATATACTGTTTGGTGGGAGGAATGTGCTACACAGGAAAAAATCCTTTCGAGTCCTCTTTCTTCTTTACCCTTTTTCTGTGTCTGGTATAGGAGAGCTATCTTACAGTTTTTTGTTTTATACACATGCTTCTCAAACCAGAGGTATATGCAGCAACTTCCCCATTTGTGTAAGAGGAATGCTCTGGGACAGTAAATTGTATAAAGGTATCTGTGTAATTCACTGAAGGAAGCTTAACTTGCTGGAGTGGATGGCACTTCAGTCAGTTGCTTATAAATAATTCTTCCAGAAGATGTGTATTTACTGTACATATGGTATCTATACAGCACATAATTTTGGGTAAATCAGATTTCTCCCTTCAGAGTAAACTTTTGGGTGACAGCCAAGGTGTACAGTCATCTTTATGTTGCTGATTTAACCTCGTTAAGGGGAAAGGGAAAACTGTGTACCTGTCAGTTATCCTCTGCTGTCATGTATGCATGTCAGGGTCTCTAAGTCCAGCTTCATGTCTTGTTGATCCAGTCTGTGTACAGCATGTGTTCTGTCTACTGTACATGTTAATTTATCTCCCCAAGTGTACTTCACTGCCAGAGTACCACCCTCCACTAATTTTGAATAGGTGACTCTTCTGTACCATCTGCTTTGAGTGGGAGTGAGCGTATACCAAGAAGGAAGAGGAACTGACTGCAAAGATGGGCACTAGTCCCCCTGCCCCCCAGGCTTAATAATAAAAAGAATATGGACCAAAGCCAAGTATATTTTGTACCAAATTCACTTCCTCCACAGAATACAGTTAAATGAAAAACATCTGGAGTAGCTTGTTGAGTTGATTTTGTTCTGCGCTTTGTCCTGGTAATGGATTTGTTTTTGGAACTGAGCATTCTGCATGTTTCTTGGTGGATGCTAGTAGGCTTGGAAATATCGCAGCATGTAGAACCCAGTAAAACATGAATTCCATTTGTTTTCCTTGGCTTCTGTGTGTCATGATGTGTTCAAGATGATAGGGCCTGGAAAACTGTAAATTTTAGTTAGCTCTCAAGTATGAATCTTGAGCCTTGTCTTCATGTTGCAGAGGAAGTCTGGTAGTTGGAAGAAGGCTGTTCACTCTGTTCCTGAGGGTGCACTGTGCAGCCTATGTTTTGTTTGCATTATAGAGGTATGCTGACAAAGCTGCTGGCTCTAATACTGGACTTAATAGTTTTGTTTGGGTTCACAGCTGTGTCTCGCTGGTCTTTCACTCTGCCTGCCTGCAACTCTTCACAGAATTATATACTGCAGCAGCAAATCCCACTCCAGTAATGCTGCTCAGGCTAGGATTCTGGTGTATTTCTGTGTTGTCCACAGAGTTTGCCAGGCAGGTTGAAAAGATGGAGATAAGTGGATGGGCATCTGTGTGCTCTCATTGTTTTGTGACCATTTAAGGAGTGGTGAGCTGAAATGAGCCTTACGACGGTTTTTCCTTCAGCCTTGTTCTTGAGAAATTAGCGTTGGGGGTGGTGAAGATGTGGATCCTTTACCTTGTTCAGCTAAGATATGTGGTTTATAAA
This sequence comes from Rhabdornis inornatus, assembly GCA_013397075.1. Classification (NCBI taxonomy): domain Eukaryota; kingdom Metazoa; phylum Chordata; class Aves; order Passeriformes; family Rhabdornithidae; genus Rhabdornis; species Rhabdornis inornatus. The sequence continues at coordinate 672,190 of VWZS01002145.1, read as the reverse complement.
AACAAAGCAAAAGAATAAAAAATAAAATTTAAGATCTTGGAAGGTGAAGTTTTCATAATGAATATGGAATAGAAACCCCTGAAATATGTGACTTCACATCTTAAAATATATGTTAAAAATGCAGACACTAGTTGCTTGCATTGTAATGCTTGTATTCTAAGAAAGGCTGCAGTGGTAAGGGATTGAGGGACTGTGTTCCTGTTGCTGCCATGGAACCAAATCTGTGTCCTGTGCAGTGCAGAGTGCTGCTCTTCAGGACCTTTCTTGTGCAAAGCATGGCATCTGTGGGGAGTTCTTTAAAAGGTGAGGTTTTAAAAAGACAGGCTAATCTCAGAGAGATAAGGAAAATTCATAGAGAGAGAGGACTACTGGCTCTTTAGGTATCGACTCCCTTCAAATTTCACTTGAAGAAAGAACAGTTCATGGGGGAATTCTATGTCACTTTTCTCTTTAGTAGCATTTTATTTAGCAAGTAAGTACTTTTAAGTAGGATAAAAATGTTGGTCCATCAGCCTTTTCTGTGAGTCGTTTGATACTGCTTGAATATGAACACTTAGTGGTCTAGTCAGCAGGTCAGATAAAAGCACAGATTTTCCAATCTACTAATGTGGACCTCAGTGCAATGCTGACTGAGGTCACAGGTGAGGTATGCAAGTCCATATCCTTAACTGGTCGTCACAAGTCACTACTTACAGTTCCCTGTCTTGGAAAGTACAGGATTTCCCAACAGCCAAGTAGATAGGAATTTGATATTACGGGGAAAAAGGCAATGGTGTTGCCAGTGAAACTGCACGGTAAGTAGCTTTCACTTAACCAGCTCTTTGTTTCTATCTACTGCTCTAATTCTTGCAATACTTCTTTGAGTAAGTTATTTTTATCCAGCTCATCCTGGTTGACTGGCTGCTTGGAGTATGCTGCTCACAAAGGAAAAACAGATTTAGAGTTTGGGCACTGGAGGAACTTCAGAGCTTGCTTTTTAATTTGTGAGTACTTGATCTCTTCAGAACAGCAGCTTAAATTCATCTCACTTCTGTTTCTTCTTGAGCGATAAATGAAATCTCTTTGGGGGACAGAGAGAATGAAGAGACGTTGGGGTCCACAGCCTCGGCTCTTGAAGTTCAGCACCTAAATCTGATAACTGGGATTCTCTTCTGAGTTTCCCACAGGCTGTTCTTCCTGCCAGCCTACAAAGTCATACGTGTTACTGGGTATTGCAGTGAACTTTGGCCTAAATCTGCTCTGGTCATGTGAAGAGTAATCTGAAACATGACTTCTAGTCAGCCTGGCAAGTCTGTCAACCTACAGTTAGACTGAGCTCTTCAGCACTTCTCCAGGTTTCATTGTCTCACTGCTACAGAGCACATGCAGGCTTTCCTATATGATGGCTGCTCTGTCTGCAGGCAGGTAAAAGGCCCAGTGCCACAGTTTTTCAGCTGTATGTTGCAAACAGAATGGTTTGGCTGGCTGATTATAATGGTAGATGGTAGGGCAATGACACAGGTCCTTCTTGCTTCCTGGTGCAAATGACATTGGTTCTGATCTTCTGTATCACAAGGAGTCTACCTGGCCCTTAACACTGTCACCTTCTCCAACCCTGCCTGGGTACAACCCTCAATTCTTCATTGCCCACTTCACAGGCTTTACTAAAGTGTACTGAATGTAGGCTCTAGAAAAGCCCTGTGAGGCCTGGGGTCTGCAGTCCTGCAATGCCTTCTAGATTTACTATTCTATCCTGCTATAGCTGCATTAGCTGCAGTTACCACTTATACATGATTGTAGTGCAGAGATGTCACTACATTTTAATGGCCACTCATCTACCATTACTTGGAAAAACCCCAGTGCTGAAGTGAGATGGCACCAATTTGTTCCAAATGTGGATCTGGCCACTATGCTCACCCTGGCTTTGAGCTGGAAGCTGTATGAAGTGTGTTCTTTGCAGATGGCAAAGTGTGGCATTTCTCCATATCATTAAGCTTAGTAGGTCTAGTGGGTAGAACTCTGTTTTACGGTTGCTGGAAATTTATGTGGAGAAGGTGGGTTCAAAAGATCAGCAAATAGGAAGTACAGCTTGAGTAATGGCCCCTTGTGGTTTTCCTGTGTAATAGCACTACGTTTTTCCAGGCATTTAAACTATGGGGAAAAACAGAAGTCAGGCTTCTGTTCAGATAACGTTTTTAAATTTCTTTGAAGCATAAATTTTGAGTTTGTTCGGCAAAAATAAGTTATTTTTCAGAAGCTTAGTTTTTGGAAAATGCTTGTGTAAGATGTGCTGTAGAAATACAATTTCAAAACATAATGGTAATAAAGTATGCCTTATTTCTTAGATTTACAGAAACATTTATCCACTTCCTTGAATTTTGTATGCCAGCTCTTTGTTCCACAAGGAGCCTCTCTTAATGTGACTAGAGGTTAACACTGTACTGTCTTATCAAGCTTCAGTAATTAACTACTTTCACAACTAATGCAGCAGCTTGCCCCAGTCTGGATGGCTGCTTAATCACACTGCTAGCCATAAGTCCATAGTAAATCCCACTGCTGTTACTGGGGTTTTTACCACTTGTAAACCTGACCTTGTATTATTTGGAGTTATGAAGTTCTTGTTCTTCTGCATATGTTTTTCAGAGATTGGGTATTGCCTTTTCAGACTGTACATTACTGTTTTGGCATGAGGAATTTTGTAAAAGCACAATATATTAAGCACAAGATGAATATTCTGAAGAAGGAAGACTTTTTTTCCCCCTTGTAGTACTGTAATGAATCTGCTAACCTAGCTGTTAAAGAAATGATATGTGCTGCAACTCACAACTTATTTTTGGCACAGCCACAGAATGGTTATGGGCACTGGCCACACACTGACATGTGAATTGGCTTCCTGGCACCCTTTGGCTGTTTTTGCAGCTGCAATAAGACCTAAATTTTATCCCAGAAGGGGCAGTTACAACCCCTGGATTTGTAAGGGAGTCCTGTTGCATGTTTGCAGACAGATTGAAGTCTCCCTTCTCCGTGTAACTTCAAGGCAGGAGTAACAGACAGGAGAGTAGGTCATCAGCAGTATCACAGAACATGCTCAGTTGGAAGGGACCCATCAGGACCACTGAGTCCAGCTCCTGGTCCTGCATGGGACACCTCAAGAGTCACACCATGTGCCTGAGAACATTGTCCAAACGCTTCTTGAACTCTGTCAGGCTTGGTGCTGTGACCACTTCCCTGGGGAGACTGTTCCAGTGCCCAGACACCCTCTGGGTGAAAAAAAACCTCTTCCTGGTATCTGACCTAAACTTTCCCTGACTCAGCTTCATGCTGTTTCCTTGAGTCCTGTCTCTGGTCAACACAGAGAAGAGATCAGTGTCTGCTCCTCCTCTTTCCCTGATGAGAGATGTTGTAGACTGCAATGAGCTCTCCCCTCAGTCTCCTCTTCTCCAGGCTGAACAGACCAAGTGACCTCAGGCATGCCTCACACAGCTTCCCCTCGAGGCCCTTCACCATCCTTGTAGGTCTTCTTTGGACACTTGCTTATAGTTTACTATCTTTTTTTTATACTGTGGTGCCCAAAACTGCACACAGGATTTGATGTTCCTGGTCTGTACACATCTGTACATCCAGGGTTGCCTCGTCCCAAGTTGCAGAGTCCAAGACTTGCCCTTGTTAAACTTCAAACTGTTGGTGATTTCCCATCTCTCTAATTTGTTGAGGTCTCTTTACAGGGTTTCTTTGCCCTTGCGTTGTGCCTGTTTAATGTTTGCAACAGCATGCTTTCTAACCTACACTAACTCTGCCTTTAGTATTTTGGGCAGGCTGGTGGAACACAGTGTTTTCAAAAATTCAGAGGCCTAACTGGCTGTTGAACCCCTCAATGCTATCTAGAAAAGGCAGTCAACTTTAGGCTCTCAAAGTACTTGCTCCCAGGAGTATACAGATTTCAGTATTAAAGGAAGGTAGAAATTTGCCTTTTAGCTTGTGGCTCAGTGTTGACTAACAACTAATATCGGTAAACAAAATAAAACAACCCAAAAGCTCATATCCAGCACTGACTTCGTGGTGCATTTCAGCTGCTCTTCATATAGCTCAACGTCTTTAACAGATGCTTGCTTTCAAAAGGGCTGGACAACGTAAAAATGTCTCTCATACTTGCAGATCATACTGTAAGCATGTGCCTAGCTGTAGACTGTGGTCAAAGGGTTCTCCTTACCCAGAAATCATACGTACAAGCATCTCTGCTTTGGGAAGTCGTCTTGTAATGAATGTGGAATATGCATTTTACATGGTGAAGTATGGCTGTGAAGTTGTAGCATCGTGATCCTATTGAGCTTTCCAAGTAAATCTAGTTTTTCCCTGAAGTTTTGACACTGAAGCCTGCTCAGTCTGTGCTTTAAGTACTCATGACTGCTTTTAGTTATGAAAATACCAGTACTACACTTGTACATTAGACACCAAGAGACTGTGCAGGAGAATTATTTTCTGCTTGGCCCTGTAACACCTCATTAAAATGGAGTTGTCCTCAGACTACATACCAGTACACCCACTTTATTCCAGTGCCAGAAAAGAACAGAAGAAACTAGGCTATCTTACTGATAAGCTTCTGAAAGCACTACCTGACTTTCAGAGAAGTATTTCAACAAGTGTTCTGGACCTGTTAGTAAAATTTCCAAATAAAACCAGACATTCTTAAACTAACAAAATGCATTAGCCACTTAATACTTAGTTCACTGTCATCCTACAAACAACGTTCCTTGAAGTCTTACTACTGGAACTGATATGTTTGCATGGTTACAGGACCACAAAAGCCAAGAAAATCACAGCTTGCCCTTTCCTGGGGTGTGTTTGAAAAAGGAGGAATAGGGGAAACGGTAGCCTGGTTGCTGCAGAGATAACATGCATAATCCTTCCAAGCTTTGCCATGGTTTGGTTATGGCCTGTCTGGAAGAGATCGTTGCTGGTCCCCTTCAGAAGGCTTTTATTATTTTGCCAATTTTACTCCTAAAAATCTAATTTTCTGTTATTTTCATAAAGACCTGAAGAAACAGCTTCTGCAGTGTCTCCTGTTCATAAAAAGACATGCAGAACCACTGTCTTCTATTGGAGTCTGTATCCTGCATAATTTTAAAAGAAGGTACCATCACTGGAGCAAAATCCAGGCAGCAAACTCAGCATGATGTTGAAGCAAAGTTTGTTGGGGTCAAACCCCTCATTTCTCTCTCATTCCTCTTATGACATAATGGTGAGGGCACAACAAGGTTGGCAGCTGAGAAAACAGAGGTTGTGTATGAGGCCTCCCATATCTGTTAGACACAAGGTTGCTCAGCAAGTGACCTCTGAAGTGGGAATAGGATCCAAGAAAGCTAATGGAGAGGTAGGAAACCTGGCCTCACTGATTAGTTGGGAAGTGAGAACTCAAGCCTCCAGGGAAGGGTCTACTACTCCACTGCCCAGTGTTTTACAGAAATGTGAGAATGCTGGTTTTGTTGGTCTTTCTTGGCATCTTCATATTAGCAATCTTCTATTCCTCTGTTTTCCCTTTGTGCAAAAAAATCTGGCTTGGTATTAGGATAAAGTTCTGAATTTATGAACTAATTATTCAGAAAGTCTTTTTTATTAAAAAGTTGGGTTTTTTATTTCCTTTTAAAATAGCTCATGTATTTCCTTATCTCTGTGATAGAATTCTCATGCTGAAATAACCAGACAGACAAAATGAGTCAGAAAATGAAGTGAAGCCTACTTTTGACTTTCTTTCATAAAAAGGAAGTTATTTTAATGTATAATATGACCAACTCCATCTAAGCATAGGAGGGGCAAGGGTGGCTATAACCTTTGTGATTAGCTCAGAACTGCTGGTAGGCTCCCTAAGGATGGTTGGTGGAGCAGAGGTTAGCACCCAACATGCAAAATAAAACTGTGAAATCTCGAAATACTAGTTAGAGCAACAATCCAACATTCTATCTTAAATGTGACCCTCACCCTGCTATACTTGCACCTTTGCTAAAGAAATTGAAGAAGAGCAGGAGAAATATATGTAATCGTTAGGATTTTTTCAAGTTGCTTTTAGGTTTTCAGTACATAGGACACCTAAACAGCAGGTCAGTTCTTACATAGTAGAATAGCAGAGATTGATACCAGAAGGGGTTGTAGTATGAAGGGGGTACATGGAAGTTTTAAACAAGATTTAGTTGCTGAAGTCCCAAGAAGACATAGCAAATTTTTGGGATTGTGACAATCTCTCAGCGGTTTTGGATGCCCATGGTATAACCAGGATGAGACCAGCATGTGTAGTTCAACAGAACAGGGTTTCAAAATCCGCAGTCTGGCTGGAGCTATCCAAACAGCTGTGGTGTCAGGTGCCGCTGGGGCCAGTCATGGCAGTGGAAGGCAGTCTGTGAGGTGGTGCAAGATGTGTTTTTGCCATTTTGGAGGAATTTCCAAATAGCTGCCCAGCCCATGAAGCTGGTGGGGTGGCGCCTGCTGTCTTTGGTGGTCACAGCATGACAAATGCTGACTTAGAGTGAACAGAAAGTGCTAACAAGGTGTGAGGAATGACAAGAACATGCTTGTAGGAGGGTGGCAGAACATGTTCCTAGTTTGTCAAAGAAGATATTTTCTTTTGTGAATGAAATCAATCTCTAATGGTGGAACAGGTTAATCATGCTGCAACATATTTAAAAAAAAAATCCAAACAGTTATCAAAATTAAGACAAAGAATCATGGAACAAAGGCCAGTTCATAATTTGTGGAGCTCTGATCACAGCCAATTGTCAAAGCATAGCATGTGGTGGAAGAAACAAAACAGACCCCAAACACTTGTGTGTATGTGTATTTTCTTCTTTTAAGAGAATGGTCACTCAGTGACCATTTTTGCTGTTCCAACTGAACTCTTATTACACTACCTGTTCCATACACTTTGCCAGTCTTCTGTGGCATGTGGAAAGATAGGAGTAGCTGCAAAAGTGAACAATTATCTTTCCATGTCTATTAAATTGTCTAGTAAATTTCAAGGCTTTCTATGCCTGAATTACAGTCATTAATGGATGTGTCAGACTGATGCTGTTGCAAAAAATAGTATAAAGATGCTGAGAGGGTACATACATCCCCAACTTAGTGTTTTACCAGGGATTTGCATCAGCTTCAAAACATCTAAATACAGTTTTCTGCTCTTCAGAGTTGCTGTTTCATCTGGTTTTTGACTTAGAAATTCTGCTGTTAGTGCCAGCTGTTCTAAAGAATAAGACTGGTTTTATTCAAGTCTGACAAAGTCTCTTTGATTAAAAATTGCACAAGTTTGGTGTGTTAAACATTAAAAGGAAAAAACCCACAAAGCACACACACAAAACCACATCCAAAAAATCCAATCCCAAACTCACTTGTGGGTTAAAAACTCATTTTAAATGGAGAAAAATGTGATATCATGATTGGATTTTCAGCAGTATTTGGGATCAACAGATTTCAACTCTTGCAGTTAAGAATGGATTAATCAAAAATACTCATTTGTAGAAAGGTAGTTAATGGCAGTATTTTCCAAGTTAACTAGTCTAACTAGTTTTAAGGATTTGCAGTAAAGGCATAGTGTGGCATGATGGGACCTATCACCAAAGACAGTGTCCTGAATATTTATTTCTTTGTTTTGAAGCACCTCTTTGATTCACTTCTGTCTTGCTGAGTGGATGGTGTTGGCGATACACTTCTACAGGCAAGCTAAAAGGAAAATAAGGATAAGTATTTTCTTTGAAAAATTTCAGGGCATAAATTTAGTCAGCAGTGCCCTTTATCTTTGAAATAAAGCTAAGCATTCAAACAAATACATGAAGCCTCAAAATGAAGACTATGTGAAATGTGTATAGCTCATGTTATCAGTCTTGCTGATGCGGATGAAAACAAAGTTTTAAGTTGGCTTTGCTTCTTTTTCCTTTTGCATCATTTATAAAGTTAGGTCTGATGATGATTTTGCAGTCTGTGTTTGTAATAGATGCCTGTATATTCTGCTAGCATCGTCATTAAACAATGAATTGTATTATCTGGCACACCAAGCTCTGAAGTTTTAAATTATTCAAAAATGTTTTTGTTGTGAGCTGGCATATTCTCATTAGCATGTATCTGGTCAGCCAGGCTGAGTCAGTCATGCAGGGAAAATTTGTGAACTGCCAGGCTTGTCACCTTCTGTTAACTCAGGAAAGAAGTTTGGCCTGAAACAAGTCTTGACTGGGAAGTGTGGGGACAGCATTGATAGCAGATGGCACCCACTCCCTTACCTCTGAAGGAACTCGGCTGCACGTTGATGGGCCAGGCAGAACAGCAAGAATGTGGTTAGGACATGATTTTGTTATGTGTTCGAATATGCAGAGGTAAAGAAGGAAGAACTTGCTGCCTTGTACTGCTGAAGAATAACTGTCCAGACTTCAGTGATGTAGGCACCTGTCACTGATTGATTAAATGCAGTACTACTGTGAAGAAGTTACAGGCACTACAGAGATCCATGTACCTAATTCCTCCTTAAAATAATTTTCTGGAATTTAAGAGAATATTGTCTAGTGTTTTTATTGCTTTAAACATGAAAAAAGCCTTCTTTTATTCTCATAAAGTTTATTCCCATAACTTCTATCTAAAGCAAGTATTAACATGTTTGGTTTTGGCAAGGAAACCAGAGCTCAGTAGCCAAGTCTAGCTTTAATTTGCATGAAAATTGAAGGCATCACAAATAAGAAACAAACAGCAAAGCTCTTTTGCTTTGGTGCTGGCTTTCATAATGTATAGGGATATTGATATATTTGGTATATAGGATGAAATTTTGGTTAGTTTGAAATCAAAGAGCATTTTTACAATGATTTAAAGATGAGGGAAATCAGAATTTCATCCCAGAGATTAATGTCCCCAAGACTTCAGGATTTTCAACTAAAATGAGTTGTAAGGATGATGAGAGAATGCTGTTTGTGTAAGACATGTAATAATAATAGGACAGAATTGTGCTTTTTGCATGGTATTTTGGTCTGCTGTGAGGGAAATGGTGAAGATCAGATTTTTTTTGTATACCACATCCTTTTTTTTTCTGCTTCAGACTTTACTTGGTAAGACTACACCTGCAAATAACTGAGACTTAATGCAAGTTTGATGGCTGACTCTGACAGAGCTTGATGTTTTATCAGCAAATTAAAGCATGAAATTTAATCTTCATTTTCCTTCAGCAAATAATATTTCTGCATTGCAGAGTTGTGGCAGCTGCCCACAAATGAATCTTTGGTCTGTTGTCTAGACTTTGCTTAAGCTTTCTTTCGGGTTACATAGGGAGCATGCTTTTTTTCTACAGCTGTATCAGGGGCTATGGTAATCTTTTTCAGGGCCCTGATTAGTATCACAGTAGACTGAAAGCTATTTCAAATAAGACAAGAAATTATTTAGGGGTGGTCTCTGGTTCAGAGATGATAGAAAATCCATGGAAGGCAAAGTGGAAGGACTAAAGACTGTGTATGCCTGAGAGGGAATGGCTTTGCAACTGGCAAAGAATGGAAACCCAGCTTGAATTTCTCACCCAAGATACTTGCTTCTGCTGCTTATTCATTGATTATAGTACTGTATATAAACGGAATGGTACCAAATAAACAGCCAACTTCATTGTTACACACTTCTCTGTACATTTGCTATGGCCCTGTAGTATTTTAGGCTTTGACTAATTTTGTGGGTCAACTAGCAATTTCATATATATTTATACATATATAACTACTATTTTTTAAAAATAAGAATTCAGGTTATTTTGCTCATCAACCTTAGGTACTTTTTTTTTCTGTACTCACAATAGAGAAGTCATTGCTGCTCAAACACTGCAAATGATTGCTAGAGAGTATTTCAGATGGCAATCTTCCTGAATTGAAAAAAGAATAAAATTCTATAATGGTGATTTGGCAGTCTGAGGTAGCCTCAAATCTCAGCTGCCAAACTGAAATGGGTTTTTAATAGGAAGAGAAAAAATTGAAGGCAGAAAATTAGCAGAAAATTTGTATTGTTGGATGTCCACACCAGAAAATGTGATCTTGATGATCATAACTGGATTTGAAAGTAATTATTGCTACCCTGACAGACAATACTCATAAATGGGATAGCATCAATATTGTTTCAGTCACTCCAGCTTAATGTAATGGTGCACATATTTAGAGCCATAGATCTGTGTTGTGTGCCACTGTTTAACATCTGACCAACATTGTCTGTCTGTCTCGTAGTGATTTCAATACAGAATCCTGAAGAGATGATCACCTATTACAGCTTCATTGCCTTTAAATTAAACCAATGCTGCCAGATGACCTAGCAAGCAACTTAAAAAAAAATCACGTAGGTCCTTGCACTTTTATCATCCCACTTTCTGCCCTACTTTGAAGCTCTAGGAGCAGAATCATGGACTATGTCAAGGCTCCAAATGGCTGTTCACCTGGTGAGTGGAGAGTGTGGTGTTCCCAGTCTGTCTTAGGAGAGAATTTATCAATGTTTTTGTAGAGCGTGAGATGTTTGTCTGCAGCATGTCAGTAACTTCACATGCAGTAAACACTGTCAGCCTTTCCGCAGCTCTGTAGAATGCTTCCATAGCATCTGGACATTGAGGAAAGCCTAGAGCAGGCACTTACCTGTAATGACAAGTGACCAGTTGTTTGATTTCTAAGAGCTAAAAAGCCATGTTCAGGGTTGATACCAAGGGGTTTTAAGTCAGAATCTGTAAGAAGTTATGTGTGCATTTGTTTTATTGTACATATCATTACTGGTAATATATACTGCTGCTTCTTTCAGAGAAGTATTGTAAAGGAATTTGTAAAATAGGTGTGTGAGTACTAATACAGAATAAGGATTAGGCTAAACATCAGTATTGTGGTTGGACAAAGTAGTTCAAGTACTTAAAAAAGGAGGTATGTTACCATTATGAAAATGTCATGGATGGCTAAATCTTTATTGGATTTGGGAGTACATAAATGAGAAGGCTCCTTTGACCCTTAGTTTGATTTTAGACCTTTTTGCTATACTAAGAATAAATGTATTACCGATATGGAGAGAATAAAGAAGAGAGAACACGTTTTGGCACATAAAATAACATGACTTTTTAATTTAAACATCAATCATTCTCAGTGCATTAACTAGATTTTATCAGGTTGTTTGACCTTTGCTGTTAAGGGACTAAATGTAATTTTACTTCTCCATAATGAAAATAACATCAGGAAATATATGCAGGAATACTTGCTTAATTTCCTTCTCTCTGATTCTTTCTCTGGAAAACTATGAACGGTTGTCTCAGTCCTATCAAGCATATTTTGCTCAGTCTTGACTTTAAAATATGAACACATTTGGTTTTATATCAGGTTAAAAAAAAATTGTTGGTTTTAAATGAGGTAAACAAATTTGTGTCTTTCACTTTTCAGCAAGTGGAGCTAAGCTGCTGCTTAGTCTTATGATTAGTGCTTATAGATTTATGTGTATGTATATGCATTTTATCTTTAACACATTAATATGAACAAGAGAAACTAATTTACATAATGGTAAATTGAACTAAGTGATGAATCTGTGTTCTAGAACTTTCTGTTCCTGCAGAGGAATAGATCTGAGAGCAGTCTGAGAGAAGATGAGAATATTTGTCTTAGAGCAATTGAGAGAATCCTCAATCTGGAAGAGGAGAAACTTTGGAAGTAGACATAGAGTTAGTATTAAATCTAGCTAGTGATAGCGAGAAGCAAACACGTTAGCAAGTCCTGATGGTGTATGGCCCATCAGGAGAGGAAGCAGTGAAAATGATCCACTACACCTTTCCTCCCAAACACCTTCTTGGAGAGTGGGCACATGCAGTGCCAGCCAATTACCAGGGAAGGCAAAGTGTCTGTTCATTAAACATGTTGTAGATGTATACTGGGCAACCTCTGGTGTTAGCAGGTAAATGAAAAGTACAGAGAGAACAATTCAGATGTTGAGAGAATGTTTTGCTCTGAAGTAAAATGAGCATGTTGTAAATACATGTTTGACATGATGATTTAGTATTAGTTGGCAAATATATGGTGCAGAGAAGACTTAACAGCTGCATAATGGACAAATGTAATGTATCCAACAGATCGTTATGACTAAGAAAAACATAGGAAAATGAAAAATGTAAAATGAACAATTAATATTCTCTCAAATGCATCAAGGGATCAAATAATCTCAGTAAAGCCATAGAAGTTGTATTATTAATCGTGGTGAGTTAGCGAAATTCCTGCATAGCCACACTCTCGACGCCTCAGTTGGATGGGAAAACCAGGAAACGAACAGAAATCAGAAAACTTGTGATTCGAGATAAAGGCTGGGGGATTTCTTACTGATTACCTTTGCGGACAAAAAAGGACTTGCCTTGGGGATAATTAACTGGCTGCCAATTAGATTTGATTGGGGTAATAGGAAGCAAATAAATATTAAGCATTTCCTCCTGTTCCCCAATTCAAATAACTTCAGTCCTTTACTCTGCACTCCTCTGCCTGGCCCAGGTGGCACAAGTGGGATTTAGGACGGGGAAAAAATCACCACACGGCAGTTCTTCTCTCTTGTTCCTAACCTCACACTTTTCTGCAGTTCCATCATGGGTCCTCTCCAGAGGCCATTTCCTTCAGCAAATACCCACCTGCTCTGGGCATCTGCTGCGAGGCTTGGAACACCTCCTCCTCTTACTTTGGCCTGTGCTGAATTCTATGTAATTGCCTTAGTGCATTGTATTTGGACTCGATGATCTCTCAGAGGTCTTTCCCAACCTAATTGGTTCTGTGAAATTGTCTCCTGGAAAACTGGAAGGAAATAGGCAGTAGGGAATAGAGTTGTCTTCAGTACTTTTGGTATTGTTAGTGTACACCTGTTTTGTTGGCAAGTCATTGAGGGTAAAGGAAGAGGGTCTTCTTGTGTCAGAGGGGACAGAGTTTCATTATTGTACATGTATTATGAAGTAAGTGGTTTTGGCATTGTATTACTCCTAGCTTTACTGTTTTACTAATGTGACAGAAGGATTCATAATTCAAGAAAAGTGTTTCACCTTAAGAAAGTTGCATGGTCTTATAGACCCTCATGCATGAACAGACAAGAGTGAAAACACTGACTTGCAGGGACTCAGTATTTTATTCTGCTTGTCACTTGAGACCATAATGCTCCAGACACTGCTCAAAACTTTAAGAAGTATTATTGTAATTTTGAAAATCACTCAGCTCCTAAGCTGCACTTTGTAGACAAGTTTGCAGTGCAAAATGATTGCTCATGTGGCAGCATGTTTCTGAAGAAGCTCTGATTTATGGGCTTTGTTTTTACTTTTCTGTAGATACCAAGCTGGAGGCAATATGTAGCTGGTCTGGCTTTGGAAGATACAGGAAGTGTTTATTGTTGTCCTGATCTCCCTTACCCCAGTAGGGTACAACCTTTATAGACCAGGAACCTGCCAGGTAGAAACATCCCCAGGCAAGATGCTGGACTTCCCAGGGCTTGTTCTTGCTTCTTCATGTCAATAAACTAAAAGGTCACAACACAGTATGGTGTCAGCCAGCTTTCCTGAGCCTCATCACTCTACAGACTTGCATGTCCTCTCTACATCTGTACTGTTCAACGGCTCCATGAGAAGAGAGAATGAGAAGGGTTACATAGTGGCAGAGACAGAAAAAGCTCTTCAGCAAGAGCTTCATGGAGAGTATTTAGTTGTATGTCATTTGTTGTGGTTTTAATTCACAATATAATAATTACATTTGTGGTTCTAGATGAGTGTCTGTTAAGCCTTTATGTGATATCATGGAATTATATGTATTTAATAGATGTTACAAAACCTCCCAGCATTTCTTGGATGTTTTTTGATACTCTGAGGGTTGGACTAGGGCTATTTCTTGGGTCTGGCTATAATTTATAAATTAATTCAAGAGAGGGCATAGAAGTCTTTACATATTTCCTTGGACTAAAGTTTCCTCAGACTTGAGACTCTTGGTGTTTCTGTACAGATTCAAATCCTGGCCAGTTTATGGTCCATGAACAGTAATCCACATCTCAAGAAGCAACAGATTGTAACCATCCCTCTCTTCTGCTGTGGAGATAGATTTGTCAGACAGACAAAACATTATTTTCCTTATAATCCTGCAGAAGCAGTTAATGTGGACTCTTTTTTGTGAAATGTGAATATAGCAGAGGGCAGTGTTCTACCGAGAGAGTATTTGTGGCTGAAGCTTTATCACCCCTGTTTTCAGGATTAATTTAGACCTAAAGGTTTTCCCAGCAGAGGTAGAATACGTTCAGTAAATTGACTCTGATGTTTGCCTCTTCCTGGTAGATGGCATGTGGTTTGTATTCCTTAGTCAGCATGGGGTCGGTAACTCCAAGGGCCAAGCAGTAAACTGATAATAAATCACTGCAGTCTGTTGTCTGATGTACAACGATGTACATTGAGAAGAGATTACTGAATGTGAAAGATCACTATACCAATTTCCCCTCCCCTTTGTCCACAAGTTCTGCTCTGATTAGATAGACACTTCTGTCCCTGTGGTACAACCAAAAACAGCCAAATAAATTCAGGAGGACAAGCATATTGGTAAACTAGAGCTCAGTAATGCAGTTGAGAGCCAGAAACAGAAAGGATACAGAATTACAGTGAGCATGCTTAAGATACTCTGATATTACTGACTTTAGAGTAAAAAACCAAGGCACAAAAATAGTCAATCATTCATTGAGAAAGGTGTGTCTGGTAGGAACTAAAGAAATGCATTGCAACAAGATTGGCAAAAAGACGCTAACGAGTTATGGCTGTATCTAAAAGAAAATCTTTCAGGTTTTGAAAATCAGCTAGTGATGGATGGATGGAGGCTGTGCAACTGACGTAGTGGTGGTGCCAAGTGAAACACATTTGTTACCAACAGGGAATAAAATATATGCTACTGAAACTCTTTAGCACAGCTTGGAACTTAATATAAATAAAGTGTATTTTAGAATTATGCCAGCCATCATTCCAAAGAAACAATTTCACTCTCATTATTCTTTGTCCCCTCCCTTCTGCATCAATTTGTGCATACATATACATATACAAATACACCTTTGTATTATATTTTAATAAAGAATTAGGGTCAGATTTACTACCTCTCACATCCAGGCTGAGGAGGCACTGCATCCAGGGATATGTCAGACACACAGGCTCTCCTGAAGTGTAAAAAGTTTCAATCCACTTGGTTGTGGATAATCATTAGTAGTCCAAATAATTTTTTTTGGTAGTGTAGAAGTGCCTAGAAACTAATTATAGACTGGCAGGATTCTTGTCAGTCATGGTATGAACATGGCATAAGAAAATGATAGTTGTCCTAGAGAGTTCACAGTATAACCTTTCATCCTCCTGCATTCTTTATGTAAGATTTTGTTTTTATTATATTTTGCAGAATTCTTCTTCCCCATGCCCCTCCCAGTCAGAATAGGATTAAAAGAGAATAAATAATCTAGTGCTGTCAGACATTACATTTCATCACTGTTTCACCCAAATTAGAATTTCACTCCCGGCTGGTGCACTGTGATTTGAAAAGATGGATATAGCAGGCTTAAATCAATTAAGTAACGTGCTCAGTCTCCAGGGTTTTGGAGGGGGAGAAATAGTAGACAGAAAGGAAGAGAAAGTAATTTTTTCCCTCCTGTATTACTTTATTGCTCTTTTTAGAGAGAAAATATATATGTAATTGAAGAAGTAAAATAACTGAAATTTGACTTCAACTCTTTCATAATACATTGAATTTTAAAAACGTTTTTAAAGTTCAAGTTATGTCCAGTATTTGCAGTAAAAATGTAAAAATCAGGACCAGAACCAGAGCAGTGATTCTGGCAGTTTCAGAAGCTTCTAAAATCTTACTCCATGGTTGGACTCCATGTGCCCAGCAGCTAAGACTGCTCTCTATTGGTAAACATATCAAATTTGAATGGATTGATAAAACTCATGATTAATTACTGTTCTGCCATTCAGCAAGTAAAGTTTCATGTGGCATGCTGTCAAAACTGTCTACTAAAGGCTGTTAAAATGGTACCAATGTATTTTCTCATACAAATTCCTTAGCATTTATGAATGGGTCTTATGCTTAATAGACATTTAAAGCAAATCTCTAATAGGTAGATTGAAGCCTTTGAGGAGAGATGACTGAGCCTATTCTGCAATGAATCTTTATATTACTTAGGCTTTACTTTTACTTTCAAGAGGCTTATTTACTGATTAGAGCTTTGGATTGCTCATTTACATATGTGAAAGTACTGCATAGAATATTGATTGCTGTAATAATACAAATGATCTCATTTTTTCTAGAATTTACTTCAGCAGACAAATAGAGTGATGTCCTTTTTAAATAAATGAACATGTCAGATGTGAACGTAGAACTGGATATTGTGTTCTAGATTGTGGGAATGCTGCAGGCATAACACATTCAGCATATTTGAGCTGTCTAATGGAAGTGAGCTTGAAACAATTACGAAATGAAAAATGAGATCTCAATGCTTGGAGGAGCTACAGAGAATGATGGTGAGTGTCACTAGCGTGATTAAACAAATATATCTTTCTTAAGGTTTCTATGAAGTTATGGAGCTGCGAGAATTTGTATTGTGGTGACTGAGAACACTCTTGGGAGGTCGAAAGTATCTAAGAACTTGAAGAATTTTGATTTGAGATGCTATTTCTACTATTCTGAAATTAAAAATGTAAAGGGGTGAGGGTGCTTTTAGCCAAATGCCAGCTTAGATGGGTGAAAGCTCTTAGTAGTGTCTGCATATCAGCAGTTAATGGAATGTTTTGTACCTAAGACTTGGTGGTGGTTGGGAAGGAAGTATGTGATACAGGGAAGAACAATCAATTTACAGCCATATATTCTGTTTGTCCTTCATGGTAATAGTTAAATGTATCTGCTGCTGTATTGATAGAACTGAGCTGATTCACAAAATGAGCCATAAATGCTCCATTTAGAAGAGCTATAGGGGAAAGAGGAATAAAACATCATATAATGTAATGTTTCATGAAAAATGAGGACTAGCTGATGGTGCTAGTGAAAGTAGAGCAAGATATGTTTTCTGCTACTTCCAGTCCTTCTACTGTGGCCTGAGGAGAAAAATTTAGAGGCTTTTAGGACTTTGGAATGGGGAGTAGGAACTCAATCCACCAAAATGAAGAAACCAGGTGGCTGAAAAATAGTACTGAGTAATGACTCATAGCAGTTGAAAACAATTCTGACATTCTTTTTCCCTCTGAAGCCAGTTTTTGTGGAAAAGTTCTAATCCAATATGCAAGCCAATTCATAGGCAGGTTTGGAACTACAGATGCAAAAAAGAAGCAGAAAATGTCAGGAGTTCAAACTTTTATAAAGGCTGACAAGATAGAGAAGAGAGAGCAGTTAATAACGGCATTTAATCTTAAAGAGGAACCTTTTAAGCAAAGATGCCTGAAGATAGTCTAGAGATAAAAAGCTGATTTTTAAGAAAATCGTATAATGAATAAATCTTTCTAAAAGAAAAGAAATGGCTATTTTTAACTGCATATAAGAGCAAGCAAACATTTGCACTTTGATATTTTCATTTTCAGTCTGAGTGATTATGCATAAAGACACTACAATTGCATTAGCATTTTATGGGTTCAGATTTCTAAATGTCACTTTTCTTTCCAAAGAACTTTGTTGTTATTAATTGCTTTTCGTTAGAAGACTGTAAGATGTATCTCCTGACATTACCTGTAAGTACCATTCAAGATTAAATGAAACTAAAAAAGAAAATAGGTAAACTTTTTTATAGTACATAGCACTGTCAACCTTTGTCCCAACCAGGTCTGGCCTAACTGAGTGATCAGTTAACCTTTGCTTTTGTAGACAGCTTAGCATTTTTCTGTGAGAATTTAATCACTGGTCTCATAGGAAATGAAGTACTGAATTCCTCAATGCAGTATTTCATGATTCCATGTTCTCACTTTTGCAGTGTATGGATTCTCCATTAAACTCTTCAGGTAAGCTATTTTAAATTAAGTTGTGCAATTGCTAACTCAGTTATCTTCGTGGATATATGCAGAAGGGTATTACTGGTGGCCTGTCTTAAAAAAAATTTGACTGTTAGGTAAGTGAATAGCAGGTGCCCATAGTAATTTCTCCAGAGATTTTCTGCCTAGTGCTTCCTAGTACTTCTAGAATTCTTAACAGATATTTTTATTTTTATTTTTATTTTTTCTCTAGAGGTATATCCCCTAGATATTTGCATATGGTTATTAAGTTGACTGTCGGACTCTTGTTATAGGATATGCTTTCTGATAACAGTTATATTGTTCCATACATGGCAGAATCCCTGACCTTGTCCTAGGCCATGAAACTGGTTAATATGCAATCATCCTGTGAGCCAGTGTTCCCTGAAGGCTGACAGGTGCTCTGCTCACCCTCCTTGCTGAAAAATATGCTTAAGTAATTGTGAATTGTAAATGTATCAGATGTGATTCTGAAGTTAGTTAGTTGTACTGAAATACAGCAGATGTGAAGTACAGCTCCTCATGCAAATTCAATCCCCCATGGTTTCAGATTTAGGAGTTGAGTGTCTTCTATTGGTTGTCAAATTACATAACTTCTACAGTTAATTGCAGTTATCTGTGATGTTAACTTTTGGTGACTAGGAAAAAAACAGTGCTTTATTGGGATAGTTGGGTCTTTGTTTCTTAAGTTTGCCATCCCTTCACAGATTAGAGGAGTTATGAATAGGGTGCTTTTGCCAGCAAACTGTCACATAATGGTAATGCTAGCAACATCCTGTCAAGAAGTTACTGACTGCTTTCTTGGGCTGTGAACTTGTGAGCAACAATACATATACACTTTGCCCATGTTGTGTCAGAATAAAGGTTGATAATTCATAATGCTGAATTACTCAATTTTTGGCACAGCAAACATTTTGGGCTGCCTTCAAAACGGTAAGAGAAATTTTCTCACTTGACAACAACTTAAGAAAGCGTGCTTAGTTTTCTAAAAATTACAGGTTGTTAATTGTCTCTTTTTCTGAACATCTTCCCTGGAATTCAAGTTTTTGCAAGCAATACTGGGATGCTACAAACAAAGCTCACTAGCTGGAACCTAAAGTTCAGAATAACAGATTTATGAAAGTAACCTTTGCTTTGCAGGTGGATTGTATTTTAATTATATATTTTAATTATATATACTTTCATCCAAAAAGTTTAATTTGAATTACTAAAATACAAAGAGAAATTTCTCCATGTAATTCCAAGTTAGAGCAAAGAGGATTAGAAGTTGAAAAGATATATCTACAGGTAATAAAGCTAAGTATTTGGGGCCTGAGGGTTTTTTGATAGAGCAATTACTTGTTTGGCCTAGCCTGAGAACACCATTAATCATAATGACCATTTTACAGTGTCCCCTTTCCTTTATGGGCTGGACTGTAGAGGTCATCACCTCGTCATTCAGGTCAGTGGAAAGGTCACGTCTCCTCTTGCTTCACTACTGGCCCAGAGTGCAAGTTGACACTGGGTTAACAAATGAGCACTCTTCTCCTAATTATAGGAAATGTGGCCAGATTGTGCCAGTGGACAGGGTTCAGACTTACGGGAACATACAGACTGTGGAAGGACCTGTAGTTAAAAGCTAAAACAGCAATATAAGCTGAAAGAGTTTCATTCTTACCTGATCAAACCTAGAGTCTCTTAAATTATTCTGAAATATTCTTTGCTTCATGTTTGGTATAAATATGGTGCGGAGAGAAAATACCCACAATTCAAACTGCTTATAGTTTTGATTTTTGTTTTGAGACTCTGACCCCTTGAAAATGTAAATATAATTACTTATAAACTTTGCTAAGTCATGCCATTAACAACACTTGGTTTTACACATTTAATCTATCGGTGTAATCAAATGTGGTGTGTTCATTCTAAAATCTTTATGACAATGTTTGGATCCAGTAAGAGATTTTGAAAGACGATATTAACCACACAATATTGTTGAGCCTACAAAGTCTAAATAGTATATTTAAAGTGTGATTTGAAAGAAAAAATCTAAGTGTCTCTTGTTTATGAGCTTGTATCTGACATGTGTCAGTTGGTTTTGTTTAAGCTTCTGATTGATAGAAACATATGGTGGGAGAAAAAAGAAGCTCAAGATTTTGGGTCATCTTCCTGAGGTTGATTAGATGATCCCTAATCTCTAATTCCCTGTATCATATATGCGCCTATCATCATGTTTTAGGAACGTAGCTTTCAAAAAAATATTCATAGTTTGAAAGGTCAAATCATGAGCAAACTAATGTGGGAGCTTGCAGCAGCAGTGCTAGAAGTGTGTTGTAAATCCGTATGGTGCTGGCCTTGTGAAGTGTGCTCAGGTGGCCATGTAGGGGCAGCAGGAGCTGGGTGGGAATGAGCAGGTGGGTGGGAGCACAAATCCTGTCACTGACTGTCAGTGCCATGGTCACATGGTCAGCCCCAGACAGGACTGGCTTAGGACCTGGAGTGAGAGCTGGCTCTGTGCTCCCAGTGCTGGTGCACCATATGCTGCTGGTTCTGATCCTGCAATTCCCTTGCTGTGTGCAGTTTTACTTTTACTTGGCTTGTCCTTTTATTTCCTTTGCAGCAGTTGGCTGATAGTTAAGACCGAATTGCAGTTTAACTTATTATACTCTTTGGGGAGCTAGTATAGTATCCTGTCACCTCTAAGTTGCCTCAGTGTGATACAAGTTATCATTTCAAATGGGAATTTTCCTATCTGAAAGGAGCTATGTGGATTAAGATTTCTTTAATTACCTTGAGAAACTTACAAAGCCTATTTTTCTGTAGCCTACTTGCCAGGCTCTGCAAGGAGGAAATACATGTGCAGGAAAATAGGCTGCAGACAATGTGTGGTATCAGGTGCTTTGGCAAATCTATTTTTATGCATCAGGGGGTATCTATGTGTATGTATATTTGTGTGTGTGTGTCTGTGTTATGTGCCTGTGAATCAGTCAGCATATTGTCATATTTTAATAACCTTGCAGTCTTACTTATGGATTAAAATCTGCCTCTTACTTCTCATTTTTAAAGATACTCATATAATTCAGTGAGTTTACTAGCTAGCCTGGCTGGCTTTCACTTCACATTGTGGCTCTGACAAGACTAAATCAGTACTATTTTTACTTCAATGAAGGCAGCAAAAGGACCGTGTAATGAGAGAAAGTGATTTTTGCATAGACTTACCATGCAAGCTTTATGGGGATAGGTTAGACCCAGGCTCCTCTGCAATAGCTAGCAATTTTTAATCTGTGCTTTACAGAAAAGCTAATGATTCTGCACAATGAATTTGCAAGTTTTTCCTACTATATCTGCCTCAAGATGCAGAGAAGCTCTGGAGTTATGCTTAAATGTTTTTTTTTTTCATTCCAAGTAAATACCCTGTGATTTAGGGTAGTCACTAACATTCATGGGACACTATAAATGTAAAGGATATTTGAAGAATCAAGGAGATGAGCCTACAGTTTTTTTCACAGACTAATTAATTGCTTTGGGGTTAATGGCTAACTGAAAACTTTTCCTCTGAACAATCCCATAACTTCCTTTTGCAGGTGGTGTGTCTCATTGAAAATTCCAAATCTTAGACTCAAGTTGCTACTGTTTTAATGTCTTCCATAAGAAGCAGTTCTGGTAGTACTTTTCTGTCCCCAGCATACCCAAATTCAATGACTGCTGCTTTTTTTTTTTCTTCAGTGCATTGTCTACTATGTATTGTATTGAAGAAATGTTGAGAGCAAATGAATCCTCAAACACTGGGATGCATGAGTTGCTCTCTGCATGTGGAAACTCTGTGGGTTTCGGTTTTTTTTGGGAGAGGGTTTTGTGATCTTTGGTTTTATTGCTCTCCCATCTGCTGCTGTCTGATGCATATTGCTTCTCCTCTGTTGCTGTTTTCTTGTACATTGTTCTTAGGCCTGCCTGACCTAACTGAGCTGTTAGTCAGCTCAGAACATTTATGAAGATACTCAGTAAACATGTAATTCTGCCATCTAAGTTGTTGTTTTCTGTATTTGCAAAAGTGTTTCCACTTCTGTGCTCTTCTAGACTCAAAATCAGACTTGAAGTCTCCTGTCTCTTTACCTTTGTTCCAGAACTACCTAAGTTAGAGTGCAGTCAGAGCACTTTGCACAAGGCTTAGGTTATATCTAGGCTTCGCAAAAGATGATCAAGCTAGCTTAAAATCTAGCAAGCTGAGTAGAGCAGTCTGTGCTGTGCCTCTATGAAACTTCAGTCATAAACAGATAAATAAATATACCCTGAACATTTAGACCTTCACTACTACTGCAAAGCTGCTTGTATTTACCACTATTCTCTTCTGGTTTTCCTTCTTACCTTCCATCCTTCTCCAGTAAACAGTCATCCTATACAGTGCAGCTGCCATGTTACTTTTACTGCAGAAACCAGGGGAACAGGGACATCACTCCAGACTTGTTAAATGTTACAGCTTCTTTCAATTCCTGTTTCTCAATCCATGTCTCTCCTCTCCAGGTCACCTTGTTCCTAGCTTTTACAGGTAATTAGTCTTTTCGTTCTGCAGATTTAATGAAAACCATGTGCTAATAGTTATTAGTTGACCCCATGCCCTCCAAGAGATCAGAACTGCTGATTTTACCTCAATTCTGCTTAAATGCCTTCTTCTGTAGTGGTACTCATATACTGCAAAGAAACTGTAAATCCCATTCTGTTCTAGGAACAGATTTTAAAGACTTATACATTCTTATTACATATGTGGTGAGCCAGCTAGCAAGTCAAGAAATACCTTCTTTCATTATAATGCAACTAAGTTGCATGAGCAATTAAATCCACAATAAGAAAGAACAAAGTTCCTAGATATACCTGCATTTCACTGAAGTGAGGCTGTTCATTAAAGCTGAGATCTTTGTGATTAGAATGCAATTAAAAAGGTTGCATTTTTTAAAATGTGAATTCGTAATTGGATATACAGCCTTCCACTCTTGGGTCACCAGTTCAACTCTATCCCAGGTCAGTAGTCACTGAATCCTGGTACCATCTAACAGCTGGTGGTTTATGTGAAATGAGTAGCCTGTCTTACTTCAGTTTGTACTGAACAGGTGTCCACATTGCAAAAAAGTTACTACAATTGTTAGCTTAGCTAGCAATCTTTGCATAGGAGAAAAAAATCTATATTGTAGAATAAAACTGCCCTGCAGCCCTTAAGAATGATTTATCCAAATTGGCATTGAAATTTAGTGGGCAAAACAATACAGTTTATAATTATCATTTTCTTTTCTTCATATATAAATAAAGGAAGCTAGAACACTCTACTGTGGTTATCAAGGTCTCTCTGTCAGAAAATGTAGTTTTGTAAAAAGTGAACAGCCTCATCTAAGTATCTAAATATCAGAAAGCATCTATTATCAATAAAAAGGGGGTTTTTTATGCTCTGCAACATTACTTTTAAAACTTTAAAAAGCCAATGAATTAAAATTCAAGGGGTTTCCTTGAAATTGTCTCCTGTTCTGTGTTGTATTTATCAACTGATGCTGTCTTCCAGATCCTTTTGGCCCATCCCAGTCTTCTATTAGAACAAAGCTACAGTGATATTTGAGCTTACTGAAAAGCAAATAGAGAACATTAAAGCATGATATTTTCAACAACACCTTGCCTGTAGGTGAGAGAGACTTTGACAGATGAGAATCTGAAAAAATTACAAATTAAAAGAGTCACAGAGCTGTATAATGTAATAGCTTTGTCTTGGTCACTCAACTTAAGAACATGACACATGGACTGTGAATTTTTTTAGAAGCTTCTTTTCCAGTAAATTCCCCATGACGGGAGCCTTTTTCTTCCCCTATCATTTTGTCCCATTGCAACAGACAGGAGATCCAGCGCTCGAGGGAGAGCACACGGAGTGGCTGGTGGGTTGGCAGGACCTGTGCATGCCCAGGGAGCGTGCCCTGGCTGAGTGAGGCTATGTGCTGCTTGAGCCAAGGCCACTGCAGGGTGCCAGCAAACATCACCCAGCTCTGCCCTGCCTCGAACACACATCATGGTGAGTCACACACCAGGGCTTGTGTGCTGGGGAAGAGGAAAAATGTCAGGAGGACATGCAGTGAAAGGTGGCCTCACAAGGGCACAATGTTACTCAGTTTTTCTTCAGCCTAACAGGTGGCTTGTCAACATAACTGTAATTTTATATAGAGGTATTCAGAAGCTTTAGAGACATAGACTATGGCATTTCAGTTATGTCCATGCCTTTGATAGGGCGCTGCAGTGTAGGGAATGGTATGGCACTATTTAAACTCGGTGTGTGTCAGTGTTGGCTACATGGTTGTGTGCCTGGTGCCAGCTCAATACTTTCTTGTGTCAATGACTGCTCATGCTGTGCATGTAAAAGGCAGCTGGAGTAGTAAAGCTTGGGTTTCGCAGATTTGTTGATAATATGGATGAGCACCATGTTACAAACATCACGGTAAAAAAAGCCCCTTGCTAATGCATGACGTTCCATCAGCTGAACAGAGAGGTTTAATAAGTGGAGAGATAATCACACATGGTTTAAAGTATCACCTTTGTTAATGGTTCTGGTCCATGTGGATTCTGAGTGTGTGTTCTATTTTTGTTGGCTCTCAAGAGGATCAATATTACATTCTCTGAAATCCTTAGGAAGAAATAAGAACACTTTTTGATTTGAAGAGTGGCTTAAGGAGTGTTTTAAATTCCTGGATTATAACAAGCTAACTAACTTGAAATCTGTGAGATTTTTGTCAAATTTATAAATTATATTATCTTTTTTCGGTTTTTATTCTGGTGATTTCTTTCTCATCTTTTTTAGATTGAGTAGCTCTGCTGACTTTCTTAATTCGTATCAGAATGCATGAAAGGAGCATGATCACAAGCACTTTTACTTCTGCCACATTTTCTTTCCTGTGGTAGCACGAAGGGTCCTCCATGGGTTTAAAGTCTGATTACATTTCTGAAAAATGAATTGATTAGAAGTGAGCCTAATGTTCTTTCCTTTATGGTGAAGAGAGGGTGTTTTTGCTGGTGATATCAGAGGCACTTGATGCAGGCTATGCTGCTGTGTCTTTTTTGTGAAGAAGAAACTGTGAGATTTATATTCATTACACTCTGCCCATCAGCCTGAAATAAAATCATGTTCAGTTCTGATTTCTGCCAGTAGGTGTAAATGGAAGGGAAAAAAGCTCTTCTAACTGCTCAATAGGATTTCTATGGCAAAAACCGTTACTTGTCTGCTTTAGCCTGAAAATTTTCGTTTAAATCTGAACTGTGAATTTCCTTGTTTAGGTGAAGATCCCCCAATTATATTAAGTAAACTTATTTTTTTTCCACTTTATGCCTGTTGTGGCCTTAAAATCACACTGCAGAGGACATGCCCTTCTACAGTAACACCTAACCGTAATTACATTACATTGCTAATTTGTAGTCACTGAAATTAAAAGTAATCAATTCTAATACTTAATTTTTTAATTCATTTGCTCTCAAATTTTGCTTAGTGGGTTGCTGGTGGTCTTCTGTGTTCTCTGGAGCTGTTTCTCCTTTTTCACTTGCAGCTGCTTTGTTTGATGCCTTGGAAGCTGTAAATTAAATAAAGAGGAGTGGTTGCTTAGATCTTCCCTTAGTGGCACTTGCAGCACTAAGAGCAGGAAAGTGGCATGAGAACCACCACCCCTTTGAAATGGAATAAAACCAAAACACCTACTTGTTATCAAGTTTAGAGCTTCAGAGAGGAAAAGACTGGGCTTTCTTTGGGTACACTAAAAGCAAAACAGGTGAGGGAAAAAGAGCAGTGGGAGGGTACATGTATGTCACTGATTAGGATATCATGATGTTTCTTCTTGTCTATTTAAAACAGCTATTAATGAACAGGAATGCCAAGAGGAAAGATAAATGAGCACTTTAAGCCTGTGTAGTGGAGCAGTGCTCAGTGCTGTCTTCTTACTTGCTTTGTCATGCAGCAGCTCAGTAGTGTGAAGAGGAGGATGCTAAAGTTGCGCCCCTGCTAGTGGATATTCTCTTCCCACTGTGTGGAGTGGCCTGAGTGCCCAAAGATGAGAATCAAAACTGTTGAGCAGAGACAGGATAAAAAACAGATACTCCTTTTGATCCGTATGATACATGCCAGGGTGGGGACAAGTTCTAGGTAACCCTTTTCCTTTCACATTGGGGTGTTGGACACTTTGGTGCTTGCAGTACCATATGTAGGATTGCTCGTTGCTGTTCCAGTCAGACTTTTTTTGTCCAAAGAAAAAAGGTGTTGTTCCTCACCATAGCTACTGGATTCTGGACCTTTAAGTCAGCAAAGATCAATTTTAATTTAAGAAATAAAACAATATGTCATTGGACTAATTTAGCTGTTATAGGAACAGAATCATAATTTCATAATTTGGAACATAAAATAGAAGACCTTAAAATGGAATAGATATGATTTTCATAGGTGGTCACATCTGTAATTACTGATGATGTTAAGGAATAAAAAGCTGGAAAAGTGCGAGTTTTTCAGGTTAGAGTGCTGAATGAATGACCTATTGAAGCTTTTGTTCCTGACTGATCAAACTAATACTTTTCTTTCATAGAAGAGAAAATTGTGTCTGGATGTTTGCCTTGTGTTTGCTCGAGGTATAATATTTAAAGGCCACTTCAGCTTCAGTGAAAGAAAACATCTGCTGTAGTGAAGAGCTGGGAATTTAGGATTCAAACCCCTGAATTACTGACATTCTGGTACAGCAGCTTCTAGAGAAAAAGATACTGGTCAGGAACTAAGAACAGACAGAGGATTATAAATTCATGTTTTATCTAGGAATTGACTGACACGGCAGCCTTGACCACTCACACCTGGCAAGCCTAGCTAGCTCCACTGGCTGCCGGTGTCAAGAGTGGGCTGTCTCCCAGCTTCCATGAAGCAGGAGTACAGTTAGGGCTCTCCACCCTTATCACGGCCGTCTCCGTATCCGAGGGGAAGTAAAGGATCGAGGAGGAGACCTTTCTAGGTTCTGGGAACAGGTTTATTGGAAGCGTGAGGGGAGANGATGGGCAAGGGTAAAGGCGGGAAAGGGAGAAACCGTTTTATAACAACACAGGGGTACAACTGAGGGAAAAACCATTACAATAAGGGAACAATACAACTGAATAACAACCAAATTAAACATAAACTGCAACAATTGACAAAATACTGTTTTCTTTGAACAACTGCAGTGTGTAGCACTAATACAGAAAATAATTTATTATTATTAGAGCAATCAGAAAGTTGGAAAAAGTGCAGTCCATAAGATCAGTCGAGTTCTTCAGAATTTCAGTGGTTGCCTAAGAATGTGATGTAATAGGCTTGTTTTCAGACCTAGCCTTTTCACTGCACTGTTCACCTAAAAAGGCAAACATGATTAAAGGAAGTATTTTATATATTTTATTGGTAGTTTATGGGTTTTTTGTTAGTTTGGTTTTTTTGTTTGTTCGGTTTGGTTTTTTTTGTTGTTGTTGAAAAGACAAGAAGCAATATGGGCAGGTCTTTATTGTCTGTTTAAAGGGATGCAGACAGTTACCTATCTAATCTCAGACCCTTTAGGAAAACCTGTAGGTACTGTTTGTCTCGTGTGCTGGATTTCTGAAGATGCCTTCATAAAATATGGCTCAGTGTGCGTACAATTCCACCTGAATATGAGGAAGGACTTTACTGTGCAGATGACCGAGCCCTGGCACAGGTTGCCCAAAGAGGGTGTGGAGTCTCCCTCACTGGAGAAACTCAAGAACCATCTGGACACAATCCTATGCCATGTGCTGTAGGCTGACCCTGCTTGAGCAGGGAGGTTGGATCAGATGAGCCACTGTGGGCCATTCCAACCTGGCTGATTCTGGGATTCTGTAATGCCTTTTATTCAGTCAAAAGCTGCTCCCAAATCTACCTGTGTGAAGGATTATCACAGAAAGAGCTTGATTCCTAGGATAGTAAAATGATAAACAGCAAGCTAAGGAGTAACTCTGTATTTCCACTGGTTTTCTGCCCAACGGCTAAGCACTTGTGTAACTCTTTAGTAATAGTTAAAAGGATAGTAACACCGAATGTATGGGAGTGCCATCCAGTTCCTCCAACTTTAACAGCTCTTTCATTTTATGCATCTTCTTAGGGAAGGTAGGAAAGGGGATTGACACTTATTTGTCCATTTTATGTATTGGGCACATTGTCAGCTTTTTTGTGAATCAGTATTCATATAACTGTCTTACTTAGTAGTGTACCTCAATCTGTACTAATCACATGGACTGTTCTCCATTGAGATAATTAGAGGATTACCCTGCCATAAATCTACTGTAGCAAGTGTTTCATGCATAATCACTGGTAGTAAGTACATCCTGTACAAATGTTGAAATAAAAGTAGGTCTTACTGTCACAATCCATTTGGAAGAAAATAATACTATTAAGATTCTTTCATTATAGTATTTTTGGAAAGAAGACAAAAGTTTACATTAAAACTTTGAAAATTATTTAATGTTATTTTAAAGATAAAGGAAATACTAGGGAAATGTGTTTTCTTTACCCAGAATGAAAACAATGGCTCACAATTCCCTGTGCAATTGGTTAGTATGCATTACTACCATACATTGAATATTATATAGGTGAAAAATGACAGTGTGGAGGGACAGAAGAGACAATGGTTGTCATCACAGCTCTTGGCATCAGATAAATTTGCCTTTCAATACATTGTCTATTAATTCATGTGTGTTAGTGAGAATGGGCAGAACCTGGGTGGATGGCTAACTTTCACTTCACCGCAGGAGGCCATTGAAATTTAATTTATTTTCTCATATTGGTGATCTAACTAATAAAATGTTCATTCTGTGTGACTATATAGTTTTCACAGACTTGGTGTTTCTCGCATCTGAAAAATTAGGAATTTTTGATGTTGGATTTATCAGTGTTAGCCTTTGAAAAAGAGGATTTTGTAAACAAAGCTGTACTTAAATCCCTGCGACAAACATAAATGAATGCTTGAAGTGGGGTTTTGACTGGAAGGTCATGAAGACGTTTTTTGACTGCTGAACTGTATCAAGTAATCTCTGTAGGTTTTTGAAAGATGTCATCTCTACGGTTCTTTCATCTGGTAATCATATTAATAGTAATAATATTACTGGAAATAACTCAAAAACAGAAACTGAAGATATTTTGAACAAAGGAAAATTAGGATTAAGAATAATAATGTTATGGTAAGAAACATCTTAAAGAAGTTATGTCTATACAGTGTGTATCAATTCTTGCATTAAGAGTTGTGCCCATCCGATTTTCTGGTAATGTCATGTTATACTTCTGTCATTGATACAGTTTTTCCTTGTCTGACATGGCTCAGATAAAAAGGTGTATAACTGAAATTTTATACACTTCTTTTCCTCTTTTACCTGTTTACAGTCTGGAGTCTACAGTTCACAGTCATTTGGATACTGTGCAAAATCCTGTCTTGTCTTTTGTAGGCCAACTTTGTGGATGTGTATGATTTGATTATTGGTGTGGCATTGCTGGCAAGCTGCTGTTTAGAAAACTGGGTTGAACCAATGCTTATGTCTAAAGCTGTCTGTGATGCTGTAATATTTCACGTTAGAATATGAATGTGATAAAAAGTACAACTTCAAGGTGCTTGGAGATAGATCACAGATGCATGAAGATGCCTAACTGCATTGTTCCTCAGTTACTTGATCTTTAAATACTTACAGGTCAGAGGAAATAAAGATATGTTTTAGTCTTGTCCATGTTTGAGTCCTGGGAAGCACACTTCAAATGCTGAGTATTAAAAGGTCTTTGCTTTTATCTGAAACACACAAACCCCTTTAGAAATTTTCTTTATCTTTTCATTTCACTTGACACCTACACATCAGCTTAGCCAGTGTGCTAAATGGAGATCTTTAAATCCTTCCTTTTATGTGTTTCTAATTGTACTTTTTTTTCAGGAGGGTCAAATTAGAGCTTGCACACTCTGAGCTGTGACAGTGACAACTGACAGGACCGGCCCAGTTCTGCTTCTTCAGGCAGACAGTTGGAAAAGCATCTCTTGAAATGTAACCCTTACAAAATTTCTTACTCTGAAAGTGCATCTGCTAGACAAGTTTGTGTTTATTTTCCCATGGAAATAGCCTGTTTTCTTATCTTAATTAGAAGAGATTTTGTCCATTTGGTAAGATAATATAAATATGGTGCCTTTTAAATAAAATTTGTGGAGGTGAATATGGGTGTGTCTATGAGAGAAACAGAGAAATGGAAGGGGTGAGAAGTGAATAGCTCCCTGAAATTTGTGAATGGCTTCTTTTAGCCTCAGTAGAAGAATACTTGGACTTTTTTCTTATTTTACCTATTTTCCTACTGTACTAACATTCTAAGCAGAATTGCTTCAGAGTATTACGAATGCATTCAAAAGCAATAGCATGCTGTAAAATTAAACTAATGTATCTCAGTTGAACACATCTGGAGTTAGTGTTTGAATTATTATGCAGTTCTAGGATCACTTAGTCAAAAACCAGTGGAGTTTCTCTGGGTGTGGAAAAGGAAAGCTAAGAGTAGAACTTAAATCTGGAATTCATATGTATATAGTGTTTTTGTACTTCAGCATTAGTTTGAAAATACATTAATGAAGCTAGAGTAACAGCATGAAATAGCTGTTTCAAAAAGAGCAGGCAGGGTCAGTGGAATGCTTCGTTTAGATGTCTTCTGTTAGTCCGTACAATGCTATTTATGTAGGATAAAACTTTGCTACCAGATGCTGCTTCAGTTTTCTCTGTAGCTAGGGCATTTCGCTTACGAATTGCAGCTGTTGAAACCAACTCTTATAATAACCAAATTTGGTGGGGTGGTAGGATGTTTAAAATTGATACCTAAGCCTGAATAAACTTTCTGGAGTCCTAAAATTTTTACTGGATTATAACCTGTTGTTTTATAGCATGAAAAGTACTTTATGGTAATTAAAATAAGTGATAAATGGGAGTTTGGAATGTGCTGCTCCTAGAAGGCTAAGAGTTAGATGTGGAGGTCAGACAAACTGTACAGGCAACCTTGCCTTTTCTGTAGAATGCCTCAGTGCTTCCAGTTCGAAACATGCCAAAAATCCAAATAGGCCAGTTGACTCAAAACAATTTAAGAAATCAAAACAAATTGTGGACTTAGATTTTATTAAATGCTATCATAGTATATTAGTTACTGTT
This sequence comes from Rhabdornis inornatus, assembly GCA_013397075.1. Classification (NCBI taxonomy): domain Eukaryota; kingdom Metazoa; phylum Chordata; class Aves; order Passeriformes; family Rhabdornithidae; genus Rhabdornis; species Rhabdornis inornatus. The sequence continues at coordinate 641,070 of VWZS01002145.1, read as the reverse complement.
TGGGAATGGTAGGAAAAAAAGGCTGTAAAAGCAAGTTCATCCTGCGTGCTGCCTTTGTTAGGTGCGATGGTTCTCTACGTATATGCTGTCCAGTCTTGTTTAAATAATAGAAATGCTACTAGGCTTTTTCCATTTTCATTGGTAATGAAAATCCATTCTGTGGCTTTTTCCTCGTTTATCTGTATCCAGTAGTCTTTGTGGATTCAGTCCTTAATGATAGGTGTTAGAAAAGAGCCCCAGACAGACAGACTGGAGCAGTTCCTTGTATTGACAGAGGATGACTGGATGAGCTCACAGTGGAGGATGGGTAGCCAGCCTTGCATATCCTGCCTTTCCATGATGGAACTCCTGAAGTAGCTGGTGCAGGCTATGGACTCTTGAGTTAAGGTCTGTACATGGCAGAGTACCACATCCAGTGGTACCATCACCAAACTGCTGAAAGATTCTTTCAAGTCTGTTCTCATTTTACTCTAGCAGAAGTGGCAATTAGTCAATTTTCAGTCTGTAATGAGGCGTGTTGATTATTTCATCAAATATAAGTATTTCTGCTTCAAAAAAAACCTTGATGGATGCTGCATTCTTCTGGGTGACCTTTCATTATTTGTGAGCCAGATGGACATAAATACCAAGGCATCATTGTTCTCAGTGTTTAGATTCTGCAGAAAGAAGCTGTTGATAAATACCTAGATACATATATTTGTACTTATTAGGGGATTAAAATAATATTTCAGGTGATGTAGCAGGTGCAGTTGACTCAGTTTTATTTTTATTTGGTTTTGAAGCAGTCATGTAATTTAGTTTATTATGAATGAATGTTTCAATTCTAGCATCTGTGTTATTTAAAATACTGATACTGGCAGGTACAGTAGGAGATGGAAGCACTTTATTTGAGAATTAAATGATTCACTAAATTACAGAGTTTAACTATTGAAACAAGTAGTTTCAATATTTTAAAAGTAACATTGGTGGGGTAGCAATAATTTCAAAATGGTATTAGATCTGCTATCCTATGTATTTGTTACAGTATTACTTCCTGTATTACTGAATCTAGTGGAACTTTGTTCTTCTCTTAAGTGCGTAATGTGAAGTCTGTGAAGTTCAAGGAGTCCTAACTAATTTAACTTTTATCCCAGTGGAGCATCATCTCTAGGATATTAACAAAATAAACAGTGAGGCTAATGAATTTTCCTCTAAGTTCATTATTAAAACGATTTCTTAATTGCAAGTAATCATTATGCAGCAAGATTTACATATATGGTAATTATGCTTTATACCAAACCTTTTATGTATTATGAAACAAACATGCTTCAAAGCATGGACCATTATCTCTACATGCTAAGTGGAGACAGGCATCATACATGGAAAAAAGTAGCTTACCCTATACAGTATTTTCTAATTAAATGCAGAATAACTTAATTGCTTAACAAATGTGGGCTGAATATGACTTAGTTCTGAGTTAAGACTGTTCTCCAAATACAGTATTAACCATCAGCAGAATCTGGTCTTGAGTCATAGATCCTTCAATACTGTACCTGGAAATATTTATATTAGGATGCTGGCAGTCGCAGCAAAACATCTCTTTCCATGGCTCCTAAAACAAAGATCCTGAAGACCCCATCCATCAGCTTATCACTGTCTTTGTATTTAAAAAATTAATGAAGATTTGGGACCTGCACACAGCATCAGGAGCCGGTGACAGTTCTATGTTTGCTATCCAAAATGATGAAAGTTAACAGGCTGTGGGCTTTCTGAGCAGATTTGACTATTACTAAGGTGGGTGCCCTTTGAGAACATTTCCTTCTAGCTGTTTGTACCATGTACCGTGTGCACGTACTGTGTCTTTGGCTTTACTGAAATTGAGTTAAGAAGAGATATGATAGGACCTGGACACCTGTGCTGAAGTCAACAGGTGTTTTCCTTCTGCTTGTGTGGTTCCTTGAGCAAAGCCATATTCATATTTTTTTAAATCACTTTTACTGAATAGGAACGTTCATGGTCAGGACAGGTTTAGTGCAGGCAGCTTCTGCCAATCTGCCTCAGCTGCATTGCAGAATGACATTCTTCCAGGATTCTGAGGGCAATTCATTCCTCATGCTAGTCATTGCATGCTCAGGCTGCCAGTAAACTCCAAATTACGATGGTGGTTTTTGTGTGGCTAACAAGTGTTCCTGAGGAACTGGACCACCAAACCATTTGACACAGTAAGGGACAGAAAAGAATGAATATTGCTCTGTATGTAAATGTATTGCTAAGTGTATTTAGTGTTTATACACCATATTACGAGTTTTGCAGAGAATGTTTTTAATTGACATAATAAAATGTTGCAGTTGATTATATATTATGTGTAAAAAGTTATAAGGCTGAACTTGTGTGACAGGTACTTCCTGTTTTTGAGCAAGTTTCCTGATTTAATACACTGCAGGAATAAGTTTGATACCAGGAGCGCACAATAGTCATGAAAGGCCATTTTGTAGCAACCTACCTTTCCTCTTGTGTATTTCCCTGGTGCATAACATCCCTAGAAATGAAGACCAGTGCATATGGACCACCCAAAGACATGTTTCTGTGAGGTTTTAGCAAAGGGAGGCAGTGCACTGCTGGCTGCATTCTTCCTCAGATTCCTCTGTTTTGCCCAAATATGGGATGGGGGACAGTCTGTCTGTGGTTTAGGACAGACTCAGAGAATACATGGCATTGGCCCTTGATGGTGTAAACCAGTTCACATCTGATAATATGGTGTTCTAATGCTTGTTTAATTTTATCACTTCCTTGCTATGGCATTTTGAATGTGTTCCTAATTGCTCTTACAGCCCTCTCATGGACCCAGGTTATCACTGTGTATTTACATCAGCCAAATGAACTGCAGGCATGAGTCAGAAAAAGTGCCTTGAATGTTTTTGTCACACTTGCAGTATGGTAGAGGGAGATGGACGGGTCCTGGTTTGAGGTCCAGAGATTTATATATTTTGTGTCTAAATCAAGGCTGGCCATATGAAGCATGTTGTAGGAGTGAAAGATTAAAATGCTTGCTTTTATAAAACCTTTCCTGAACTTCTGGGTAGAAAGATTTCACAGCCTGACAGAATTTCATTTAAAACCTCAGTTAATTGATAACTGAGTTGCTGTGAACAGCTTTGGGTGTTGTCCCATTAATTCATAGCTGTCTGATAGGAAAAAGACAAACTATTTTGAATGATGCTGGATTATGTGACAATGAAGTCATTTAAATGTGACGCTGATGATATCTGTTTAGAAGTTGTGCAATGTGTGGCATAGAAAATAGCCATTATTGAGTTGTTTTTTTGGCCTTTCCAAATCTACTCATTTGGTTCAAGGAAGTTTGCCCACTGCTGTCCTCCGTATGCCATTTGGCAAACACTTATTTTCAGAATGTGAGACCATAGTGAATTACTTTTCTTTAGTAAAGAAATAGAAAAAACAGTTTCATCTTCCTTTTACCTATGCTGAAAATTGGTGCAGTAATGCTCATGTGATATGGAACTGGGATATTGCTTTAGCTGATATGTACTTTGAGATCTCTGGGTGTAATATATACTCCATAATGGTATATGGTTTCTAGTGAATATTAATATAAGGATTTATATATTTGTCTGCAACTTCAGCATGCTGTAAAGGTTGTACCTTGGAGGTTCAGAGTAGACGTAGAGAAGTTATTTCCTTTTTTAGCATGTAATTACATTTACCCTGCTTTTGAACTGAACTGTTGCTGATGCATTCTGTTAAAATAAATTGGAAAGTTGCAAAGATGTTTCTTCAAGTGGACATATTTATCTTTTTTCCAAACAAAGTGCTGTTTCATAGATTCACTCCTGGGTATTATCCCACGCGTAAGTATTGGGTCATAATTCCTTGAGTACACCGAAAATGAGGTTTTTAGATGTCTCAGAAGAACCCTTAGGAGGTATTAGTTGATTAACTGAGTTGAGGAGAACTGCCAAAGAGTTTTGAAATTCAAGAAGCCTAAAATTTTTTTCATTTTTAGAACTGCACTGGGGTAAGCCGATTTTCAAAGTATTTGCAGCAAGGCTAATCTTGAAGTATATAGTTGTATTATCTTGATGGTCTATGAATGAACCTTTGTTTTTCACAGCTTTTTGTATTAGGCTCTAGTTTGAGATGACCAGGGATTATATTTCATCTTTCCTATCAGAATTCATCTGTAAATGAGGTTGCAACTTACCTTCTGGTGTAATATATATTTAAGTGGAGGTGATTCTTTGTTTCTTTCTTCCTTTTCTGGTTGTGCTCTTGCCAATAGGCTGAATGTAGAATTTGGCTGAAAGAGATGCAGTTTAAGTGTTGTAGTGCAGACAGTGTCACAACTCACAAGAGCAGTCTCGTGTCTCAGAGTACATTTCACACTTCTTTATATATAGAACAGCCTTGTGTATTAGGTATGACTGCTAGGCAGTGCTTTGTTATCCACATGCCTCTTTGAAGTTTAATAAGGGAAAGAATGTTTTGACTGGGCTATGAAGCCAGAGTGCTGAATTTTATGCTCTGTGTTACAGATCAGAAAATCTCTTTGGTCACACAAGCTGCATGTACCTAGTAGACCGCAGGTTCCCATGCTGGAGAGGACTTTAGTGGGGAAATGATTAAGGCCTAGTGCTGTTGAGATACCTTTTCTTAAGTCCACACCAACATAGCTGTGTGAAGTTTAACATTACATGGAGGTGACCAGGAAATGTACCACTTAGGTGTGTGTCCTGGTGTTCCTTTTTCTGCACCATCTAGCACCAGAAATACCATTTCTTACTATCTCTCTCAAACCCAGTTCAGCTACTCAAGCTATACAGTGTAGGTTAGACTAGGTTAGTCTGAATTTCCCTCTACTACAGCCTTCCTCAAATCTTGTCTTCCACTTACCCTACAAAATAGTTGCACAGACAGAAGCACAAAGGGCAAAAAGAGACCTGTTCAGGGAAATCTATCCCGTGTTACTCACGCAGTCTCAGTGAGGGAAGTATATTCTTGTGGGGTTTTTAATAGATTTTGAAATTTTTTCCCCAAAAACAGGGAGTTTAGCCAGAAATGGCTGAGCAATAGAAAAACATGTTTAAATGGTCAATATAATGGACATGGCAGTTGCAGAGGAGTTTTAAGGGCTTACAGTTACGTTAAAAATTACAAATGTACAGCCTTCTAAATTTTTATGTCTTTCAAAATAACACACTTTTTCTCTCTCCTGGGATCCGTTGTGGCAGTGTGATGTTCTGACCCCAGGGCTCTGATACCTCAAAAAGCAGTTTGATCTGTATGCTATTAGATCCTTCTCTTCATTATTCTTACATAATGAACTGTTGCAGGAAGTACTGGACGCTCTTTAGATCAAGCTGCTGATCTGAAAGGTGATGGGAAAATCTTCTGTAAATAAATAAAAGAAGAAAACTAAATACCTTCCTTTAGCAAATAATTGGACTGGCTTTTGTTAAAAGAGTATATGGATAGAGACAAATATTTTAAAAAACATTTTTTCAGTATCTAGCATTTATTTTACTATAAGTATATAAAAACCGCACAGACATCTTAACTCTAGCTTTACTGTTCCTTTTTTTAGTATTTACATATCTTCTTAAAAACTGTATATGTGGCAGACTTTAATAACAATACAATACCTTGTTACCTACAAAAATGCCTTTTTTGGTTTTTTCAGATAGTTTTTAAATAGTCCATGATATGAGCATCATTCTTACACATTACTGTTCATCTGTGTATCTGTACTTGGCCTTGCATGCACATGTTTCAAATGAACTTCTGAAAAGTAAACCTGTTTTCATTATTTTTGGTCAGTGTTCTAATTCTCAGGACAGCATATAGCACAGTTCACACATGGTCTTGTTTTGGAAGCTGTAAATCTCTCTGGAGTGATCTGGTCTCTGTGGCTTTCACCGACTGAATGGAACCTTGTTTCTTTCGAGCACTCTTTTGTGTTGGTTTTATCATTACGTGCCTCTTACTTGTTAAAAGCTTCTTGAACACAAAAGATGAATTTTGTCTGTGGGACTATTCCATATGTCAGAAATCATTGATAAGAAAGAAGTTTGGAAAAGCATGCATATATTTTAAGGGGAGCAAAATGAAGGAAATGATTAAAGGAAACCTGAGGCAGAGCAAGTACATGGAGAACTCTCTGTGTATTTAAGAGCAACTGTTTTGTCGGGCCATGGTATGCATCACTGCTGCCTCTTGACAGGTTCACCGTGGAGAGACACAAATTAAATTCTTTCAGTTGCAGTTTTGAAGCTAAAAGTGTTTGACTGGTTCAGCCCCTGAATGGTGTTTAAGGAATAAAGGGAAAAAGAGCAGGAAGTTCTAATTGGCAAATTACTTCTTGTTATTTAGTTTGGCTTCCAAATTGGAAATTACGATAATGAGGAGCTTTGTGGGACTTGCCCTTGAAAAGGACCAGGCAGCTTTTTGTTCAATTCTCATTTAATGTGAAGATATTCAAGGAACATATTGTAGCATTTAAGCCATCACTTTCTATTAAACAAGTATTCTAAAGTAATGATTTTTAAATCCCTCTGTGTGGATGGCTTTTGTGATTTTAAGATGTCTAAGTGAAGTATAGATTGCAAACAAGAGCTAAAAGGATTTTCTTGTTATGTAATATTTAGCAAAGTGACTTTCCATATATTTCTCAGGATGTAATAGAGAATATGGTGTTGTATGCAACGACAGGCGGACTTCACATGAACACTTTTCTCAGTAACTTGAATATATTAATTGTATATGTCACTTTCCATAATTCTAATTTCTATTTCATTTACAATTTCTTAGCAACAAGTGCTATAGTCAAGGTCACTGGGAAGGATCTGATCCTGGAAATACATATGTTAAATTGCCATTAATATGTGAATTTTACCTTGCAGATCAAGGTAAACTTGAAACTTGAACTGTTCAGTGTAACATATATTCATTAACACAAGGAAAAAAGTCTGAAATAACAAAAAAAAGGAGATGTAAAAACAGTTCTCTGAGAAAATAAAGTGAGAGTTCTTATTTTTTTAAACATGCTACTAGTAATAGATTTGTGGATATTTCTCTGTTTGAGGAACAACAAAAATCCAGTTTATGGCTCCATCTACACTGGACTGGGATTGTATTCCGTGACATGCTTTCGTTCTTCCTCTTTTGTGCTTTTTAATGCAAATGACTCATTTCATTTTTTATCTTTGCAATCTTGTCTACTTTTTGTTCTGTAGCGCAAGCTGCATACCTGCTTGGTAAAAATGTCAAGATTTGTACTTCCTGAGCAAGAAAATGTTGTAGACAAATCTGTTACCAAGTTCTGATCAAAATCTGAAGGCAGAAAGTATTTAGTGATGATGCTTTTAATGGACCACTAAATAATTTTATGCTATCAAGAATCATTTCACACATGCACATATTTTCTTGCTTATGGTTCTGTAATTGACCCTCTTGTTAAGTTGCAAGCTCAGAGTAAACAATCCTAACTAGCTGACTTTTCACTTTTCAATGTTCACATTAATTAAAATGGTTAAGTAGAATACTGGAAGGGAGTTAATTTGTTCAGCATGTTTCCTTCTGAATTGGCTCCTTTCAACCCCAAATTTAGCCTAAAGCAAATGCACTTACTGCCATTTTTTAAAAACAGAGGCGTGTGATAGGAACACAATTCCTGAACTCCAGCAATGATGCTGGATGCAGTTCTCAGACTGTCTATTATTGTTTCGGTCTGAGTAGATGACCGATGGATGATTCATAGTCTCACTCTCCTGTCCAGCACAGAGAGCTGTTTGAGAGCAAACCCACATGCAATTTACTCCATGGTTTTTCTTTTGTTCCTGAAGCAGCTTAAACCAGAAAACCAATTTATTAAAAAAAAAAAAAGTTTGTTGTGTATACTGTTTAGTTACACTTCTGTGTTAATTCATGTAAGCATACAACTGTGGGTCAATGTATATACAAATTCATATGTACATTCATGTATGTGTACAGTAATCAAGGAAAAAACAGCAGCTTATAGCAGTAAATTATTTAATTTTCTGCTGTTGTGGACAAAAATATTATTTGGAATTAGCCCCTTAAAGATATGGTAGTTAATATCAAAGTTTCATAGTCAGGCCATGAAGAGGCTTCTGGATAACCTATGCTGACCTCTTCCTGTATATCACAGGCAGTACCACAGACCATAATAAAAATATTTTATTTCTCTGGAAACTGCATGCTGTGAGCAGTAAGCAAGAGCAACAAATGCACTGGTAAATATCTGAGCTTTCTGTATTATTCAGGTTGAATAGAATAGAGCCCAGTGGCCCCAAGGAAAGCCTCTATTCTGTTCTGGAGGAAGGAATAAGGAAATAAACCAAAGGCTCTTCTCATCTCACACAAGGGGGAGTCTTTTCTTACTGAAATGGTCTGATAATCAATGATGCCTTAAATATGTGAACTGGTCACATACCAGTCAGGTATCTCAAAGGATTGCAGATTCCTGCTGCAATATTTGAACAGTGGGGCACTTCATCCTATGTCTGCTTTGAACCTGTGGCTGGTCTCTGATGGTCCTTGGGAAGGCCTGCCCAAGTAGAGGGAATTGACCTCGCCAACATCTGGCTGAAGCCCTGGAGCATGAGATTCAGCCACACTGGATGTCACAAAGTGTTACAAGCATGTGGAGGTCAAAACAGCCAGTTTTATTCTCCCCTTTTGGCACTTGTTAGACAGAGATAGGCAGGGAGTGTCATAGATCATGAAGTATCAAAGCTGAAAGGACAACAGGGTCCCTGCAGCAGAGCCCCTCACAAATAGGCCATTGTTTGGGTTTGTTTTTTTTTTTTCTCCCAGGAAGTAGAAGATAAAAATATCTTAGATATTGTAGTCTTTCATAGAAGATTCCTTTTAAAGTCTTACAAAGTTTAAGATATATGCAGATAAAAGTAAGGATGAGTTTAAGTAGTCCTTGTTTTAACATACATAAGATACTTGAGAGACATTGGGTGGGGAGTTGCCAATTTAATTTATCTTGGCAATTCTCACTACCAAATCTTAGTAACAGCCTTCAGTATGAATATGTCCTGCTGTGGAGCATAGTCATAATTAATTTATGACACTAGGGACAGAACATAAAAATACAGCTCAATTCTTCCATCTCAGACATTACTGGATCAACTTGCTGGTGATATGGCCTTTCTAAATATATTTTTTTTTGATACAGTGGTTTCTTTTTCAACAGAAATCAGCCTAAAAATAGCAGGGGTAAGCATGTTTGGGTTTGAGTGGGTTTCTAAGCATAATGGATTTAGACATCTTGGATGATGTGTGGAACACCATGCAGTCAATAAACATATTGAAATATCTTTCTGTGCTCTGAGATATCTTTGGGACTTCTGCTAGAGGAACAAGATGGAGCTTATTAAAACAAAAAATAATAATTTTTAGTTTTTGAAGAAAATATATTATGTACCAGTTGCCTTTTTTTGTAGATATGAATGGAAGAACAAGGGCTAATGACAATATCAAAGAAAACTAAAAGCATAAAAAGAGGCTTAAACATTGGAGCTTAATGTTTTTAAGAGAAATGGTGTCTCTCTATTTCAATTGTCATCTTTTCATGGCAGAATGCCTATCAGGAAAATGTCCTATAGTGAACCATGGGGCCCAGTAGAGAGGAAGTTCATGTCAAAATTGTCCAAAGATGAGTAATACAAAATAACTCTAGCTTTAGAACTTTAGAAACACAGTATGCATAATTATTTTTACTGTGCTGTTTGTTTTCCATTGTAACTCAAGACATGATTATAATATATCTTGACAGTGTAAGAGAAATTAGACAAAATTGATATTTTAATCCTCTCTTTAGGAATCATGCTACTTGTAACTCTGGTTCTTGGTTTCTCTTCAGAAATAATGCATGAGGAGGTTGGAATATTTCATGTTTCTGCTGAAACCAATGTGAGGCAGTTAGATAATTGTCATACTAGTAGAAGATTTCATGTGTCTTTTGCATAATTCTGAGATCTGAATGCAAAACAGAGTAAGCAAATGATCAACTGTCATTATGATTGTATCTTTGAGAGATTAAAAAAAAAATTGTACCCTTGATTAATTAATATATCTTTGTCTCATGACTGTTATAAATGAAGATGGTTAAATCTTCTGTCATTAATCGTACTGCAACTCCAAAAGCAGAAGCACTGCAAACATTGTAAATGGAATTTCACAGGGGCAGTGAGGCAACAGCACTATGTCTCACACAACAGGCCTATTGGTAAAGTGAAAGAGCTGTCACTTGTAATTTATCGAGTGAAGCACACCACAGTTTGGAGCCAAGAGGATATTTTTTTAATATAGCTTTAATTATGCTGTATCATCCTTCATAAAACCCTACCATTTACAATGTGCCACATAAGCTTCTGGCAGGGAGGGAGGGTGCAGAGGAAGGTAACACATTTTGTGCTTCCTATTCTGGGTAGTGTATTTCTTGTATTACTTATTTTACTGTTGTTTTTCACTGTCTGTCTTATTTTTATTTGCTGTGTCACTGAGAGTAAATTCCCCTTTCCTTTTGTCATGCATCTTTATTGATTTTATTTGTCTAATAATAACACATGAATACAGCCATAAATTATGGAAAAATAAGGTATTTAATAATGAAGTCACTAAAGATTAGTCCGTCTACTTATGGTTCTTCCATTCTGTGTACATATATTAAATGAAAGGATATGCTAAGCACATTCCAAAAAAACAACAGTCAGGTTTTCTGTTTAAAGTCCTAAAAAGTTGTGTGGCTTAGTCAGATAGCTTGGTAGATGGAAGAAAGAGAAAAGTGTATTTTCATCCAGGAAAATCTCACTGAACCACTTCCTCGTTACCTTTTGGGGCAATTATTACATATCTAGGTAAAAGAGGAAGAGAAGAGCACAGAGAACTGCAAAAATTGTAAATCCTCTTGGGGAACAGGCTTATCCATATTTCCATATATATTCATATTTCCTGGAGGCATGTGGCAGCAAAAGACAGTCATGAAACTGAAGCAGATGCAGGACCCAAGCGCAAAACAAAGCCCAAACCCAACGTGGTATATACCCTGTGGAAGGGTTTAATTACAGGCACATTCCACCACAAAAATACGTCACAGATGTAGAATGCCTCCGTGTTACCACTACATGAATTTTCATCAGCTTCTGCTGGCCTTTATGTCACCAGCATTGCCCAGTTCCTCATGAACACCAAAATTCTCCTCCTCGTTATATTTTTCTCATGAACCATAATTAGTTAAGGAGTAAATACCTTACAGTAGGATAGTCCTTTGACTATTCTCAGTTCTGCAGGTCCCAACTCAACCCTGAATCGTCTGTATCTATAAACTTAGACACAATGTAATGTTATTTCTCCTGTGCTTTCCTGCTATTCTTTTTAACTTCTTGCTCTTGAAGAGATGTACGTTGTGTTGTAGTTATTCCTTGGATTGAATTGTTCTGTTATCTAACAACATTTATATTCCATCATTTTTTGTCTCTTGAGCCTGCTATCTGACTCTCTTCCTCACTTTCAGGTTCAACAGACTCCTCAGGAAAATGTACTTTTAACTTTTCAGTTGCACTGTAATGCTCTGTTGAATTTTCATTGTTTGAAAATAAAAGTAAAGGAAATGCTGACTGCAATGCACAAATACAAAAATTATATTTTTATAAAACACGAATATAATTTCTATACATTAAAATATCATCATTTTTACAGTGTCCTCGATGATGATGATTATTATTATTAAAAGTGTGTATTCTAAAGAGCCAAACAGGGCCATGCAGGATATCATGGTTCAGAACATCTCTCCTCAACTGCTTTTTTCCATAGGAATCAGATCAAAAGCAATTACACTGGCTTTGTTTTTTAAATGCATTATGCTATTTTTTGCCTTCTGATATCCTCTTTGGAAGCTGTTCTGAGTAGGGATTGAGAGTTCAAAGGGAGACAGTGCTATTTTGTCAAATCAGATCTTAGTGATGCAGAAGAATTTAAGAGTGAAATAGTTTTTCCTGCTGCTATGCTAATAAAGGTGTACAAAGAAACTGTAGCATGCAGCATCCTGAAATATCACACAGCTTTATGTTATGCTGTGATCATTATGTTAAACTAAATCTGCAAAGAGAAGGAAAAGGTGCAAGAACTGTTTAATTTTAGGGATCTTACTGCTCGCATTTGAGATCTTGGTGACATTGTTCTTTAGGCCAGAGTTTTATAGTGAGCAAAGTTTGTAAACTTTGCAAATCAGTTAAGACTGCTGAGGTTTTGTATGTGTGTGTGTACAGACAGGTTTGCCTATTTACGTTTGTATGTCACTACTTCAAAGTGGAATTGACTTTAGACAGAACATAGATGAGATAATGGAATTGCCTTCTTTTTTTGACATCTCTTTACTGGTGTGTAACCACCCAATACTTCGTGTTGATTGATTTGCAGCCTGAAGTGAAAATGTCACCATAATGTCAAGGCTGTGTAAGTCCTCAGGTGGTAAGGACAGTTCTTTTCTTCTGATAACAGGCCATATAATTTCATCTGGTAAATATATATTTTGACAATGCTTGATGTCTAAGTGCACCATTGTGAAAAAAAAAAAAGTCTTACCCATAATGGTTAATTGATCTCACCTAAACATTTTTACTTTCACCTTTCTCCCAGCTCTTGATTCTAGCCATGCATTTCTCTACTGGAGTAAATGGCTGCCTAATCTGAGGAGTCTGTTCATGTGCAGCTACTTATAAACCATAATCAGGTCACATCTTAACCTTCTCTTTGATAAAATAAATAGATTAAGTGCTTAAGCTTTTCATTCTGAGGCACATTTCCAAGCCTTGACTAATACCATTTAGCTGTTCTCTGAGCTGTTTCCAAATAGTCAGGTTAACATTTTAAAATTGATACTAGTACTGACCTCTTAATTTCAGTAAGAACCTAACTAATGTTGTGTGAAGTACAAGCATTACCCCACTATATGTGTAAGCTAGAGTGGCTTCAGTTGCAGCATCTGCAGATGCTCATCTTGTTTGGGTTATTAACCACAATCACAGCAGCCTCTTCGAATTCACAGTCATCTCTGGTAAGGTTCTCCTGCCAGAACTCTGCCCCTCATGCTTTCCTTGAGAAGATGTGACTTTGCATTTGGCAGTGGTCCAGACTTTTCTCAGGAAAAATGTGTCTGTATACAGTAGTTGTTTCAATCCATTTTCTCTCAGTACCTGGGAGCTAAAACCATACCATAACAGTGGAGGCACTCCAGTTGCTGAGTGGTACTAGCAAATCGATTCCTTCAGCTGAAGTGCTGGAAAGTTCTTTGTATGACCTAAGCAAATTGGATCCAAGAGAAGCCCTGCTAATGATCAGGTTTGGGAGATAGCTGAAGCCTTTTTTGTATTTGAAGCAAACTAAAATACAAGGCTAATCTCCACAAGGTGAACTTCTCATTCCAAACTGAAATGGTTTTGTAGTTTGCTAAGTAGCAATTCTGCTTGAAGTTCAGCAACTGAAAAAGAAGTTTGCAGATGCCTGAATATTCAGAAGCTGAATTGACCTGATTCATTGATCTGATTCTGCTCCCAGTGAGTTTGTGCTCAGCTTTAGAGAAGCTCGTTGTGGTCAATGGCGAAGGCAGTTCATCAGGCTCGACGTGGAGCACCCATACATGATGATTTACCCTGCTGAGAAGCACATACAGAGTCTTACACTTCGGGCCAGCTCCTGTATCTCTACCATGCGCATTAGACCCTTAGGCTCTTTTGAATATCCAACCTGCGCTGTAATTGGAGAATAAGAAGCTTCTCCTGATATCTATGCATGCAATGTCAAGTCCTTTAAAACCTATTTTAAAATGCTCAGTGATTATTAAAATTAGTCTTTTTGAATACTTAATCTTGAAGCAGGGTGGGAAAATAGGCATCTGTACATATGTTCACATGCAGCTATTTCCATGCATAAATACACACGTTCACGCAGTGCTACTTCTGCACAAGCAGTTGCTTTTATAGCGAGGTGCATACCAGGCTACACTGATCCATTATAATGCCAGTGAGTTCCATGGACGGCCTTTTGTGGAGCTGTTGTCATAGCACTGTGATTATGCTGTATTTCATATTCTCGGTGTGGGCAGAGGTGACAATGACTTTGAAGTAAACACTTAACAGTGTTTAGTCAGCTGTGTATTAAATGTTATGTATCACCATACCTTATTGTTTGGAGATTTACATTCTTGCTGGAACTAACATGCAGTGGCTGGGCTTTAAAAGAAGATACAAGTAAACAAAGCATGTTTTGTATCAAAGTATCAAAGACCAAAAGTGGAATGTGAAATACTTGTTTGATTTTCATTTGTTGGAGTAGGAGAAAGTTTAACAATTACAGTAGACTCACATTAATAGGTAATGACATGGCACTGTTGATATGTGAAACTGGGATGGAACTAAATTTATTGATTTGTTCAAATTTAATCATCTTGCAAAACTGAGGTATGGGACTTCCTCCCCTTGTTTATAGGGTTAAAACCAGAGCCAGCAGAGTTCCTCTTCATCTTTATTGACAAATTTGTTTGTGTGTTGTAGTGGAATTCCCCTAGTTTTTCCTCAGCTAGAATGAGGGATAAATTTTCAGTTGCATAGCTAGTAGCAGGGAAATACCAGCAACAAGAGTATCAACAAAATTTGAATACAGATAGAGTGATCTATGCATCATCTCAATTTGGATGGAAAACATGATTTCTAAAAAAAATACTAGTGAGAGTACTAAATCTTCTGTGTGAAAGACTTGATTTTCTGAACTGTAACATGACTGTCTTTCCTAGTGTCTCTTACTGAAAACTTTAATCCCCTCTCAGAGAATCTAGCATGATGTGGCCAAGTGAAACACTGAAATTTTGATGAAACAGAACTGTTTTCTGTGTTGATTAGCTGAAAGCATAGAATTTTACTAATTTCTGCCACTTAGCCCTGGAGCCAGGCTGTGACTTCCCTTGTGGCTTTTGAAGGTGGGTGATGGCTGCTTTTAGACCCAGATTTTGGACCAGACCAAACTGTATGTGGATAGAGAGAATGAATCTGAAAGTAACGTTTTCTGCAGTATTTTGAAAGATACATGTTTTCTATGCATTTTTTTGAACTGTGGTAGCTTCGGGTTTAATTTTGCCAGACCGGTAAGAATTTGGATTTAAAAATATGTGTGTGTTGACTCTGGAGGAGTTATCTGTCTCTGAAGAAGAGATATATCCCCTTTATGCCACCAGCTTCTTTCATTTGAGGCTTGTGCCCTTGATGTGATACTAATGAGGGGAGAGTTGCTGGGGAGTTCACAAATATGAGTAGTGACTGAAGCTGTAGGCTTGGCTTCATTTGTATTTCAGTTTGTTTTGGCTGATGAACTGAGTCTCCTCAAGATTATTTAGCATCTTTCACCTCAGAGAGGTGTGCTGGCTATTGGAGTAAAAGACCAAAATGGCCAAAGACTCTCTGTCCTCGTTCCTCTCTCATGAAATGATTTTGTGTGTGAGTGAGAGAGGAAATACTATCTTTGAAACACAGTGAAATTGACAGAAACAGAAAATAAAACCCCAGACTATTTCTGCTTGGGAAACTAAGCTAATTATAATGCAAGTATATATAGTCAAGGATAAACTTCTGAATAATATGCCTGAGTAAGACGTGCTTTCAAAAATATTGTAAAGTCCTGCAAACCCCTTTTTCCATGGCAGCACAGGAATATGTGTCCAGGAGAACATGTACCAGGTATTAATGCTTCGTTCTGATCCTCAGCTATGTACCACGCTTTTTCTGACAGAGGTTTCCATTACAGTGTTGCATCCTGAAGGAATGTGCTGTCTTCCACTGAGGATAAGGTATGTGTTAAATAGATTATAAAGTTTGCAGGAATAGATTTTTTTATTGCTGTGTTCATTAGTCGCGCAGACACATCGAAGTCCTTCCCCAATGGACAGCTGTCTGCTTTCTCTGCCTTCTCACCGCCTAGGAATAAGCAAGGAAAACTTAGGTTTACAAACCCCTTGGATGTACCTTATGGAAAAGAAAAACTATTTTCATCAACTGAACTTAAGCTCTTCTCGAAAAGTATGATCAGTTTTTTTTTCCCACCCTTTCTTGTTCTTAACACGACACCTTTTGATTACTTTATCCTAAATATAGACTGAACTGTAATCATTGAACTATTTGTTCTGAGCAGCAGTACTGGAGAGAATAATACGGCTGACTTGCACGCCTTATTTTGTGAACTGCGTTTGAAATGTAAGCTTTTATAGAGTCCTTTACGGACTGCCTGAACCTCTGTATTTGCTAAAAAAACCCTAAAATTCCACTCTTTAACAGAAAATTTTCTTCCTATGCTTAGTGGTAAACAAGTGTATATGAAACACTTGAATAATAGCCTGTTATGCAAATTATAAACAACAATCTCTTACATAAATACCTTTTCTAGAAGAAAAGGGGCATTTTGAAATGAAAAGGGGCATTTTGAAATGAAAAATGTGTTAAGTAAAAGAATAATTCAATTAATCTTCTGGCTTTTGGTTGTGTTACTTGATTTACATAGGTTTCTCTGTTAAGTACCTTTCCCTTTTGGTAGTCGTGCTCATAATAATGATATTTTCTGACTTTACTGATAAAAAGGATAGGGTTTTTTTGGTTTGTTGGTTTTGTTTTGTTTTGCTTTGTTTTGTTTTGTTTTTGGGGTTTTTTTTGTTTTTTTTTTTATGTGGAACCCAAGGCTAGTGTCCTTGGACTACTATGTGCCAGTAATAGTAGTACTTTAAATAATTATGGCAGCTCTGAAGGTTATAATAAGGTTTGGTGCTTCAGTAATATAGAGGAAAAATAGTGAAGCATTTCTTTTCCTTTGTACTTGGATAAATTGCTGCCAAGTTTTAACACACTGTTCCTAAACACTGTTTTCATTCTTATTTTGAAACAGTAAGATCTGTAGAACCAAGTAAGTGTTTGGAAGACTTAATAAGACTTAATAAGACTATTTGGAAATTTTTATTCAGATTTTATTTGGCTTTTGGCAAAGTGTACATGCTTTGGTGTGAAAGGTATTCTTATGTACTCTTAATTACTATAAAAAATTCATTGCATTATTCAAGGGGATTCATAGCACATGGTGTTTAACCATATAGATATTACTCCAGAACTTTATTCTCTGTAGAATTACTTAGGCCTTTTTCACATGCTCTTTTCTAGAAATCAGGGAGCTGAGTAGTGCCCTACCCTGAGATTAACCCCTTATCCAAACTACAAATCCTCTTCTGCTCCTCTCGCTAAAGAGAGAGCAGGCACTGGACAGGTCATAGAGATCTGAAGGTGAGACTTCCTTGTCATGTTTACTTGATGCTGTTGGGTGTTCATGCAGAGAAGTGGAGCTGTGGAGGTACCATGGTTTGCCTGGCACACAGGGCAGGTAGGATCACATTGGGCTCACCTGCTTCTGCTCATGCTGTAAAGAGCTAAGGCAGAGCCATTTCATGGCACCTTGAGGTACAGCTGAGGCTCTGCCTCATCATTTTCCCATTCTCTTTTCCCCTACCTTTTCTTATGGAGCAATTTTGATTATTCTTAAGTAAGTCTAATACTAAAGCTGAAGAGTTAAATAACACTAATTTTATTTGCTATTATCCCAGCATATTTTTATTGGAATTAAGAGTTATATTTTCGTAGTCTCTGCTGTCTGTAGTTGTGTGGTGGCAAGGATGAAAATCATCATTTTCCCAGGTACACAGTAGGGTTTGTTAGAGAGAGGTGCTATTATGATATGGTGAAAGTTGAGAAACACTGGGAAATCATTGCTTTCTGAAGGATAAAGTATCACTTCATAAATTGACAGCAGTTTGTTGATAGTCATGTATTTATTTATTAATCAGAAGATCAGCACTTACATGATCCATCTCAGAGCAGGCGTAGAAGAGGGGAGGTTTGAGTTTGTCACTATCCAGGGCTCCAGGGTGAGGCTTAATATGAATTATGTTCTCATTGTGATGTGCTAGAGCCAAATACTACAGATGCACAAAAGTTGTTATCAAAATCTGTTTTACTGCAATGCTTCAATAAAATGTGGCAATCCATGCAAACTGTGAGTATCCTTCTGAGGAAAGTATACGGTCCTAAGAATACATACACATCTTGAGTTTAGATGTCACAAACTATTTGAGTTTCTGATTACTCTGGGTGTAATCATATCCTCTTGATGTGTGTGCATGTGGGCATATAGTTTACGTTTACTGGGGAACAGAGTATGCTCTCCTTGCTGCACACATTTGGTTGTTGGTATGTTAATGGAAGCCTTTGTATAAATTGAGTGGAAAATATGAGTCATAGTTTCCTTTCTTTCCTTCTATATACCCTGTACAATAGTAAGGAAAGCATATTACTATTTAATACAGAGTGTTCTTCAGAATATACATTCTTGAGCATGTAGCTTCTTCCTGTCCTGAAGTGTAGATTACTTTATCAGATTATCAGAGAGAGGATGGAGGAAATAAATTAGTAATGAAACAGTTAAGCAATGACTTCTGAAGTGTTATTCTCTTACTGTGTCTGTAAAATGCAGGAAGTCATAGTCCCCATTCTGAGACACCATATCCAACAACAATTATTGGACCCCTAATTTTGCCTACAAAAGGGTGAGGAAAAGCTCTCTGCCCTTGTAAAATGCTTTATCATTTAGTCTTAGCTGACTTCTATACCACAGGTGATGATCTTATAGGTGTCAAGGTATATTTTAGACATGTATAGGTGTTAGCATTGGTACTTGTGACCTAGAGACTCTTCTTTATCAACTGAGAGGTGTTAATACAACACATACGAATCACCTTAATTAAAATATGTTGCCCAGTGTAAAGAAGTAAAGAACAAAAAACATCCTTGTAAAAAAAAGTTATTCAAATTACTCCTTTTACGACTAAACCAAACCTTTCTTCCAGCTCTGTGCATGAGGATAAATTGCAATCTGTGTGGAAAACCATTGCAGGAGTTGAGCAGAGCCTGAAGCACCTGTGGCTCAGACTCACTGTCTTTGATGCTCAACTTCTGGCAGAACAAGTTAGTCAAAAATACTGCTTTTTATGCTAATGAAAAATATTTTGCAGTGCATCTGGAGATAGATCCACTAGAGACTTTCTCCTCAGCTTGTTACTTAGAGTTGAAATCATTGTTAACATCATAGGAAACATATAATATTTTTCCTGAGGAAGGCATAACCTGAGGTAGCACAAATATGGTTACTGAGGTAGTCTCATCTATTGAGTTCTCACATGCAAGAAGGTTGAAGATAGGGCCAAAGCCGAAGTGATTATTTCCACTACAAACCTTACACAAAGGAAGAGGCTTCCTGCGTATGTGTTCTCATTCCTCATTTTTATTTAGAAAACTAGTATCTATCAAATCACAGAAGAATGTAAGTGATACAATGATACTTCCGTCTGAATCAATCAGCTGGTTTAAGGTCTGGACAGAGATGTCCATGGCAGAGCTTTCTGTCATAAACAGAATCTTTTTTTGGTGATGGCAAGGCCATAGAGCAAGAACCACAAAGGAACTTATCTTTCCACTTTCTGTGCTTTGTTTGTCACTGTGATAAATGCAGCTTTCATTTGCAATTGGTATTCTGGTGAATGCTAAGGTTGTTCCTATTCTCCCTCTCATTTCTGTCTTGAAACATGCTTACTGAAAGGGAAGCAAGAACCCAACCCAAAAAAAGCCTGTACGAATGCATACAGAATGCAGACATAAAAAATATGTAATGTAAGTAAATATAAGATGTAATATTAGGAGAGTTGATGACGTGGCAGTTACAGCAACAATTAGTCTTTCACTGTTTTTACTGTTCATACATAAACTTCATCATTAATTGGAAACGTTTTTTAGACATCTGTAATTTTAAACCAGATTGTAGGCTCTTTATTCTTAGTGTTGAATAGGAAGTCATTCAGTTGAGTGATTTTATTGAATGTGCTTTTGAGAAGTAGAGGCTTGGAAACAGACTTGAGAAAACAGTCACAGACATAAAATAAATAGTAATTTTCATCGTGTGATATTGATGGTTTTCAAAGGAATTTATTTAAAAACAGAACATATGTTTTTAAAAATCAGAATCTCTTTGGGTTTTTTGTTTATTTTTCTATTTTTTTTAATGTCTAAAGAATTCAACTGAAAAACAGATATGTGATATTTAGAGGTTGGGTGGGGGGTTTTGCCAACAGTAAAGGACACTTCAATATATAGATACTTTCCATGAAGTAAGAAAACCTTCGTATCACTTTTTGGGGTTTTTTTTGGAAATAAAACTGTGATCATGGAAATTGCTGTGCGTAGTTCTATGCAATATCAAGCAGGAGAGATCTGTTTAGCACATTCATGGCAAATCTCTCCTAATAGCTACAAAAAAACTTGGTTCTTTCATCAGGGGGTTAAAGTAGGACTTGTATTGCTGTTCTGTTAAGAGAAGTTTTATCCACCCTTAGTTGTTCAGGGAAATACATCACAGGAAAGAGATTATTCACAGTTGTCCAATACTTCTATGACATTTCCTTTTAAAAATTTGTCTTTGTGTTTTCTCTGTTCATCCAGTGTTAAGAAAATATGGAACTTCAAGTGTCATCTTGTGAACTCATTCATTTTTCCTGTCTTTCTGAGCCATTTTTTACTCATAGGTAAACTTGTGAAATCATTTGACTGAAAGAAATGGAACATTTTTCAATTATGTGGTCATCAGCCAGGAATCAAAGTTCATTGTGCATCTTGACTAAATGCTGTAGTCTCCAGAGTTCTGACTTATTTTAGATGTATGATTATGTTAATGTGTAGCCTGGCTAGAGGATGTTTGTGGAAAGTGCTGCCTGGCATTTTGGGTATGTCTTCAGCCCCAGTAATTGATGATTCACCATAGAGAAGATTATGCTGCACGAGAGTGTTTGACAGTTGATAAAGCAGAAATTTCAGAGAAGAATTTTTTAGTAATTTACAGATGTCCTTTACTGCATTGGTTACCATTTCCTTTTTTAAAAAAAGAAAAAAAGGTGGCAAATTATAATTTATTTTCATGTATGCGGCTCCAGACTTTCAGGAGTAAGTTCTTACAGGGAGCAGGAGTAATTCCTTATGGAAGTTAAGATTCAAGGGTGATAATACCTACCTAACAATTCAGAGAAACTGATTACAATGTTGTAATGAGCTGAGAAATGAACTGTATTTCTTTTTGTTAAAAAGGTACTTGTTCTATTTTGAGACTGGGATCAAGTAAGGCAAGGGAAGTGGGAAAGGTGGGAGAGTGGATACTGTTAGCTGAATGGGGCCAGCAGGTTCCTCAAATGGAACTATGAAGGAGTCCTTTTTGCCACCATTATTTTATTTTAGAGAAATGTTTCTGGCCTGGCTGTTACCATGAGAGCTGTACAGCTTTATGTATACATAGCCTTTGATGGAATTGAGAAAATGAGCACTCATACCTTAGGAGAGATTTTATAATCGCTATGAATAATTGTTATTTAAAAGATTCTCTATTGCAAGAATTTTCATTGCTGTCTGTTTCTTCTCACAGAACCTAAGTGAACCTAGGTCTATTTTATTCTAGTATACTTTATGAATTTTAATAGATAATATTTGATTTTTCCACCCTTTTTT
This sequence comes from Rhabdornis inornatus, assembly GCA_013397075.1. Taxonomy (NCBI): domain Eukaryota; kingdom Metazoa; phylum Chordata; class Aves; order Passeriformes; family Rhabdornithidae; genus Rhabdornis; species Rhabdornis inornatus. Next base: position 619,417 of record VWZS01002145.1, on the reverse strand, counting down.
TTTTTTAGTTAGAAATATTAATTACACAGCTATAAAGCAACCAGGAAAATAACTGAATGAGAAGCTTGAAGTGATGGTTGATTTGAGATCTTAAATAATTCTTTATTTCCTCTACTTTGTTTTGGCTTTTTTTCTCTGACTGACTGACATGATATATGGATTCAAGTTAACTTTTCTTGTTTTGATCGCTTGAATATGGTTTTACTGATCCAATGCAACAGTGATACTGCTCCCTCTACAAAAGACCCCACCAAAGACACACATATACACAAAACCCCAACAACCCCCAACCCCCCCAAATCATTCAGAAAAATAAACAAAAGCCCTATAACAGAAAAATCATCAGAAAAAACCCAAACCAACCTCTCTGTAGTAGCTCTCTGTATAACACTGTCTTTCCTGGTGTAAGAGGTGGGATAGTGATGAACAGGGTGGCTTGGACGCTGAAGGAGCAGCACAGAGAGCTTTCTGGGCTGTCACGAGGCATTAAGCTGAGTTCTCCTCCACTGGACAGATCTGCTGGGAGTGGGCAGGATGCCTGCCTTCCCACTGGCTGCCAGGCTCATGGGATAGTGGCAGCAGAGCCCTCCTTCCTGGGGCTACTTTCACAGGTGGTAGGAGGGTTGGTCTCTGAAGTCCCTACCCTGGGCTGACAGTTTTTGCTGTCCAAAAGAGAAACACTACAATTCATGTTCTGCTTTGTCATTTTTCTTGCTTCTCTCTTTTGCCCACTGTTTGCCAAGTTGCCTGGACCCAATCCAGTGTTTAATGAGCTGTAATGGGATGGAGCTTCTTAGTCTGGCTTCTTCCTTTCTCAGCTCTTTGAAGTGTTTACCTGGGAAACTATCTGTTCAGACAAAGTCTTTAGTTCATCTAAAGGCCAGCTGAAAAGGATACTGAGGCCAGCCCTGGAGCCTTGTGGGGAACCACTCTCAAGCTGTCTAGCTTCCCTTGACCATAGAAAAATTCTGAGATGAAGAGCTTGTTTAAAGAAAAACACACATCACTGCTCAACGGCAATTGTACCTGAAGGTCTGTGCTTTTCTGCAGTCGCTCAGGCGTGGACAGTGTCAAAAAATCCATATAATGAAACTTAGAGCTATTGAAACAACAGGTTAATTATTTCCAGAACCCAGATGGCAAATGATCTCAGCTGTAGACTCTTTTAGACTGCATTCTCTTTGCAGTGGATGAATGGTACAAAAAGAAATTGCAATAATAGCCGAAGTGCCCATTCTCTTTGAAGAGAATGGTTAGAGGAATTGTATTTGGGAAGAGTACAGGGAAATAAAAGGTGGAGGGAGATTATGACCAAGAAATGTGGAACAAAGTTTTGTTAATGCCTGGCTATACAGGCTTTTTGGTGTGGTTGGAAGGCAATGAAGGTACAGGTACTTCCCTCCCATTCACGTTGTGACTGGTGAAAACTAATTGGGAATCTGCAGCTAGTTCCCTGTATTAGTTTTGAAGGTGTAGTTAACAACCATAGCCAGTGTTGTAACAACTTAAGATATTGAAGTAGCACATCTGACAAAAGATTGGTGTTGAATTATGGTCTTTGATGGTCAGATATGAATGTAAGTAAGGACTGGAATAAAAGAGTCCAGAGTATTCTGTGCATTTTCAAGATGCACAGAATACTTCTCTGGCAAGAAGAGAGAGAAGTATTCTTCTCTCTCTTCTTGCCAGAGAAGTATTCTGTGCATCTTGAAAAATTGCATTTATAGCATATTCACAGCATTTTCTCCTTAAAATCTTATTTTTAAATTAATCTCTTTTAACCTATAATTTGATGTTCCAGTTAGTCTTTAAGTAACCTTTCAGTTCCTGGTTACTGTAATGTACAGGAAAACATAAAATAAAGTGAAGTCTTGTAGATAACACTGTCTGGAAAACAGAAAACTGTCTTATATAGCATCTGGAATGATCTGTTCCCTCAAATTTATATGTGGAATGGGGTCAAAGCTATACAGAATTTTTCAGCAGAGCCAAACCAAAAAGCCTGTAACAGAAAAGCTACCTGAATTCATCATGAAGTGCTAAAATCAGAGAAGGGTTTTATGGAAGAGTTCTTTGTGAAAAAATCGAGAGTTAAGTATCAAAACTCTGCAAAACTTGAATGTTTTCTTCAGCCTAATTAGGTTGCGGTTTCAGTAACTGAGCTATAATTTCTTGTTTAATGGAATGACATAAGAAAAGAAGAGGATTATGAATACAAGTTGAAAATCTCTTCAGTAACGTTATTGCCTTGTCAAGCTGCAAGACTGTATTTATCACACCTTCTTCTTAGAAATATCTGGGTGCTGAAAGGTACTGACTTAAAATTTTGGAGAAACATACTTGACTAGCATTCTAATTAGGATGAATTGTGGCTATTTTTGTGAATAGGGAAAACTACTAAAAACACATTTCCAACTGGAAATTCATTTTCTAAAAAATGCAGCTATTTCTTTGATGCTTGTTTTTATTTTGTACAGGAGAAGCTTGTTGATACATTTGCTAGTTCATTTTGTCAACATAAATTGTTTGCAACTGTACTGAGTGTAGCATGGTATTTGTGGTTTTCCTTTGTTTTTCAAAAAGTAAGCAAGGAAAGATATGCAGATAGGTTTTGCTTTTTTACTTTTTTGCTCCTCTTTTTTGCAGAAGCAAATTTTTATTAGCTAGTGGAAATATTTTGAGCATCTTTTTTTGTAATTTAGTAAACTTTTAGAGTTCTCATCCTACTAGAAAGTGAAAGACATTAATGAAATGTAATGTGACAGCTTAATGAGGCAATATGTACTTCACCTGCTGGTCATTTCTTTCCCCATAAAAAACATTGGTAAGTCTCCGACTTGATTCAGTTTTTGACAGCAAGCTTTATTCACATGTTTATTTTGTTGGCAGCATTTGCTTCCAAATATCAGAGAAAAGAAAGAATTGAGTGTTATTTATGCTATGTACTGGCAAAGTTTTTAAGGAAAAATGCTTGGCATAAGGTTTCACTTATTTTTTATTTTTTAAGCTCTTCACTAACAGAGTTTCAGCATCAGAAGGACATGATTTTTTTTCTGTGCTTCACATGAAGGCTGGAACAGGAAGGAATTCTTGACTTTTATTACCTTTGAGGTGGACTTGTGTTGATATCAATTCTGGATTTTTTTTTTTGTTTTTTGTTTTGTGGGGTTTTTTTTTTGTTGCCTTTTTTTGTTGGTTTTTTTTTTTTTTTTTTTTTTTTTNTTTTGTTTTGTTTTGTTTTTTGGTTTTTTTTGTTTGCTTGTTTGTTTTTTATGAGTAATGTAATCAAAAATTTGTAAAGTAGAGTTTATGATTTCTAAATTACATGATTATTCCTTCACTCTGCAGCTGAGAAACCATTAGTTATCAAGCATGTTCCATAATGTTACCAGTCGGGGACTCTCTATTGATAAAGCATGAGGTTTTGTTTGGTTTCCAGATACATAATACTTAGTTGGAATGTAACACACTGTAGGCAGCAAACAAAGCATATGTTCCTGTACCTTTCCTGCACAATATGACTTCTGCAATGTCTGGAGGTGATTAAGAATATGGAAAACATGTTCTCATGAATATGACCACATCTGTCTTTTTAATGAAATTCTCCTATGGGGCTTGAAATTCCAGCATTCTGAGCTCCTTAGAAACCCTTTCAGTAACTGAAGGATTTTTCAGAGCAATATTTAATGGGTTGTATTTAAAGAAAACATCATGTATTGTGACAAAACAGAAGGGAAATACTGTCTCACTCATCAGCTACAGGAGCATTTCGTGCTTCCTTCCTCAGTAAAATCACTGGTGATGTTAACTATCGTTTTCCTGTAAGCAGATAAAACCAATTGCTTGATCTTTATTCCTTTTTTAAAAATTTTTATTTTACAAAGGCCTAAGATTAAATAACTTTAATTCTAAGTTCCCTTCATTTGTCTAGTGTATCTTAATTTGTGACACTCAGGTCAAGTGGAAGGTTAGCTTCTATCATGGAATTAGCTACACTATGAGACAGTGTTACAGTGACTAAATATTACTGCAGGTTCCTTCTCTTCCTCCTCTGGAGTATGCGTGCAAAATAAAGCTCTGCTTTTCTTTAGTATTTTTATTTCCTTGTAGTCATAAGAGCTCCTGAATGGATGGATGTGCTGCAAGTACAAGGAGTTTATGTTACATAGTCCTGAGTGGCCAGATACTCTCTTGGTGCTGCTCGAAGAGAAAAGCAACAGCTTGTTTGTCATGAGTTGTGTACTCTCATGGCTCTGATATGGAAGGCCAGTGTTCTGCTGTGCTGCAAAACTGGAAGTCAAGTTCCAACATGGAAATCTGCTGTTTTCTACCAATTTTCTGCTGTTAATGTTACCTACATTTCTTTTGAGTTTTCAGTGAAAATTAGCTAGCCAAATAAGCAAATAAGGAAACAAAACCCAGCCCCTTGAAGTATTGTGGATTTTCTCTGTCTACCCAGCTCTAGCATTTCACTGAGTGACAGAGCACATTGTCCTACAAGGAACCCCTTACAGTGGATAAGAGATTAATGTACAACTTCTGTGATTCTTCTGAACACCAAGGTCTGGGTATAAATTCAAGTGTAATGCTATTAACATTAAACGGATTGTTTTGAATTTATTTCCTTAGACTGGTGTATGAAGGAGAACCATGTGAGACTGCATATCTGTCAGACTTTTTTACAAGGGCCTGGATGTGCCTTGATAACATTCTTCTTAAATGTGAGACTGGAGCTTCTGGGACTATTATTAGTCTTCATTGGTCTTTGATAACAGCACTTCTAAAGAGTTTGTTGAAGGAAACAGTACATATTTGATAGTATTTAATACTGCAAAAGGTTAAGTTTCATGACATTTATTTGAAAAAATGGTAGCAATTTCAGCATACATTTCCAATAAGGTGAGACACAAAGAACTGCTGCTTATAAATTTTTCACTAGGGAGAGAAAAGAAAACGCTATTGGTAGCTCAGTCAGCCTGGTGTGTATGCAGGGAAGGCCCAGGAGAAGCAGAGAGAGACAGCCACATGTCAGCTTGGTGGGGAAATTTTTATCCATTTCTCTTCAGGTTATGGGCTGTTTCATGAGAGAATGAATGGTAAACATATGGAATAAGTTACAGGGAAGTTGTTCTGAAGTTAAAGTATAAATGAAGTCAAAAGACACCTAGACTTCTTTTTAGAGAGAGGCAGTATTGAGGGATGTTGTGAGAAAACAGGATAGCTGAATTAGGGCCATCCCAACGTAAAGATATGTTGAGAGCCAGGTGGCCTTTTAAACCTAATGTTTCTGTGTATCTTTTTTTTTTTTTTAATTATTCCTTGAATACTTGTGTTCTGAAGTGTCCATCTTGAGCCTGGTTCTGGGGAAGTGAAGTTAGAAGATGGGTATTGTAGTGTTGTTGGTTTGGTAACAACTGTATTTTTATGGGCAATAGAGTAGGGAACATTTTGCCATTAGTTCATGTTTTTATGGTCTGTTGAGATGTCATGAGCTGTGATATTAGTTTCAAAATATGACAAAACTGACAAGTTAACTGGGACTAAGGTTATTGTCCTTAGGCAAATGAGACGAATTGCCCTTCACAAGTAGAGTCCCATTGCACATTAGACACAGTGGTATAGGGAAGACTGCTGTATGAGATGGTTAACAAGAATGCTCAGTATGTTCATCAATTTATTACTCAAGGAGCCAGTAGGGCACCATTAAAAAGCTGTTCTCTGTGTTATTTTGGTCCATTTTGAAGGCTACCTATTTACATATTCCATCTCTTTCTTTGTCATCTTCACATTAAATGCTGTTCTGGTCTGATCTTACTTTGTTGAGTATGACTAGAAATAAACTTTCCTATCAATGTAATTTGCTCCTGTCTGAGATCATCCAGGACTTGCGTCTTAATTGGGCTTTTGTTGTAAATGTGGTATGGTACAAATGAGGCAAAATAAAATATTCTACTTTCCTGCTTGGGGACCATCTCTCCATGGTGCTGTGTTTTTCATGACTTAATTTTCAATAAAATTGTAGGGGGCTTAGTTTGGAATTAATGCCCTCACAGTCCTGTGCTCATTGCAGAATCAAAGAATTGATTTAGTTGTAGCTAAGTGAAAAATGCTTCTTCACACTAAGTGTTACAGTTATACAGTGTTCTGTATCATGGTTCTCATACAAAAAATGTAGAAAAACTTTTTTTTAACTAGTGCAAAGGTTTTTGAAATCTGAACAGTTCATTGTTGCTCCAGTGTCTCTGGTTTTATTTTGTTTTCTACCAAAAGCCTCTCTTGAATTGCAATATTTATGTTCAGAGCCTCTGGTCACAAAGGAAGACTCCCCATAGTAGGTGATCCTATCCTTGTCTGACTGTGCTTTTACACCGAAAAGTATGAAATAAAAGCCTTAGTACAAACAGCACAAATAAATACACTTAACGTGCATTTCAAAATCAGGAAATTTATGTTTATACTGAAGTACTAAAAGATCTCACTGTATAATTGTTTTGAAGCAGAGTGAAGAAAACTTCATGTTCATATGGACTACTGTATCTGGCTTCTTCTCCCATCTGGCCTTCCTTCTTTCAGCCTCACACCCTCCAAGGGCCTCGCACAGTTGCTTTCCTTGCATGTAATCTTGCCCTTGAGCTTTATTATTTTAAATTATCCTTCACTTACGCAAGTCAAAATCTGGAATTCCACTTCCAGATGTTTTAGATGAAGAACGAGAGATAGGAATAACTTCCTAAAATTCAAGGGCAATTGTGTGAGATCTGAAAAGCAAGACCGGTGATAGTGGAAAAAACCAGCATCTCACTGCTTTGTAAGCTGAAGCATCTAATTGTAACTAGAGGGGAAAAGTAAGTTAGGTGTCAAAATAAGTTTAGTATTTCTTTTTGTTGGTACTAAGGCAGCAATAAAAGATTTAGTCTTACATGGTTGTGGGAGAATCAGGAGAGGAATTTGGTGTTTGTTGACTAAAGAAAACAGGATTTTAATGTAAATCTCTCCCCAGAAGGAGACACTAAATATGTATGTCCTTAGAAGAGGAGTTCAGAAAAGCTTTGTTAATTGTTTCAATGCTGTTCATACCAGAATCAGACATTTAAGCCAATATTACCTTTCCCTCATTGGTAAAGCACTCTAAAACTCCTGATGAAATTACTAATTTACTGAAGGTGCTTAGAGGCTTCGTGTAGCCTACTGAGGTCATTTATGCAGCTGATGGTGGCATCATATTTGGGCATGCTGGAGGCACATAATCTTATCACAGACAGTGGGAGGGAGGATCAGATTCCCTCTTTTTCCCCAGAGGAGGTGTCAGCTGGGAGAAGGTTGCCAAAGGTCCAGTTGGTTCCCTTCTCCACCCACTGCAATGAGGTGCCTGTGGGAAGGTGGATCTGTAGGAGAGAGTGAATAGAGAGCAGGAACAGCTGGTTCCTGCCATGCCTGCTCAGTCAGTGTGACTCGGATCTGCTACTCCAAGGACATGTGGCTTTGGAGTGTGAGCACGAGGCAGCTGCTGAGGAGAGCACAGGCACAGCAGCACGAAGGCACGACTCTGTCCAGCAGAGATTGGACACTGCTCAACTGCACTGCCTCCAAAATGGGAAGTAAAGTTAGCCACCCTCCAGGGAACTTCCTCTTACCTTTGTGATTAAGTATGAAACATCATCTCTCTGCACGTTTGGCCTTGGGACAAGGCAGAGGTTGAGGTTGCATCTGTTATTGCTGTTCCAGCAGAACTGAGCTCTTATTCTGTTCAGCAGAATAACCAGAGCAAATAACAGTCCCGACCTTAATGATTTAATCCACTTTATATCTTTTTCCTGTAAAATAAACCAGGTGGCTTGACTCCCAGTTGCTTGGCTTTGATCATTAAACTGTATGCCTTCTCAGACATATGAGTCTGAGTACCCTGTGATGGGCAAGCCAAGTGGATCAATGGAGCTGTGTTTTCTTGAAGTTTTTGTTAAGTTGTGGAATAAAACACAGCTTATTTTGAACTGAGTCAAAAAATATACTTCTTCTTCACAGTGATGAAGGGAATTGGTTGAGCACAGGTTTTCCTTCCAAAAGCACTCCTGCGGTACTTCATGCTTTTGCCAGGTTCATGTGGAACTTCCTGAATTTCTCTCTCACTATATGTGTAATGTAATACATGTGTGGTATTGAAATGTGGCTGGAGTATTATCTTTACTAAAGACTAGCGTGGCTGCCTCCATGAAATGATTGTAATACACTCACTTTGCATGAAAAGCTTGTCCTTGTTCCATTAATGGTTATGTAAGCAGCACTAAAATATGCCTCTCCCTGTCTAGACATCAAAATATTGGATTTAGAAACCTCATGCTAACACTGAAGTTTTAGAACAAGCTCGACATTTGCTACTCCGTAAGTTGGTAACCTCTTTTTCTGTTAGGTTTACCTTTCCCAACCAGGGAGTAAGATCCTTTGAGCTCAAAGTGAAACTGCTTTCCTGCCGCCTGCCTACCTTCCCCTAGAAAGGGAAAGTATTGTCAGTATAGCAGCCGTTACATAATACCCTGTAGACAAAATAGTGGAGGTGGCACATTGTTCAGTAATCTGACGTGTTCCTTTGCCAAACAGTGATTTCCATGAAAAGACTTGTTGGCATAAGGAACTTGATGCATCATGTCACTTTATCCCAGTCTCTCCCTCCCCGTATGTATTAAATTTCTTAGAAACAGGTGAAATGATCTGAGTGAGATTAGCCAGTGTTCCAAGTTTGCTAAACAAAGAATTGGAAACAACAGGAGTGCTTTCAAGTGATGGTGATGATGGCTGGTGTAAATTTGGGATCAAAGCTAGTCTCACACTAAAAAAAAAAAAAAAAGTGTAATTATTATTCTGAAAGAAAGAGGAATGGAAAAGGATACCTATTCTGGTGTGCCCAAGATAATTAAATTAGATTCAAGCATACTTGCTTGCACATTAGGAAGTATTTCTCTAGCTTAGAGCACAGCAGGTGGTTCCTTGTGTCTTCTAAGTCACTTTCTTTGGATGTGTGGGCTTAGATAATATATTTTTAGAGAAGAGCACTGGCAAAAGGTAATACAATTCATCAGCAGCTAGGTCTCTGAAAATGTCTTTCTCCATGGTTTACAGGAATATTCAGTACATCAGTTCATCCCTACAATTTTACAAAAGGATTTTCAGCCATTTTCACAGCATCTCCTCATTCTCCTTCCATCTAAAAACTTAAGACTTAGTTCTTGCTTCACTGACTTCAGAATATCTCCTTTTTCCTTTTCACTCCAGGGAGGATTGAAAAAGTCTGCAAGTCTCATCTGAGCATTAAAGGAGTTAAGATTTTTTCACAGGGAAAAGAAAAAACCAAGGCCACAGTGCTGGAGCTTTGCCAGGATCTCAGAAACCAGCCACGCTGGGGAAGGGGGGGGAAGCGGCTGGGATTTTTATATTAGTTTGAGTCTCTCTGGTCACTGTCCATGGCCACCCCCCTTCTCTCTCTCTCTGCCAGGACATGCCAGCTCCCCAGACAGGGGGCCCGGCCCGGCCCCCCTGCCAGGCCCACAGGCCTGCAGTGGAGCCAGGCCAGGGCCCTGTTACCTGCACTGCTGCTGGAAAAGCCAAGAGGCCTCAGTTCTGGATTATCTCCTTCAAAATGTGTGTTCACGGAGCGAACTAAACTTCTTCAATTGGTTCTTCACGCTGTCAATAACCAAACCAGCCTCCAGTTGGTCACTATCAGCTCCCAGGGGAGTACTCATAGAGAAAACTTCTCTTTGAGTTTTTTCCTCCCCAGGTCAAACTACCACACCAGGCAAGGGTTGATTTTCTCTTCTTAAGTAGTACTTTGGCTTCTTACATTAGGGAGTCATTCTCCATGAGGGGCTGGATGACCTTTCTCAGGCTTGGGCTGTGTGAAGAGTGCAGGTCCCACCCTTCCATCTTGGTCTCTTCATTGCTTTGATATGCTCAAAAACCCATGCACCATGTGGTATTTACCTTGAGCCCAGGCTGTGTTTTTAGCAGGTCAAAGGATTTTAGTATTGTTAACGTAAAGACAGTAGTAGATACAAGATTCCTCTTTCTAGAGGATTAATCTAGAATAATCTAGACATTGTTTTGTGGGAGTTGTTTCTTTTTCATGAGCCCTTACCTAAAGTAAAATTGCCTCAGAAATTCTCCAAGTTATGAGTAGACAAAAGCTGAAGAGCCTAGAATTGAAATATTATAAGAAGTATTTTTGTATCATTTTACCTGATTCTCTACATATGACCAGTATAAAATCAAGCTAAGTGGTATTTATTTTTTCTTTCCCCCAAAGGTCTTGAATTGTAAAAGTTTTGAGTTAGTTCTTGGTTTTGTCTGGTTTGTTCACTTGACCTTACAGATGATCCACCAAATTATTTCTGTTCATTTTTTTTGTAGGTTGAATTAATACTTCAAAGCTTGCTTTCCCTTGTGGCTTATTGGGAAATGAACATGCATTCAAAGTAAGAATTAGTAATTCTATTTGACTAATCTCTGAGCTCTCAAAACTTTTCAAACAGATGGCATGAAATGAATTGCCAAAGCCCCTGCATTACTGCTGAGTGATGTAAATTATTTAATTGAACTCTGACAGCTTCCTAACCAAACCATAAACCTTATATTGTGCACTAGGTCCGTATATGGATTAGGATAAATTCCTCTGTAAGTATTAATAAAAGAAAAAGAATTCCCATGTATATTGCAGGAAGAGTTATAAAAATATACTGCTAATATTGTTTATAAACAAGATGATCAATTGCTATTAGGGTACAATACTGAATATAAGTTGTCCAACCTCAGGCAACCTGCTTAGTGCATGAGGGAAAGGCTGTGGATGTTGTGTACCTGGACTTCAGCAAGGCCTTTGACACTGTCTCCCACAGCACACTCCTGGAAAAGCTGGAGCCCACGGCTTGGACAGGAGCACTCTTGGCTGGGTTAAGAACTGGCTGGGTGGCCAGGCCCAGAGAGTGGTGGTGAACAGTGCTGCATCCAGCTGGGGATCAGTCACCAGTGGTGTCCCTCAGGGGTCTGTGCTGGGGCCAGTTCTGTTCAGTATTTTTATTGATGACGTGGATGAGGGGATTGAGTCCACCATTAGCCAGTCTGCAGATGACACCAAGTTGGGGGAGAGCAGTCGTCTGCTGGAGGGTAGGCAGGCTCTGCAGAGGGACCTGGACAGGCTAGATCCATGGGCCGAATCCAACAATATGAAATTTAACAAGACCAAGTGCCGGGTTCTGCACTTTGTCCCTAACAAGCCCCTGCAGCACTACAGGCTGGGGACAGAGTGGCTGCACAGCAGCCAGGCAGAAAGGGACCTGGGGGTGCTGAACATCAGCCAGGGTGTGCCCACATGGCCAAGAGGGCTGACGGCATCCTGGCCTGGATCAGGAATACTGTGGCCAGCAGGAGCAGGGAGGTCATTGTTCCCCTGTACTGGGCACTGGTGAGGCTACACCTCGAGTGCTGTGTCCAGTTCTGGGACCCCCAAATTAGGAGGGATGTTGAGATGCTGGAGAGTGTCCAGAAAAAGGCAATAAAGTCTGACAGAGGTCTGGAACACATGAGGAGCAGGTGAGGGAGCTGGGGGTCTTTAGCCTGGAGAAAAGGGGGCTCAGGGGGGACCTTTTCACTCTCTACAATTTCCTGAAAGGTGGTTGTAGCCAGGTCAGGGTCAGTCTCTTCTCCCAGGCAACCCACAACAGGACAAGAGGACACAGCCTGAAGCTGTATCAGGGGAGGTTTAGGTTGGACATCAGGAAGAAATTCTTCACAGAAGGGGTGATTGGTCATTGGGATGGACTGCCCAGGAAGGTGGTCGAGTCACCATCCCTGGAGGTGTTTAATGAAAGATTGGATGTGGCACTCAGTGCCGTGGTCTGGTTGGCATGGTTGTGTTCAGTTATAGACAGGACTCGATGATCTCAAAAGTATTTTCCAACCTAGTTGATCTTGTGATTCTGTGATTCTGATGAGGAGTGGCTGAGGGAGCTGAAGGTTTTTAGCCTGGAGCAGAAGAGGCTCAGGGGTGACCTTATTGGTCTCTACAGCTACCTCAGAGGAGGTTGTAGCAATGTGGGGGTCAGGCTCTTTTCAGAGAATCACAGAATGGTTGGAGTTGGAAGGGACTTCTCAAGATCATCTAATCCAGTCCTCCTGCAAAAGCAAGTTCACCTAGAGCAGGTTGCACAGGATTGTGTCCCAGTGGATTTTGAATATATATGAAGAGGGAGAGTCTGCAACCCTTCTTCTTTGATCTCTTAACCTCTATGTTTCCCAAGAAGCAAGAATTAGGATGAGAGGTAATGACCTGAAGTTGCACCAGGGGAAGTTTAGATTAGGTATTAGGAAAAAATTATTCTTTAAAAAGATTGTCAGGCATTGGAACAGGCTGCCCAGGGAAGTGGTTCAGACACCATCTGTGAAGGTATAGATGTGGGATTTAGGGACACGATTTAGTGGTGGACTTGGCAATGCTGGGTTAATGGTTGGACTTGATCTCAAAGGTTTTTTCCAACCTAAATGGCTCTCTTATTCTAAGTTGATATTATTTCAGTAGTGACCTCTTTTTTTTTCCTAAGGTCTTTAAATGAGGTATAATGATGTTCCTCAGTTATGTAATCTGGTTTGTATTTATGTATTAAATAGATGAAAGTACAATAAGAATCTATTCCTGTAGGGGAGAAGATAGCTGTGTTAGCTTGTTACATAACTGACCCTACAGTAACTACAATGAACAGTTCAGAAAAAGTAGTGAATTTAAATTATAGGATGGCAAGGTACAGTTTTCATGCATTGAGTGAACAGTTGCTGAACATACAGACTTAAGCTTGTTTGCTGAACAGTTTGGTAGAAATAGCTGTTTCTTTGCTTCCTGACAGGTAAGGAAATAAAACCTGAGAACATGATACATGAATCCTGATATGAAGTATAAGTAAGAGGAGAATTGGAGCTGGACTTTTTATAACCTTTGGATAATTGCCTTCAAAACCAGAAAAGCTTTAAATTCATACTACTCAGTGAAGACTAACGTTGCAAATATCTCTCCTTTATTGGAGTTTGGTATTAGATACTGTGGATTACCTTTACACAGAGGTGTAATTTCTTTCTCTTTCTATAGCTACAGTGCTTTGTCTCTAAATGTGCTTTTCTGCCTCCTTTTCCAACAGTGCAACCTTATAATGTTTTCGCTCAATACCTGACTTCAACTATCCTAGCAGATAACTGGAAGGCTGCACTTGATAAAGGAAGAGAAATGTAATAGCAATCACAGTGCTGACACAAAGTAAATGGAGGGCACAGTTTTCTAGAAAATGGAGTAATGTAATAGCAAGAGGATTAGAAAACAGTGGGGCATCCAGTCTGCAGAGCTTCCCTGAGACTTTTTCTCCTAAAACTACTTGGAGAGATGAACACTTGCTTCCAGCCACATCCACAAGGATTTTTATGAATGCTTAAAATGCTATTATGGAGGAAATTAATCTGAAAACATAATTAGTTTATTAAATAAAAATAGAAGAATAAAATGCACATTCAAAAAAGAACCTGCCAGAATCACTCAGATACAGTTAGGCTATATCTAAAGCCGTAAGAATATTTCTTTAAGGTCAGAATTGACTTACATTTTCTCTTGTTTTCCTTGACTGAAGGATATTTATGTCTCATGAAGTATTTAAAAGATAAACAGAACAAATGCACAAAAATAGGTTTTTTTAATCCATCTGTAATGTGTTCTCATGCTGTTGGATGAAAGAGGATAAAATTTAGATTCTACCAGGCTTTTTGACTGTGCAGCTTTGTTACAAGAGAATAGTCTTAGAAACAGATATTTCAAAGCATAAAATATGCTTATGCTCCCTAGCCTTTTTATTGAAACTCCTTGGTTAGTGGATCAACAAGCCTGTTAAAGAGTTTGTAAGGACTGAGCATTGAACGCAAATTTTTTAGAAAACTATTTTTTAATTGCTTGGTATTTCTCTGTAACGTTGCTTTCAAGCAACAACAAACATTGAATACAGTTCCAGAACTGGCATCTCAGAGAATCTGACGTATACAGTGCTGAAGCTAGACTAGGTTTTGTGGACAAATGATTCTCATGCCTTAGTAAGTCTCCAGGTTAAGAACATATGCATGGCTACCATTGGATGCTGTCACAGGACAGTCAGGATGGTCTGTTGTGTCTGAACAAAGGAGTGACCCAAAATAGAGTGCCTGTGGTTGCTTAGCATTCAACACCTTCTTCCCAAACTTTTTTAGTGGAGTTTTGTTGGTTTTTTTTCCCCCCTCTTTTGTTTAGCCTCTGTTGCTGTGTCACTGTTAGTAAATCATTCCTTACAGAGGAAGAGAGAGGGAGCCTACTGATAGGGGCCAGAGTCAGTTCCTCTTAAATGCAGTATAAAGCAGATCCTCTGGAGAAATTTCTCGTGTTATTGTGAAGCTTCTAGAACTCATAAAATAGCTCTAATAGCTCTGGTTCCCAAAATAGCTCTACTGTGAGACTGCAAGGTATTTGTTTGTTTTGTGGGCTAGGTGCCAGGTTGTTTCCACATAGAAATGCATTTGGAGAACAACTACACAGGCCTTCCTAGCCCTGACAGGACATTCTGCGCAAGAGTGCAATCTGCTCTCTCTCCAGATTTGTTAAAATGCTTTTGATTGACAGTGAATTTATTTGCTGAATTTAGCAAAAATAGTTTGCTTTTGGTAAAAAGAAATGATCATGTGTTTCTCAAAAGACGAGCCCATCTATGTACTTAGAGAGCTGTCAGTTCTACCACTTGGATTGCCATCTTTTCCCAATAATGGCACTTCAGGAGTTCTGGCCACCCTGTTCCAAGGAGACATGTTAACACACTGTTGTAGAAATGCACCTGAATGACTACACCTCCTTGAAGCTTTGGTTTGGCTCTTTGGCTGGAAGTTTGTAGGTAGCCTATTGGCTGAGTTATTTGCAGGTTGTGTAACACCAAGATAACATCTGCTTATTGTGTTGACATTGGTTTGTGGAACTGAGCACCAGGAAGCACAGATGTCACTCACCAGCCAAGAGTTGGGTGGCACTTACGTTTTATTGATGGGGGGAGGAGGGGGAACCTTGCCAAGGCTTTAGTTCTGAGAGGATACTTGTGAGTAGCAAATGGAAAGTTGTGTGTCATGCAAGTTTTGGTTTAGTCCGTAATGTAATGCTGATTTCAGTTCTTTGCATTTTTCAATGCTAGTCATCTCTGACACATCTCTGGAGATTGGCCCTTTTTAAATACAAATTATCTCTCAGGAAAGATAAAATTGCCTATACTAAAAACCTTTTTTCAGAATTAGTGGTTTCCTGTTCTGGTAGAAGTCCACTTTGTCAGTTTTTGGAGTTTTTTATCAGATGGGGAAATCTTTTTAATGCTGAAGAAATGTAATAAAGAGAAAAATCTGAAAAGAGTGAAAATTTATTTCTCAGGAGGGTATAGCCTTTATCACCAGAAAACAACTGTTTCATGGATCCTTTGCTGACTGTGGAACTGTTTCTGAAAGCTTCCCTCCTTCTGGGTACTGACTATTAGGTGCAGCAAAATATTGAAAGGGAAACCTTTTGAAGTGAGGAGGCAGCAAAGGTGGTGGATTAAGTGGTGTTTAATTGCCCTAATGCAAGTAAGGAGGATATTTGATACATTATGAGGTCTCTGTACCTTCTCATTTGCATCAGAAGCACCTTTTGTGCGGTGGCCTTTGTCCATACTGTGCATACAATAGTGACTGGTACTGCGTGGAGTTATAGAAACATTGATGTAGTTGTGGTTGTCAGAGCTCAAAAAGTTCCACCTGGGGTTTGCAGACCCTGCTTCAGCTGTTACACAGCCAGAGAATACTCTGCCAGGAGCTGTTGAGGATGAGCTGAGTTGTGAAATGGGATTTTTTTTTATCAAAAATTCCATCATGTGCTGTGTTTTTGTGCTTCATGGGAAGACTAAGTTTTGTGCTAGTACCTCAGTACCTTGTGTCTTTGTTTTCATCTACACAGCAGGCTGATAGATAAATCGCATATATTATATGATGAGTTTCCAGGAGATGTGCCAGTTGGGCCTGTAAAAAGTTTTCTGTAGTGATACTGTGAAAGAAAAAATTAGTCAAAGGATGGGATGACATCAAAACAGAGTTTTTTAAAAGTAGTGGAAGAAACAGGGAGATGCAAAGATACGATGAAGGGGATTCAGTGAAAGTTGACCACCCAAATTGGGAAAGTCCAATCCTGATTTTATAAATTTAGTTACTTGCCCTCGATAACCAAGTTCATCTCTCCATAAGTGTTTGTGTTAAACTATAATGAAGTATATAATTGATCTTATTCCATGCAGTTGTCAAATTCTTCTATTCCAGCAAATTCACTGAAAAACAGTGTTATGGAAATTGCACTATACATTTTCTAAAGGAGTGTTATTCATAAAATGAAAATATCTGAAACCAGTTTGGGTATCTGGATTATTTTATTACTAAAAAAAAACCCCAAAACTTAAGAACTTGGCATATAGTGGTATGTAATACGAGATTTGAAACATAAAATGGAAAAGTCTCTTTTCATAAAATGCAGTACTTTGTTCTGTGTTTTAAAAAAAAATCTCTAGGTATGGCAGTTTTGAGTTCTGTGCTTTTATCCTAGTATAAGCCTAAGCCACCTTCTGATCAAGTAGCTCACCAAATATAGTTATGTTTCCATAATATTCTGGATGTGTGCCTAATCTCTTCTTCACATATGACTCTTGATTTTTACAGAGATTGACATCAAGAAGTGTTTTTGAAGCATGGGAATATAACTGATACCCAAATTTCTTCCTCACATGCTGTTGATATCCAGGTGAAGGGTCTATTTCAGTAATAATCCAAGACATTGGGTTCTTTTGCCTGTATTTGGGCACCTAGATAAATACTGTGGCTCTCAATACCATCAGGGGTTCATTAAGTTTCAGTGTTTCTGTTAGCAAGTGTTCAGATTTCGGGCTCATTTCTGATCTAAGATATTCAACAGCAGAGTGTTGTCCTTGGAAAATGTTTTGCTCAGCTTGGTACCTGCAAGTCTGGCAACAGACTACTCAAGATAGGTGTTGAAATGCATCAGCCTGTTTGAGATGGTAACTAATTTAACTTAATCAATTTCTAAAGAATGAAATTAGTTAAATAGCTATTTTAGCTGAAGAACTGTCATTTATTACAGAGGTGAATGGAGTGTTTTGCTACCCATTTTACTTAGGCTGTAAAAAGCTGACCCAGTTGACCCTACAGTAATTTGGTGACCTCAGAAATGGCATGAAAGTTCTTCATGTCTTTCTAAAGCTCTTACAAGTACAAGCTGCAATTGAGTGATTTTTTTTCCCCCCACAACATTAGGAAATTAGGAAATTATTCTACACCCTGGCCAGTGCCGTTATAGAAGGTATTTTTATTCTTTGGGGTTTTTTTGGCTAATATATGTGTTTAACCTTACAAAGGGTTTTTCAAGAATACTATAAGCGTTGTTTTCTTCCTTAATTTGGAAAGTCCTCTTCTGTGTCTGTCTGCTTCTTTTTGACTTCGCCACCTCATATTCAATCCAAAATAATCACTAGTGATTATTTTGTGTGATTTTGAGTGATTTGAGTGATTGAGTAATGCTAGTTTTAAAAGCTCAGATGATGTTGATTGAGAAAATAAACTTTCAAGTATAATTTCAATCTAGCGTACTCCTCTAGACATTCAAATTGAAGTGTTAATATTTCAATTGAAAGTGACAGGGAAAGTATTTCTTTGTAACACCTATGGATAAATTACCACAATGGTAACACAACAAACCAGAGATGAAGGAAAGTGTTCATTTACATGTCTGTAGTTGGAAGGGCAGTATTTTAGTGGTTGCCATATATGCCAGAAATGTGTGTTTTAATTTACTCTTAAGTAAACACAGATGAGTGAGATTTTTTTTTCACCACTAGTTTTCACAAATTTCTGATGAGCATGGTTAAGTTTGAATGATGGATTTGTTGCTTGCTGGTCTAATCAGTGCATAAAATCAATTCCAAAACTAAAATTATGTAGGGTAGGGTATGGAAGGGAAATAAAGTAGTAAAATAAAGTTAAGAAGCTGTTTTGAGATTAAAGCTGCAGATTAAACATTCATGAATAAATTATCAAAGGCTTTATCTAATGGCTCAATCTTGGAAAAAGCTTGGCAACACTCCTATGTGTGTATTTTCTTTTTTGTCTAAAATGCTTACTTTATATAACTGCAGAAGGACTTTCTTGTTCAAGAGAAATCATTTAATTTAAAAACATTCTGACTTTCTCCACAAGTGATTTCTGTAATTTAAAGGAAATTTGTGTTTGTAAGAGCATACACCTGGCAAGTTTTCAGATGTGAGGCACAGGGCTCTGCATTTTCTTTTAAGATTTATTGTTGTTAGCCTTTCCAAAAGAGAATGTGATGTTCGTGTGTTACATTGCAGACTTCATCTGCTTGGGTTTTTATGAGGTAATTTAAATACAATTTTTTTCTCTTTTTTTTTTCTCCTGGTTTCTTAATTCTTCTAATAACATTTATGAAGTGGTTTTGAGCCTTTATATTATTATATGTAATATACTGAATTGCTAGACTCTGAAGTAGTCATGGGAGATCAGTGAGGTGGCCACTGGGAGAGAATCACACTCCATGTTGATATATAATCTATAACATACTTATTTGGCAGGACAGATGCAGTAGGCACAGCGATCCCTATTCTACAAAAAGGCATGTATCACAAATTAGAACTTCAGTCCCACACTTCAGAGCTGTCCTGTGGTGGGGGAACAGAATACTCACTCAGCCAGGGGACGTGCGCAGTGCGTACATCACAGCTCAGTACTACACACAGAAGTTGTTCTCCTCAGACTGCAGATCCCACAAGGTATCTGAATTCCAGGCATTGCATTTCTCCCCTCTGACCACTCTGCAGGCCGTGGGACTATTGTCTTAATTTTTTATTGCTCTCTAAGTTAGATCATTGGTGCAGTCACATAGCCCCAGGCCAATGTCTCTAACTTCCTCCTTCCTTGAGGCTAATTAGCGGTTGCTGCTGCTGTGGTTTCTGTCACCCTCTGGCTGCCTGCCTATATGTGATACAAGAAACGTTGATTTTGTTATCCAGCATGTGCTGGATTCGTCTAGTCAGTTTGAGCTGGACAGGTTTGGTTAAGTCTCATTTATTTAGGTGGTGCCTTGGGTACGTTAACACCAGGTGTTGTGTGCTGTGTAAATCAGAATTCTGGGCAGAATATTAACTAGCGAGACCAATGGCAGCCCCACAGTGAGGTGGTTACAGGTGCCTGCTAGATATGAATATTGTTATAAAGGGAGTACTCTCCACTACCCACCTGTGGTTCTGGTCTCCACATCCCATCCATGCCCACCTCTGTGTCCTCATGTGGAAAGGAGCCACAGAACTCAAGTAGATGAGTGGTTAAAAGTTGGATTTTCAAAGATATTTTGTAGAACCTTTTTTCTCCTCAAATGTCTTTGCCTGAAATACTGTACTTCCCCAGTAACTGACTTTTGGCAAGATGGAAGGGTGCCTAAACCAATATTCTTTTATTTTTAGACTGACACTGAAAGGTGGTTTTGTGTTTTTCATTGACTTGGATAATTTTTTTTAGCGATTTAAAGTTTATTCTTTTTATGTAGGCAGCAACTGTAATTTGGCTGAAGAGCCTGCAGAACGTCAGAGAAGTAGCTACTAATGCAGTGGCACTTGGCTGAAATCCTTTTCTAGAAGGCAAGACAGTATCTTTCAGTGCTGACTGTCTGTACTTCCAGCTTATAAAGTTGCTTTCTCAGGGACCTTCTTCCATGTAGGCTGACACTGAATTTGTTCTAAGTGTGTAGTAATGATCTGAACACCACAGTATGCCTGTCTTTTTCCTAACCCAATACAGACATACCAAATATAGTTTGTGTATAAATATTGAGCTATATGATTCTATGGTAGAGAATCCTTTGGACATATTTCTACTAATCCTCAGGTTTTTGAGATTTAAGATGATTTAGGAAAGAGGTGTAGAGTGGTTTGACCTTTTCTGCAGAATGTACCAATGCAGAAGGGCCAGAAATCTTGCAGATCATATTCAAGGAGACATATCTTTAAAATTGGTAGAAACTTTCCTAGAATAGAGCTGACTTTTTTTAGAGACAGAAATGCTGATTCAGATTCAGAGGGGAATTCTCAAAATCATGATTAGACTTTTTTTTTTCTCCTGTACAGTAATATCTTAAGGGAAGAGAGAAAATTCAGAGTTCTGATTTTAGTGGGGCTCTGAATCCAGCTCCTGTAATCCTTGTCTGTAGGCCTGTATAAATGTTTTCCTTTGCTTCCTTTGAGATGCTGAGGAAGCAAATACAGAAGAGGACTTCTAGGTCTTAACCACACATCCTGTACATGACAAATGAGCACTTAGGTTATTTCCATTTTGTCAGGAGGTCTGTCCTGCACCTGTACAAACGATGGCTTGGGAGGTGGATGTGGAGTAATGCACTGGGTCAGCACGTGGCAGTGGATCAGGCTGGCGTTACTGAGGCAGCATGTCTGGATGTTTTGCAACACTTTTGTCTGCACTGATGGTTCCATTTAGAGATATCAGTTCAAAATTTTTTTCAGTGCTGAAATGCTTTAAAAGTGACGAAAGTTTTGAGTAGTCCTGAGGGACCATATTGACTCCATGTAGGGGGCTCATACACTGAAAGGTTTCACAGAATTCAGGAATAATACCCACAGCATGAATCACTAATGCCATTGCTGAGTTGCTGGGATCCAGCCACGATTCCTGCATTTCTTGAATGTCGCCACTACATCAGCTTCTCAGGACATTTTGTCCAAACACCAGGAGGTTGACAGGCAGGTCCATGTTTGGCCTGCAGCATTACTTACACTCTGGTGCTGTCAGTGAGGAAACTGTATAGCATGAACTCAGAGCTGACTATAGGTGACAGCAGGTGTTCCATTACTCACTGTCTGATAACCCTTTTCTTGGCTCAACCCCTGCTGATCAACACAATGCAACATACTATTCCACTGGACCTCTGATTGAATCTGTTTGTGGTACTCAGATAATGCTCTCTAGGTGCTTGAAAAATACTGGTGGTGCTTTTTACTGGCTCCTTGAAAGATCCATGAAGGTATTGGGATTCTCTGTTTAACTAAAACTGGATTCCCAAGCATGGAGCAGCAGCTGATGATGAACCTAGTCCTAGTTTGCTCTTTTGCAGCATGTTGATCAAATATCTCAAGCTGCTTTGCACACATCATATTTACCAGCATCATCCAGGGTTTGTGATGGTTGTGCCTGTAGCCTGGAGAGGTTTAACAAGCAGCCTAAAATCACAAAGAAAAAATCAACTAATAATCTGGAATTGTCTCCTTCTGTGATATTCTGGCCTCAGTGTGAGCTAACAGCACATCACATGAATACTCCATAAAGGTAGCCCACTTAGACATTTTTAGGGCTTGTTGGTGCTGCACTGGGCAGACCTTTGCAAAGACAGAGAAAGCAGCTTCTTGTCTCATTATGAACATCTCTCAGGTGATTTTAATGCCCGATAGTGTGACCCCTCTGAGCAGGATCTGTAGTGGAAAGTTATCCCTTTATGGTATTTAAAATATTCATAGCTTATATATGTGCTTACCTTTGGGATAGCTGTTTGTAGCTAGTTATATTTGTAGAAACATATATATTTATTCCTAAAAAGATATTAATGTAATATATTTTTAGATATTACATTATTATTTAGCTATCATGTGGTTTTCTTTTTAATATGGCTACACAGATTTTTTTCCCATAAAATGTGCACCTGGTATGGCCTCAATATTTATAAACTTTTCCATAGTGAATCGTGTTTGAACAGTGGATTTTGGCTGGGGTGGGAGGCACAGAGTAAATTCTTTCTTGTTCTTTATCCAGGACTGTTTTCTAGACTACTCCATATTGGTTATTTTCCCCATTTTGTGAACCAGACATTGCTGTATGAAGATGCTATATCTTTCATAGAATCGTAGAATCATTTTGGTTGAAAGGGAACTTCAAAGGTCATCTGATTGAACACCCCTGGCATGTGCAAGGATATCTTGCAAGAGGAAGGGACCTTGCACTTTGGCCCTTTTGAACGTCATGAGGTTCCCAAGGACACACTTCACAAGTCAGCCCAGATCTCTCTGAATGGCATCCAGTCCCTCAGGAATCTCAATTCCACTGTTTGTGTTACCAATGCAGACATTGCAACCAGGTACTTAATGTTCACAGTCCTTTTGTTGGTTGTACGGAGTATTACAAACCTTATTCAGAGACTGTAGGTTCAAGTATGTAAATGGGCAGTCGTATCTTAATTTTGGTACCATAGGTGCTGTATTTTATTTGTGTTCCGTTAATAAGGGTAAGCCTTGGGAAAACATCTTGGACCACACTGCATTCTGTGGTAGCTGAGTAACAAAAAGATATTTGGAAGCCAAAAGACTTCTTTCTAGTTGTGAATACAACTGGGAACTATTGCTGTGAATGACTTCTGTCTACTGTTTCAAATTTTAAAGGTCTTTTGCCATAGCCTATATAATATACGATCTTTGATCTAATAAATGAAGTGGGATTCTCTTGAGGGCCCTGTTATGCTTAATGTGCTGTTCTACTTGCATGCTCTTAATTCTGTTTTGTTAAGAGGGTTGGCTGTTCATATCTCGATTTTCTTAAGTGTGTTGCACCGTAATAGTCTTTAAGTTTGTTTAGTGCCTGTTCAGGATAAAGTACTGGCAGGGTGCAGAATAGAAATTGCTTTATAATGTGACCTATAAAAAGGGCTGTAGAAACACATTACAGTGCTTTGAAATTGGCACACTCCTGTGCCATTCCACTTTGCTTCCAAGAAAAAAATACCATTGACTCTGGCAAGATAACGTGCCCAGATATGAAATCCATCACCTTAAACAATGAGAAGCTGACATAGCATTATAATTGCACCAGTGTGGGCATTGTGCCCAGCTGCAGATGTCTTCAGAGTTCATTGCTTTAGACAGGAATAAAATCCCATTCTGCACGTTTGCACGTGGCTGTTATGGAATTGGCATGAACTCCTGAAGAAGAAAGCTGGCTAATAAGAAAGTAGTTATGCCTCCTGTAGCAATAATGTTAAATCACTGATGTGAAAACATGATAAAAACTATTGCTCTGGAGCAGGTGATGTTTAGATGTGGCTTTTTAAAGTTCTTGCACTGCTTGGTAAATGATCCCTCTTACTAGCACTAGTGAATTTTGAGAAGTAGATCTTGACATTGAACTATCTGAAAAATGTCTTTTAAAAGATTTCAACGTTGAAAAAAGAAAACCTGCACATACTGATTGGTTTTTTTTTGTTTCTTTGATTGGTTGGTTTTTGTAAACTTTGAGGGTTTTGTTTCAATTCATTAAATTCCAGTATATATTTCTTAATCCTTTTATTGTAAGGTTAGACTTGAAACACATCCTAGAGACTGCTGTGATACGGTAGAAACTGTACATTTTAATTTCAGAAGTACCCACAATACTGTGAGGAGATTAAGTATTTTCAGGCTTGAAATGTAGAGTAGTGTATTAATAGTATGAACATTCTAGATAATAGAGCAAGGTGTTGACCTTGCACTGACAGAAACACAGTAATGTAATATTATTCTTATACATGATAATCCTATTAAATAAACTTTCCAGATTCAGCTCATTATGATTTGTGAATATGAACCACTTAATCTCTTCCCTAATGTAATGGTTTGAATATTAGGGGAAGTAGAGGCAATCCACATCGGAAAACAGAAGGTAGGTTAGATGCCTTTAATG
Organism: Rhabdornis inornatus; assembly: GCA_013397075.1. Classification (NCBI taxonomy): domain Eukaryota; kingdom Metazoa; phylum Chordata; class Aves; order Passeriformes; family Rhabdornithidae; genus Rhabdornis; species Rhabdornis inornatus. The sequence goes on along the minus strand of VWZS01002145.1, from coordinate 595,573 downwards.
TTCTTGACTAAGATTTTGCAGTGGGTGGTTGATCTAAGAACTGACAGTAAATCTCCTATCTCCATGTGCAAAGTATATGAATTGTAAATACTGAGTGATGCATGTTCTAATTGGAGTTTTTAGCTCCTATATTTTTCCAATTCATGTGTTGATGACATGATCCTGAGAGCCAAAATGAGTGACTCCTGTTAGAAGAAAATAACAAATTACTGCAAAGACATTAGGGGTACTGAAAAGTTTCAGAATATTCACATATGCAGCAAGATTCTAAATTAGATACCATTTTCAGTCTCAGTTTCTTTAGGCTTTGATACTGAGTTTTTGTGTTGACTGAGGAGGTAGTTTGAACACTTAAGAATTTTTGGTACAGTCCTCAGAATGCTTTGTTGCTGTGTTGATGTGAAGATAACAAAGTACCAGCTGTGTGCTTGTCAGATTTTCATTACTTTAATAAAAAAACCCAACAAGGAGCTACTAATTTCCAACACTACATATTATATTATTTAACCTAAAATTTCCGTTCTTCTGGCAGGCATTAACTGAAGGAAGTTTTCAACATATGGTTTGACAATTGAGAAGGCAAATTGACAATTGCTTGTGATGTTCTGCAAAATGTGAACATGGGTTAAGAAGATTGCAACTCTCAATTTGACTTTTTTGGTCATTTACATATGTGACAGCATCTTGAGTTTGAAAAATTAATTATATGGTTTGATTAATTAATTATATATAGGTTTGATGCCCATGCTCTTTACTCATGTGGGATGTAAGGAAAAAGTATTGAGATAACTTTGGTCAACTGGCTAGAATTTTCACTGTGTAGGTGTGCTGTGGAGACTGTCCAGATGCCCCTAGGTCTCATGGAAAGCAAAGCAGTATCTGGAAGACAATTCTACACTGAGTAGCAAGCAAAAATGAGGTAGTACAGAAAAACAAGACTGATCCTTAATATGAGTAGGTGCTGGCTGCAGGAGGCTGTGATGACTTCAGGAAGAGGGTGGAACAGAAAAATAATCGCACCTTTACTGTAATGAAAGAGCACTTTGTCCTCCTATATACTTTTTTTACCCTGTTTTGTCTATATGATGCAAAACTTCTTAGTGGAGGAATGATACTTTTGTAGTCATGACTGAAGTTTTCAGCTCTCTATGATGTCTGAAAAACATAGTGATCAAGATTTTACATTGCATGCTGAGCAAATTACTTAGGTACCAGTGCTAATTCAGTGCATCTTGATTTTCTGTATGATAGATTCACTGTGTGGGAGAGCTGCACAACAGCATTGTACAAACTCTTAGAGTTGTTTATGCAATTTAGAAGACTTTGAAAAGTAATTTCATTAATCCCCCACTGATCCTGGTCTGAAAAATCTATATTAGCCAAAGAATATAAATAGATGAAGATTTCCAAAAGCTCCATGTACCTGCAAGTTTGCTAGCGCTAGGACACTGTTTTCCATATTCAGTCTGTTTCTTCAAGCAGAATTTATAACCTTGTTTTTCCTCAAGTATTTACATAGACTGCATTCACTTGCATACTTTAACATTAAAAATATGGGATGCACACTTCCTGATTATGAAGAAGAAATAATGACTTAATAGCCTTAACATCGATAGCAAAACGCTTCAGAGGAAATAAGTTTTTGCTATGCATTGCAGTCTGATAAATGAGGCAGCTACTTATGAATTTGTTGTCTCAGTATTTTTTTTTAGATCAAAGGTATCTATTTTTATCTTATTTTTTTCCATGTATTTAATGGTGAAAGTTACATTACTGTGCTTCAGACTGAACTCAGTCTTATTTAAGATGGACAGTGTATCAATGGCATTGCTAGTAATGGTGCCAACAGCAACTGGATTTTACTTAAGCATTTTATTCTCTAGATCTCAAGTGTTTATAGAGGAAATTGTAATAGCCTGTGTACTAAACACATATTTTTGTCTTTGTTGAGTTTTACTTTTAGAGGAAAGTTTGCTTGCATCTTGTTGTACCTTAGAAGAAGTAATACATCTTATTGAAAGCCTGAATAATCAGAATCAGGGTTTGATCATAGGGTGCTAGTTGCATTTAGTGATTGTTACATAAGTGAAGAAACAGTCTGTTTTGTTGGCTGTTGTGATAATGAGTTCCCAAAAGGCATAAAGCTTCTCTCCCTCCTCCCTTTCCCCACCAAATATTTGATTTTAATAGGTGAGAGCCACGTGAATCAGTATCTGGATGTCAAAGTACTCTTCATGATGAATTCAGCAAGAGTTTCAAGAGCTTAAGAATGAATAGGCCACCCCTATTGAACTCCTCTTGAGCCTCTAAGTGATCCTGTTGCAGATTCCTGTCTTCTCATCTCTTCTCATTGAAAAGCAACTTTAACGGTACATGTCTGACAACACACCAGTAACTGAGTGGATGTTCTTTTCCACAGGAATGAATACAATTAATACAATCTTTTAAAAGGATAGGTCATTAGTTAAAGGTCTGCCTTTATTTAATAAGTGAATGTTTCCCGAATTTTAAATTATTCATACATTTGTTGACGTTAAGATTTCTCATGACAGTTTCTGAATGTCTGTCATCTAATTCAATTAAGATTGTTTGGACTAGAGACTCATATTCACTAATAACAAAATTTTGGGGGTTTTTTTATTGTGTGGACTACAGGCTGCCTCCCCTGGGTCTGCCAAACCTTTCTTCTTTCTCTGTTTGTGCACTCTAGCACTGTCTGCCTTGTGGCTGTATTTGAAAGGCCACAACAAACAGGTGGCTTTCCAGTGTCTTTTCAGATGGGTAGGGTTTTGCTGACTGCATTCACTAACAAGGGTAGATATTGTAGTCTTAATTCAGCACTGATGTTTGGGCTTTGATATTCAGCAGATGGTCATAACATTGTAGTAACATCTGAGAAATATTGCCAGACCCCCTACCATGCTTGCTCATGAGTGGCATCGAGGAGTTAGTCTGTCTCTTTATCCAAGAGAAATTTTTCCAATTGCTGTCTGGCTTGCCAAGTAGGTTTATATGCGAACTATAACATGTTCCAAACATCATTGCCAAGTTAGTGTTTTGTTCAGGAACATATGAGTTCATGTGACTGATTTTGGGATCTAAGTAAAGCTGTAGCCTTTTTATTTTTTTTTTTTTCGGCCTGAGAGCTGTGCGCAGATGTTTTCCCAAGAAGACTGGACACTTTTAGCAGGTCTGTGGCCCTTGCTAGTACATAGCTGTAACTGTAAAGGGGTATGAGGATGACTCACTTCCCAACTCAATCCTAAAGTTTAAACTTTAAAAGAAGATTCTTTGATTACTGCTTAACCTTGACAGGGGTTACAAATATTGCTTCCCATTATATGATGAACACAGCATTTACCTGCCTCTTGTAAAATGCAACACTTTGTCATAGCAAAGTGCTAAGGTTTAACTTGTAAGTTCTCTCAGGACATTTAGGTACAGCACCATATAAATTTATTAACTCTGGACAACATTTTATATGTAATGCAGAGCCTAGTGCTTTTCAACATCCCCTTCTTTTCAGGCTGTGTTAAGTCATGCTGTCCAGTTTCACTAAGAAAGACATTTGTAAAAGGTGGTATATTCCTTTGGTGACACATTGCATATGTCACATCTGGGCAGGTTAAGACTGTAACTCTTGCTCAAACATCTGTACAAGGAACAGCCTTCCATTATGGTCAGCTCCCTGAAGGTTCAGTTGTGATGCTGAGAGCCAGATTTTCAACAGTTTTGCACATGTCAGACTTGTTGCAGCTTGACTTGTAGGTAAAAAGCCATGATCTCACTGTTTCCAAGCTTGTTATGTGTTATTGTCATTTTACTCCAAATGCTATTGCAACTAGCTGGTGGTGGAAAGCTTCAGTTGTGTTTTGTAGATAGAAGACCAAGAGCAAATTGCCCTATTTGCCGTGAGATATGTTTCCTTTGCAACTGGCTTACACTCGTCCCCACTCATGCATGGATACAATTTAGAAAAGTATGCTGCTATCTATAATTTGATTAACTTTATTGACTTCAGTAACAGCTTTTACTCCATTCTAGTAGTAAATATGTAAAAATTTTGTTAATGTCTCTATTTTACTTTTGAAACTACTGAGCAAATTTTGCACCTAACCTTCCTGCATAAATAGTAAGTTATGTGTAAGTAGTGTGTTAATTATCTTATTTACAGAGCAGCATATGTAAACTCTTATATGTTAGAGGACAGTTAGTTTTGCAATACATTATGAAGAATATTCATGACATGCTTTTTCTTTGAAACTCTGCCAAATCTCAAGATGCTTCTTTTACATTCAGTACTTGTCCAAGTAAAAGCCGCACTGCTTCACGGGAAGATTTGCCTCAGTCAAAGCTTATAAGGCCCTCTGGAATTGCCTATAAAGTAGAAAGCTCTTCTGTATGTGTATTTGACTCTGAGTGCATATTTTGTGTGTCTTGCCATCTAAAATGATAGCTCAACTCCATGTGCTTTGCTTGAGATGGAATTTTTAAACTTATTTATGCTGCTAGTTCATTTTCTTTGTATGGGTAAAGGATGAATTATATAAATTAATATGAACAGTCATTAGATTTTTAGAGTCTCTTACTATGTCACGAGAAGGATCTTGATAAAAGAAAAGGGCACAGGTTCCACCTGTGAAAAGGCAATAATAGAGTGGATTAAGTTCTTTAAGTTCAACATGGGGTTACAGTTGGCTGACAAAGTTACAGCATTGGATGGTTTCCAAGCTACCGTAGATACAGCTGGTCGAAGAGAAGCAGCTGAGAGCATCCATTCTCTTGTGCTTCTTTCTGCAAGTTCTCCATATGTGGGATGTGTCCTAAGATTTATATTTATATTAGAAAATTTTTGGAACTTAAAAATGATTGAAAAAATATGCTGAAACAAGTCACTACAGTCGTATAAAAGACTTTTATGCATTAATTGTTTCATCTTACTCTGAGCCTGACATAGTACAACTTCCCTTGGTTATCCTCTTAAATTATGGAAGAGACCTGCACAGCAAGAATAATCCAAGTTCTGGTTGTTTTGGCATCTGCTGGAGCCTTCTTTTATTGTCATTATACACTGCACTCACATCTCAACCTGAAGTAATGTCCAGTGGATGAAAGACAAGCTGCTGTATTTCATGAGTATAGTCTCATGAGAGCATTTCAAGCATGGGAGATTTCCCTTTCTTTGAACGTTTTTTTTGGGGAAAAGTTTGCTATTGGAAGTAATAGAGACCAAGAAGCAGGATGTCGCCCAGGATAATAAAAATATTTTACTGGTGTCTGTCAGATTGAATAGACATCTCCTTGGGAACCAAAGCCTGTATCACTTCTAAAGTTCACAGGCAGCTGTAAGATGTAGACCAAAGCAGTCTTACAGTTTTATGTCTTTTTCAATTGTGTACCTCCTGTGTTAATTCATTCAAAATATTTGGAAGCATTTGTCTGCAGTTTGTTGTTTTCCCCTTCTCTAGGTGAATGGTGCATCAAGAAAGGGATTTTTTTAATAGATTATATGGGAGAAACTGACATTTGTAGTTTAGGAGTAAGGCAATCCTAGCACAATTTTTAATTATGTATTTACTTTTGCTTGTAAGCAATAATTGTGCTGCTTTGCTGCTGTTATGCAATAGAGATTTATTGGACCTTTTAAAACCACTCATTATTTTTTTGTAATTAGAACTAACTTGTGCAGCTGTCACTAAGCTCCTCGTCAGATGATATATTTATTATGTTAGAAATGAGAGGAGGCACGTGAGTAAGACTTTGAAAGGAATATGCACTGCTCAGGGTAGGGTTTTATGTTTTAAATGGGTGATCAGCATGTGTGTGAGACCAAGATGATTGCAGTACCAGTGCCTGACTAGTTATGTGCTGCCTTTAATCCTGTGATATTGTGTTTCATTGTCTCCCAGTACACTACTGTCACAACTGAAATAAAAGCCCTCTGAATTCAATGAACATTTTAATCTGTCATCATAATCACGAACTCTTGTCAATCATGGCTTAAAACTTAAGCATGCGGATCAAATCTGCAGTAAGAGGAGACACCTGGACTCTACACTGTAAGTGGAGATAGTCTAGGATGCTAAAAATTGGTTTCATTTGTGTTGTACAGTTTTAATGGAATATGGTGTTGATGTTGTTGTTCTTCTTCATCTTTAAAAGCCTGGAAGGGTTACTCAGTGACTTTTCTGGAGAAAATTTTTAGAATAAAATGAAACTGATATGACAAATTATGTGATGGGAGTTTTACTTGTTCATGCCAATACTTTGGATTTTAGGTTTGCTCTTGAGCTGAGAAGAAAAATATGAATACATGGAAAAGTTGAGTACCTTATAAAAATACCCTGAGTTTTACACATGCACCAAAACTTAAAAAGACTATAGTCTTTTTAAAAGATAAATAAAGCACTTTTATTAATTAAAATCTATACTTGTTGAAAATTGTAGCAAAACTCCCATTTTATGATGAGCTGTCAGAGTAACCTGAATTATGATCCTTAGGTAATTTTATTTTCATTACTGCCAGTGAAACTAACATCACCAGTTGTGATCAGGGTTGTGAGGATCTGACATATTGTTGTTAGCATTGCCTCTTCCCTGTGATTGTGAGACTGGGTTTTCAGTGACTTACCTTTTTGCCAAAAAGCAGCTGCAGTCTGTCCTTTTTTTTTCCCGCAAGCAGGACCAGATGTTTAGGAATGAAAACTAAAGGAAACATATTCTGGCTTTACCTCTTCTTTGTGAATTAAGTCTCACATAGCTGTAATTTGGAGTGAAAGACTGAGATTTAACCTTGGCTGATATCAGGTCTATGTGACCTTCTGCTATTGTCGTGTGTGGTTAAAAGATGTCAACCCAACTTCACAAAGTTAGAAGCCTTGGAAAAATGATTCTTTTCTTATGCTAAACATATCCCACGTTTGCACTGAGGTGGGCTATCCCAACTGTTCCAAAGCAAAACTAGCAGCCTGTGTTTCATCTACCAAGAGTACCAAGAGTGTGTCTAATCCTCGTGTGGATGTTTGGGCAGGACTTTTTTCCAGCTGTTGCACCCTAGCTTTCTGCTGTACTGGGCCTGGCAGCTGAGAGCCATGTGGCCAGCAAGGAAGAAGAATGCAAAAAAAAGAGCGAAACAAGCAAACAAAATCAGATTGATGAAATGTGAAGGGAGAAGGACATGAGGAATGTGATGGGAAGTTACAGCAGAAGGAATAAACTTATGTAGGACCTGTGAGGAAATAGAAAAACCTTTTTAAGTCTACTGTGGTGTGGAGATTTCAGCCCTTGTGTGGCCCACACATCTAAGCCTATGATCATACTGCTGTGACATAGGAGAGATGTCCTTTTGTCTTGAGGAGAGATATACACATTTAGTTTGTTGAGGAAGCTTTGAGGCTATGGGTTTCCTCAGGTTAGAGTGAGTCTTCAGAGAAAGGAATGACCAAAGTCTCCTGTGCACATGCAAGGCCATGAAAGGCTTAGGTGAAAAATCACTCAGACACACAAGTAGCATTGAAGCCGCAGCCAGGATGGATGGCTGCTCCTTGCTATTGCATGGAAAGGTACCTGCCATTCGCTGGGATTGAGGGAGGTTCTTACTGCCATGGAGAAGTTCCCATTTCACAGCTACATAACCCGGATTGCTGCAGTCCTCCTCTGTCCTTACCTGTAGCTTGTGTTACTCTGTAAGTAGTAGGGAAGGAATGACTCTTTCTTGGAGATTATAATATGACTCTCTACTTGAGATCTATTGCATCCCAAACGCTGCATTTGAGAAGGATAATATGCTTTGCATTGTTTTGTTCTAATTATTTCTCATTTTCCTGATGGCAGAACTTTGACACTGAGGCATGACTTCCTAAAGGTGGATGGAGGATTAGTTTTTAAGGGTTTCTAATTCTGATGATTTTGCTTTTATAGGACTACAATTGTACAGTGTAGCTGCTTTACCATCTGGCTGGCTGTGTGTCCTTAAGAAGTGTCTAAATTTCTTTCTAAAGTTAATTTAAATTCTGTTGAGGCTGAAGAATAATTTAATTCTGATACATTATTTCTTATTTCATCCACATTATTATCTGAAAAATTAAGTGAAGCTTAAATAGTTTTTCTCAATATGACATATGCTTTTTGCATCATAGGGCCAACTATTGATATGGCATGATAATAATACAATGGAATGGCTAGTTGAAATGATAATAACTTTCATGCCTTGCTAGTATAGAATAGCTATCCCTACAGGGTTCAGCTGTCCCTCAGCAATATTTGTCAGCCAGGTGATAGTAGCTATTTCTGTGTTTGCAAGATGACCATGTGTGCTTGAAGTGTTATATGTTCATTAAAATAGTTTAACAGCCTTACCAATAAAATTCAGTCTGTAAGAACCAGCAAACTGTTCCAACTCAAGCTACTGGGATCTATTTCAGACTACTTAGGCAAAATAGATCACAATTATATCTGGATACAAATGCTGAGATCTGGCATGCATAATTTCATTGGTTGCCTTATAAATGTGAATCTTCACCTCTGACAGTATTTTAACTATCATCAGTTCCTTATGTTCTGCCACAGGTGATGTAGTAACCTTTAAAAAATGCAAAGCTTAAGAACCTATTCTTTCTGCACTGTTAAGTCTTCCTAAAATGAGCTCACGTAAGCAGTAGTGTTTCTTACCCCAGTCCTTCTAGTCTTGAAAAAAAAAGAAAAAGAGAAAATGGTATTATGATTGAATTTTGGGACTGTAACGCACTGTGAGACTTCTGTGATTCAGGAAAGTTTTGATGTATGTATGATTAGATCAACAAAGGCACTCCTAAAACTGCAGCTGTGGCCAGGGACATTGCCAAAGTGTAGGCATACATAGGGATAAAGTATAATGCAAAATATGCTGTAGCTCTGTTGGGTAAACCAGTGGTTCCACTTTTGCTGTTCCTACAGAACATGAAAATGACAGTAACATAAAAATGCGAAGAAAAAAAATGGTGGGGGGAGGATCTGTAGACACAACTTGCTCTCACACCTCTTACCTCTGTTAATAAGGTCATGGGTGGTATCTGTAGGAAGCAGATAACCCACCATATATTGTGGCTTTTAGAGAAGATACATGCACCTGATATTTTATGTAGTGTTTAATGAACTCAGGCTTCAGGCTGAGATGGGAGCTGGTAGCCAGCAGAGAACTTAAAGGGGAATATCCATTAAGAACTCAAGCATCTAGCCCCAGGGAGCAGCACCAGAAGCATTCACAAAGTTCCCCGGCAGCTTCAACCCAAAGAATTATCTGAGGGGTTGGCAGGGGAATTGTGACTTCAGATGCTCCAGTGCCTGGGTCTGAATGGAACCAAACAGGTGTAATACATTCATGCCAGAAAACTGTATCAGTGACGAGTGCAGCTGGAGGGAGAGAGAAGTGGTAGTTGTGTGGTGTTTACGGAATGCTCAGACCCCAGGGTTACTGTGAACCCTCAACTGTAACTGTTATGGAAGAAAAGCATCTTTGGATTTACGGGTGAGATGGAAAACAGCTAGTGATGAGTGGTGTCCCTCACAGCTCTGTCTTGGAACTGGTACTCTTTAATATCTCTCTCAGTGGCATAGAGAGCAAGATTGAGAGCACCCTCAGCAAGTGTGTAGATGACATGAACTGGGCAGTACAGCTGGCACAAAAGGACAGGATGCCATCCAGGAGGACATGGACAAGCCATGGAAGTGGGCCCATGAGAGCCATATGAGGTTCAACAAGTCCAAGGGCAGAATGCTGAATCCCAAAGCTGAGTCAACACCGGAAGAATTCATTGAGAGCAGCCCTGTGGAGAAGAACTTGGGGATTCTGGTGGATGACAAGCTGGACGTGAACTAACAGTGTGCACTCACAGCCCAGAAGGCAGCTGTATCCTGGGCTGTGTCACAAGAAGAATGGCCAGCAGAGTGAGGGACCTGGAGTACTGTGTCCAGCTCTGAGATCCCCAGGATAAGGATATGGATCTGTTGGAGTGAGTGCAGAAGAGGCCACCAAGATGGTCAGAGGGCTGGAAGCCCTCTCCTGAGAGGAGAGGCTGAGAAAATTGGGATTGTCCAGCCTGGACAAGACTCTGTGGAGTCTCCGTCGTAGCTTTTCAGTGGGCTTATAAAAAATAGGGAGAAAAACTTTTTTGCGCAGGCAGATAGTGCTAGGACAAAGGGCAACAGTTTTAAAGAAAAAGAGACAAGAGATTTAGATTAGACATTTACTGTGAGGATGGTGGAACAGGTTACCCAGAGAAGCTGCAGATGCTGCTTCTCTTAAAGTGTTCAAGGCCAGGTTGGATGGAGCCCTGAGCACCTGATTTAGTGGGTGGCATTCCTGCCCATGGCAGGGGGGTTGGAACCAGATGGTCTGTAAGGTTCCTTTCAAGCCCAACCTTTCTATGATTCTGTGAAAATATACCCATGTATGTGTGTGCAGCCAGGTCTGGCTATTTTGCAGGTGACAATAATGAGATTCTTCCTCAGTGGCATTTAGTACTAGTGAAATTATATTATGCTAGATGTCTCGAGTCAGGTGATATTTAGCATGTACAGAAGTGGTACAAATCTGACTTGGGGCAGCCAGGTTGCTTTGCTGTGGGGATCAGACAGACTAATTTGTGACATTTCCTCAGCCAAGTTGCATAATAGCTTCTGACATGTATCCAAGCCCTGCAGTGCAATGATACTTCATGGTGAGCCAAACAGATAATGTACTGTGTATGAAACAATGGATGTTATTTATCCATCCAAGACTCAAAATGAGGTAGATAATTTTACAAGGTAGGAAGTTCAGGCAGGCTGTCACAGAGAGACTGAGGTACAAAGAAGACTGACATGTCAGGTGGAGTGGTTATGCAGAGTGCGAGGAAAGAAGAGTCAAGTTTTACATGAGTTTAAAAAGCTGAGAAAAGAGGGGGGAGCAGAAAAGGCTGATGAAATAGCCTGGAATAGATCCATAGAGAGTTTATGTGAACATGCTCAGCTTTGGAGATAGAAATCTTCCCATTGATGGCAATGATGTGAGAAGGGGCCACGGATGTGTCTGTTGAATCTCGTGTTGCCCAGACAGACATCCATTGGGTGTGTACTCAGCTCACTGGGATATTCCAGTGCTGTTTGCTGGAGGGGTGACCATCCCAGCAGGTGGAGGCTGGCAGGATGGGACACTTAGACAGCATTACCTGGAGCCACCCCACTGCTCGTGGCATGTGTACTTCACAGGAGGAGGTGTCAGGCTCAGCAGCTGCCACTCTGCTCTGCTCCCCACCTGCAGTGCTGACCTGCATTGCCAGCTGGTGCTCCCACGGCTCTGAGGCACAGGTGCCAGTTTGCTGGGAAGGCAGTGAGGGGTTGGCTCTCTTCAGTGCCCTACTCCTTCCTGAGCCAGTTTGACAGGGAAAAATGTGAAGTGGGATAAAATGATGGCAGCTGGGTTGTACTCTGGAAGTGGAAAGGAAGGAGTTGGATCCATTTACAACTTGGAGTGATGGAGCTTGAAATGCAACCAATAGCAGTTACTTTACCAGTATCAGAGTTGAATAAGAAAGGATGGTTTAGTTGGTATAGTTCAGCTGGTTTCTGGATATTTTAGTCCAGATGATTTCAGCAAGGCTGACAGTTTTATGCCTGATGATACTGAAGTAATTCTACTACCTTCAGCAAAGTTGCCCAGGATTTATTCTGAGAATGTAGCTGTGTTAGTTCATTTTTCTGACTTGACAGGCAAAAATCCTGTGTTGCTTCATTGTCCTGTGAACTTCATGTGGAATGGGACATCCTTTGAAACAGCCAGGAAAACATTATTCTTCTCATGTGCACGTGGAATACTTGTTACTTTTAATAAGTCTGTGTATGACACAACATATGAGTGATGTGCTGGGCATCAGTAAAAGAGGAAACAGGATTCTGAACTCTTGTGTTATTCTTAGCTTGGTGCATGGTTTGGTGTAGCTCTTGCAGTGACAATGAATAGTTTTGGAGTTTGTTACAGCCAAAGATATTTCTTTTGACTTGATAATGGCACTGTAATTCTTTCCAAAACTAGGACAAATTTTACTTTCTAGATAAGCTGGTGACTTTCTAGATCAGCTGGCCAGGCATTTGACATTCCTGGCAGGTGCTGATAGAGGAACTCTATGTCTCACCCACCACGTGTGGTGGGTTTTTGCTTTTTTTTTTTCTGTCTGCTGTTTCTGAAATGTAGAATTTGTTTGTTGTAAATACATGAATACAATTAAAGAGTACGGGTGTTTTGTCCGTTTTTTTGCAGGGTGGGGAGGGTTTTTTTAATTTATGGTGGTTTTTTGTCTGACAGACTCTCATGATAGGTAAGAGGTAATTTTTGAGTGGCTGACATTTTGTGCTTGAGAAGATAAATTTAGATAAATAATAAATAATTGACTTGCAGTTTCAATTAGTTTTTAGTTTTTTTCAATTTCAAAATTCTCTTCATAAATATGGAATAGCAATGACATTATTTTTTTTTTAATTGAATGGAAAAAAATTCTTTCTAAATTTTCTGTTGATAATAATTTGATTTATAAATGGTTTTGGAAGAATAAAATAATTTCAAATATTTTGAGATTAAATTAAGTTTGAAGTGGAAACCAGGTGATCTAGCATTTCACTCTTACCCCCTACAGGTAGGTAAATCTAGTGATCCTGGAAAAACAATGTTTTGCCAAAGTTGGCTACTATAAACAAGCTTTTGCTTATTGCTCAATATCTTTGGTGTTTATTAACCCCACTCACTCCACTGAGATTCAAACTCTTATTTTTCTTCCTAATATTTATATTTTTAATGCAAAAATATATTTTAAAACAAAACGCTCTTAAAGTACTCTGGAATAAATTCAATTCAGCATAGACATTTCTGATACTCTTGAAGAGAATGGTTTTTTCCCCCAGGCAGGAAAGTTCAGAGTACTTGTGTCATGCTGAGTGTTTTGTGCAAGCTGTAAAACACTGTGGACTTGATGTAAGCTGACATTGTCCATAATAAAGCTTTATTCGTTTCTCCTTCTGCTGTGATGAATCTCCACCAAGTCCTCAAATTAGTGCAAAGTTATAAAATTATAGACAGATGGAAAATCAATATTTATAGAAAAATGCTCAAAGTTTTGATAGCTTGAAACTCTTGCAGCTACAGATGATATGTTACCAGTTGAGATTTAGAGAAAGCAGCTTGTTCAGGAAAACATGAAAGCTTGTGTACTTTCTGAACCAGTAGGTCGTCTAGTGATGGCCATAAATTTTAGAGTTAGTTTACTGTGAATTGAAACCATCTGTGGTAAACTGTTTAAGATGAATTAGTTTGTATTGGTAAAAAGTAAGTAAATAGATAAATATGAAGAAACTATTTCCTCAAATGGTCACCAAAATCTAGTAGAAGTTCGCAAGATCCATCTCTCATCTCACAATTAATTAGTGTTGCAAATGCCACCCCCCTGACTTGAATAGTGCACAAATCAAGAAAGTTTTAATGAGAGAGAGAAGAGATACATGCCACTCAGTGGCCCTTAAATACTGCTGGTCTGATGGTCGGGGGAAGTGGTATGGTTTCATTAACATTGGTCTAAGTCCAGAGTAATTTTCCTAACCCCTGTGGTGTGGTTACTTTGGAAACATAATAATAACAGTAATTTTTCTGACGATTCACACATTTAAATCTAATAATCTTAGAATAACTTCTTAGAAGGGATCAGCATTTGATGTCAAAGGAAACAGCTGAACTGGAGCCTGTTTTTTCCTGTCCCTGTATACAGCTAAACTAGCAACACAGTGCTCTATGGAAGTCTGGTTTTCTGGACAGATTTCATTCCTTCCTAAAATTCATAGCTTGAAGTGACATTCAGGATTTTCTTTTTGTCACTTCAATGTGTTTTGCTGGTGTGTAGCCAAAATTTTTAGTTTTGAAGTGCTGTTCCTTTCTCAAAAGCAAACCTGGCAGTAGACTTGTTTGTGTGTGTGCACACCTATATCACATTTAAAGTTTAATAAAACAAAATGTCACCACTCTGTTTAGGAGAATATTATTTCTGTATGCACAATGGCATGTCATTACCCGGAGAAGAACATTCTAAGTTTCTCCTGCACATCCATCTTCATGTTGGCGCCAAATTGCTCTACATCTGTGTTGTGAGCTTGGGTAAAGCCCAGGAAATCTCCACAGACGGCCTCTGCAAGGCTGTGTGCATGCAGGGGGACTTTAAGAAGTTTCAGTGTTGGTTGTAGGGGGAAGAAAAAAGAAGGTGCATATAGAGACTTACTGTGTCTGTAACATGCTGTTTCCTGTGTAAGAAGTTTCTATAGATAGCCCTTGCAGGAGGAAGTTGCAAGATTCTCCCATACTTAAATGACATTTTTGCTATTTTTCATGATGCCAAAGTATTCTTGCTATTGATTCTGACTATCCCATGCCATTCTTGCTTTGTATAATATTGTTGTCTTAAACTTCTGTTGCATCATGATACACAATACATAATAATGTAGTTATTAGAACAGGCAAGAAGGATTTTAGTCAAATTTATAATGCTTGTAGGTGTAAACCTCTCTACATTTAAGACAAGAGCTGCTTGTCCGTTTTCTTTTTCTCTCTTCTCTTCTCTTCTCTTCTCTTCTCTTCTCTTCTCTTCTCTTCTCTTCTCTTCTCTTCTCTTCTCTTCTCTTCTCTTCTCTTCTCTTCTCTTCTCTTCTCTTCTCTTCTCTTCTCTTCTCTTCTCTTCTCTTCTCTTCTCTTCTCTTCTCTTCTCTTCTCTTCTCTTCTCTTCTCTTCTCTTCTCTTCTCTTCTCTTCTCTTCTCTTCTCTTCTCTTCTCTTCTCTTCTCTTCTCTTCTCTTCTCTTCTCTTCTCTTCTCTTCTCTTCTCTTCTCTTCTCTTCTCTTCTCTTCTCTTCTCTTCTCTTCTCTTCTCTTCTCTTCTCTTCTCTTCTCTTCTCTTCTCTTCTCTTCTCTTCTCTTCTCTTCTCTTCTCTTCTCTTCTCTTCTCTTCTCTTCTCTTCTCTTCTCTTCTCTTCTCTTCTCTTCTCTTCTCTTCTCTTCTCTTCTCTTCTCTTCTCTTCTCTTCTCTTCTCTTCTCTTCTCTTCTCTTCTCTTCTCTTCTCTTCTCTTCTCTTCTCTTCTCTTCTCTTCTCTTCTCTTCTCTTCTCTTCTCTTCTCTTCTCTTCTCTTCTCTTCTCTTCTCTTCTCTTCTCTTCTCTTCTCTTCTCTTCTCTTCTCTTCTCTTCTCTCCCTTCCTTTTCCCTTCTTCCTTTCTCTTTAGATCAGTAGTGTTTTATTCACCTGGGGAACTAATGCTGTTTCGTATGTATCTTGAAACTGTTTCACTAATGCTGCTTCTCACCATCTTAGTCTTTTAAGCCAGATTGTTGCAAATGTATAATGCAAAGCTATTTAAAAGCTATGGCATGGTGCTTCAGATGATTTCTAAAGTTTAAAGTAGCAGGCCATTTGCACATAAACCACCTGTGCATCTCATATCTATTACAAACGGTGAGATACAGCCACAGCAGAGGTACTTGTGCTCCTGCACGCGTCACTGCTCCTGGAAATTCCACCCATGTGCTCACCTCTCCTCAGCAGCTTTGAGAGTCCCACCTGTGGTTCTCTTTTCAGGGCAGCCAAGTTTCAGTACTTGTGTCACCCCCACAGCTGCTGCTTCTCCTCCAAGCTGCACGTGGAGAAGTGCAAGTGTGCTTTCCTGGCATTTTCAGGAACAGTATGTCAAGATCACCAAGAAGAGGGGGGAAAGTGTCTACAGTCTGACATCTGAGATCTGCAGTTTTTGGAAAAGGATACTGAAGGCAGAAATGAGGGACAAAAAGGATTTTTCCTTGTTTGTTTTTGTTTGTTTTTTTTCCTCCAGACGTGCTAATGCTGGTTGTATTATGTAAATATTTCTGGAGAAAGGACAATGAAAAGTAAAGATTTCTCAGCAAAAAGCATACAGTGACTAAGCCATTGTGTTGGCTGACAAATAAACAAATACAAGCTGGAGGCAAAGCACTGTACACTGGGTCTGGCAACATGTACATGTTGTTAAATGTTCGGAGTATGGCAAGCCAGGTGATGATTTCTTCATCTCTTGCATGTTTTCAGATAGAGGCTGAAAAAAAAATTCCAGAGGATTTACTATTACAAATAAATACTAATCTTTTGGCTTAATACAGGAATAATTGAATAAATCTTAATGTCCCACAATATGTTTGGTTTAGGATGATTGAAGGAACAGTGCAGCAATTCTGAGGAATACAAAGACGTTTTTGAGAGAAGAAAAGGAACAATTTCTTCTATGAGGTTCATGGTGGAAAGCACAAGAATTGATGGGCTTCAGTGCAGTAAGACATAGAGAAAAACGTTCCACTCGTCAGAACAGTGAAATATTGGGGAGAAAAAAAAAGCCTATGAAAGTTGCAATAAAAATTAAGATGTGGTTAATTTTTTCCTTGAAAAAGAGGGTGAGCTGGATGACCTTTAAAGCTTCTCCCAGACTATTTTCAGGGAACCTGTAGTGGGTACCATAGCTGTCAAATTTATCGCAAACTCCCTAAACCTTACTCAGGTTATCGTTTGCCCCTGCTCAGCCAAAGTCTCTGAACTTCTTGTAGTACATCAGTCTCATGTCCTTACATCCAAACAAATTATATTCTACGTGTAATTTCAAGGGGAAAAGTTACAATCCACCATCTTCTTTTTAGGTCCTCCAGGGAAAAGAGGTAAGCGGGGAAGAAGAGGAGAGACCGGTAAGTTTTCAATTTTATAAGATCTGTTGTCATTTGATGTCTGTTTTTGTGAGGATGCGTACCCAGCATGCCGTGATTTTTAGCCTTACTGCATGTGTCCTCTGAAAAATAAATCTGAAACTTCTTTGGTAAAATGTTGTGACCCTTGGCATGTATCTGGTGGCCTCCCAGATATTTCTCTGGTTTTGGGCATCCATAATTTGTAGGCACACTTCATAGCACTCGACGTGGTACCTTTGGTAACACATCTGTAACTGTCAAACCCTTCAGGGGTGTTCTCACACGTGCACAAGTTAGAACAACTACATATAAGTCAGTAGTTGGAATACTATGTAGTGTTAAATCAGGTTGCTTTGGCTGGAGGAGAAAAATTTTATAAGGAAAAAATTTTATAAGGAAATAAGGAAATAAAATTCCTTATATCAAGAATGTTGATAATCAGGGACATAATGTGATAAGTAGACTACTCTGCATGAGAGAAGTTGTTTTATAAAAATGAGCAGTTAAGTCCTAACAGAAATAAGAAAAAGATTTGTTGGTTCATTACCCTGTACTAGAGAGGTTGCTGTTGATAGAAACCTGCTGGTGGTGTGCAGCTTGCAATTTAATTTGAGGCAAAGTTGTGAGATGCTGAGCACCTCTTGCTGTTGACATTCACAGGAATTGAATCAATTACCTTGCAGGATTGAGTTTTTCATCAAGGTGAATGTTCTGGAGGCAATGCAGTAGAAAATGAGCATTTCTATTCTCCTTAGCTGTCATGTCTATTCTGCCAGCTAGGAAAGTCTTCCAATCAACTTGATCTCTGTAAATCTCCCGTAGCCTTTCTTATCTTTGTAAATGATAATTTATCTGTCTCTAAAAAACTATTTCCATATCTTCCTGAATCACAAAACTAAAACCAAGCCCTGCCAAAAGTTGATACAAGTCAGCTTTGTGTTTCCATTCAGTGTTGTCTTGGTATTCACTTTAGAGAAAGAGGCTATGATACAGAGGGAGATTCTGTGTTTGAAGATTGAGTTACAAATGATCCTGGAAATTACTTTGTGGGATCCTCATTGATTCATTCTACATGTCAAATAAACATGTGGTAAACTATTAATAAAGGAAATGGATCTCTCATTTAAAAACAGACCTGCACTTTAAAATGCTGTTTAAGAATGTTTGCCAGAATAAAGAAATTACCTTAGTTGCTGGACAATAAAAGTTGCATTGTTAAAACTGAAAGGCTGTCGATATTAAAAGCAATCTCAAAGTACAGCTGCTGTTGTTTTATACTCCTTTTGCACTTCACTTTATTCAGAAATTAGAGAGGCATAAAAGCTTAATGAAATGCCATTGATTTGGGAGCTGCAGCTGCTCAACTTAATAAGACTGAAATAGTAGATTTGATTTGTGGCCCTTTGATAATGTTTCCAAGAATTGCTACACAAAAGTCTTTGAGGTCTAAATAATTGAAAAAATGTGAAAATATCACTTCATGAAGTGTGACATTTTAATGGGGAGCATTCTATATGTGTGCCTTGAGAGAGGAAGGTGATGAAAAGAAAGTTCAGCACTGTCAGGTGGCCACTGAAACCTCCCCTCACAGACAAAGTTGGAAGTCTGGAAGATGCTGGTATACATATTCTTGACAAGATGCCCAGGTTAAATGCCATGGGTACTTTGTGCAATTCTGTGGCCAAGGTCTGATCAAATGCTCACTTGTGTGGCTAACTGAAACTGGTGATGTGGTTACATATGCTTTATGTGGAGCCTGAAAAAATGAATTGTAGTCCATGGCTGGTATTTTTGGACTGGCATGAAATTGCATGGGAATGAATGGAGAAGCAATTTTTGTAAGATTGCATGACTGTAATTGAAGATTTGTTAAGGTAAGTGCATGCATTTAGGCAGTAGTCATATTTACAAGTTTCAGAGCACTGCCAAAGCTCAAGATTACTTAAGTGGGAAAATGTGTGCCCTGTATTACCAGTGCTGCTCACTGACAATTCCAAGGCCTTGTGCTTGACTGTGTGTGTCTTTCTTCAATAACTTCATAAGCTTACGTGTTCTTTTTTCTCTTTTTTTTTTTACCCTTTTTTCCCCTCTCCCCCACCCCACAGGACCTCCTGTAAGTACAAAGATACATTGTTGGTTCTTCCAGAATCAGGGAGAAATCTGTTAGATCCTGTTAAGTTATCAGCGTGATAAAATGTTCATGTATACCCAAGAGGGAATTTTGATATTTATATGTACACAGTATCATGGAGCTGGATAATTTAATCAGAAAGTTTGTTAAGAAAAAGTCTCTGAACCAATAAAGCTTTATGTTCAGTGCTCTAGATTGCCATTTGGATTCACAACTTCATGTAAGTATGTTATGTTCATTTTGCCTGTGACTTCATAACAGATATTTTTTACTGAAGTATAAAAAAGTGTGAGTATCCTGTCTTAAGACCAGACCTAGCCACTTTTGCTGGGTAGCAACTTCCTCTGCCTTTATCACAAAGTAGTGGGGTACAAGCTCCCTGTTCTTTGGAGGCATACAGGCTGTCCAGCTCATTTCACTGTAATTGCCACTGAAGCGAGTAAGTGCTTGTGTAAAATTATTAGTAAATAGTACTATTCAGTTTAGTAAGTGTAGTGGGTTTAGTGCTGGCCAAATTCCCAGTAAGTCAGTTGAATCTTTTGCTAATTCTTTTTGTGAGAAAACATTTTCTCTCTTCTGAGGTTTTGAGGTTATTTTGTTTTTTGCTTGGGTTTTTTCTGTGTCATTTGTTTGCTTTTTTGTGTATTCCCAGAGTAGGTCAAAAGTCTGACTTAAGGACAGGACTAAGCACATATGTCTCAAACCTTTGTATCTGTCATGCCATCCATGTGCATCATATGGTTTAGGAGTGTGACTATTAAAACAGTATTTCTTTTACATCTTGAAGACTTTTATATAATTTTTTTTTTATTTAAAAGATGCAATAATTCCACAATATTTTCAAGACCCCATCATCTGTCTATTCTATGCTCCATGCATGTTTAAGAATGTGTAATTAATATGTTGAATTCCTGCTGTGACCTAAAGATTTTACTGTAAACTGCATATATTGTCATGATATTACTTATCCTTGTAAGACTTTGACCATGTGCTCAGCAATTCATAGTGGCAAATTCATTTAATGAATTTCACCAATGAAGAGCCAGGCTTAATGCATAAAGGTGCTGCTTATTTGAAAGAAACAGTTTCCCCCAATTTCTTTTGCTGTCCTCCTATGAAACACAAAGAGCAAACATAAATCGTGATACAAGCTATTTTCCTGTACCAAGGCAACATGGCAAGAGTTCACTATATGCCTCATTAAGAATGTCTCTGACTTCAGACCCCTACTGTTTCAGTATAGATACATTAAAAAAGCCCAAACAATCAATGAAACAAATAAACACCTCCCCCCACCCCAAAATAAGTCGTAATCTTGGCAATATTAGCACAAACCTGAAATAGGTTCCAAAGCTGAATAATTTTAAGAAGTATCTGACTTTAAATTCCAAGTTTCATACTTGAAACCTACAAGACTTCATCTTGCTGACAGGCAGCAATGGTTTAGGTTGTTACAAGGCATAAAAAAATGTACTTTCTCTTCCTAATTCGTTTCTGTATTTACATAGACACTGGCTACGGGCAACTGTTCTGAACTTAAATGTTGTTTTCACCTGTGAGACTGTGGTAATAGTTTTCATTTAAAATATCAAATATTTGTATATCCCACATGAAACTGGATGGAACTAGCTGTATGTTGTAATTTCAGAGGCTGCCACAGTGCTCCGTTTATTTTCCTTGCGCATGACTACTGAGTGGCACATGTAATAGCAGTCAGAGGCTGGGGATTTTGAATTTTTTTATGATCTTCTACAGCAATCTCAGATTTCTTCTTTGACACCTATGTTCTAGTGGAATCTAATACTTTACTGCCTAAGCACTAACCCTTTTTTTTAAAAATTAACTACATATTGCCCATCAGTTTACATGGATAGTTCTCTTCATAAAAATCAGAACTTCACTGGGCATCAGAAGTGGCCAGTAGCTTTTTAATCAGAGGGTTTATGTAAGTTGAAACATAATTTCCACTGCCAAAGCCTTGTTTCTTCACTGTGTAGTACTTATCTCATATTTCTTGGTTTGAAATATCATCACATGCAAAAAAATCAAGCAATACACAAATTATAATTTCCTGGTAATGTACTCTGCATGTTTGTTATGTCATATGTCATGACTGTGTTGTTAATGTGTCGTACCATTTCATCTCATTCAACCAGGGTCTACCAGGGCGAAATGGCTATCCGGTAACTCATCATATGTTTATGATAGCAATTTATGATTACTTTAAAATCCTGTTGGTTTGGTTTCTCTTTTCTGCTATCCAAAGGACTTTTTTTTTTTTGCTTGGGTTTTTTTGTTTTGTTTTGTTTTGTTTTTGTTTCTCAGATGCCTAGAAAATGTAGGATTTTCCTTTAAAAACAAAGCAAAATAAAAAAACTGTAACAAGGTTCTGAAAAGAACTAGACTATTTACAATGCATAAATGAGATGCACTGATTGTTTGATGTTGTACATATTTTGTGTTTCCTTCATTCTAGCATAAAAACTTCATAATTAATTAATTTTAAAACTTACTAAGATACTGCATCTCGATTTTCCATATTAGAAAGCTGTAGTGTTGCCATACGGAACCTCTGAATCCTTTCTTTTAATTCTCTCCTGTTTCACTTGACTTTGTTGTTCAATGCATTTTGAGCAAAGTAAAACGTTATGACAGAGGCCCTAGCAATTGGCTGCAGTGACTACCACAGAGTAATTTTTGATAATGGTTACAATTAATTTTTCTGTCAGTTTCATTCATATATTTAGGATTTATTGCCTGAAAAAATAATATATGAAATAATGCATCTTTCTAAAATCTATTAATAATACATTTCTTTCTAGTAGTCAGGCAAACTGTCTTCAGTGTCCCATTCATTGAAAGAAGTATACACCTGCTGTCACATGGGTATTAGAAACCGAGTGACTAAATGTGATAATATATGTGCACAACATAGTGACTATTGAAGTATAGTGATGATCTAATTTATAGCACTTGATAGTGTAGCTTAAAGGGCCCTCCCAGATTGATTTGCCTATGTTTTTCAGACAAACAATATTTAATTTTTCAGTGAGTTTTAAAAATGTTTCTATTAGTAAAATATAAATTGTATACCTTGAGCCCCTGCAATTAGAGGAGAATTTTGTAGAATCACAGGCTCTTTAGTTCCAATCCCTCTGTCATGGGTGGGAACACGTTCCACCAGACCAGGTTGCTCAAAGCCCCATCCAACCTGACCTTGAACACTTCCAGGGATTGAGAACACTTCTAGGTATTAGTCATCCATAGCTTCTCTGGACAGTCTGTTCCAGTATTTCACCACTATCGTAATTATTTCTTACATTCAATATAAGCTTTATTTTAGTTGAAAGTAATTACCACTTGTCCTGCCACTACAGGCCTTAGTAAAAAAAAAAAAAAGTATATTTCACCACACATTTTTTACAGGTCCCCTTTCAGTATTGAAAGGCTGCAGTAAAGTCTCCCTGGAGCCTTTGCTGAACAACCCCAACTTTCTCAGCCTGTCTACATAGAAGAGCTTCTCCATCCCTCTCATAATCTCTGTGGTCCTCTGGACTTGCTCCAACAGGTCCATGTGCTTTCTTACACAGTAGGTCCCAGAGGTGACACAGTACTCCAGATGGTGTCTCATGGGAGTGGAGCAGAAGAGGGAGAATCACCTCCTTAGACCTGCTGGCAGCACTTCATTTGATGCAGCCTATTTAAATGCTTTTACCTGGGCAGGTTCTGTAATTGCTGAGTGGTGTCACCAATGGATCATCATCCAGTGTCCATCTTTACAATTATGAGTAGTTGGAAGTCAGCTGGTGAGGAACTGATCATCAGTATTAAGGAACCTGCTTAGATGCACTAAAACCATTATCAGGTTTCCAAGTGCAATGTTCCAGTTTCTCTTAGAGTGATTAATCTGTGTAGGTGAGTACAAGTTTGTTTTGTTGTGGGATCTGAAAACAATGAAGGTATTTCAGAGCCATGGTACTGAAATTGCTGGGTCTAATGGTGGTGTTATGGGCAAACTTAGTTTGAATGCATTTCTCCTCATGTGTGATGTGAGCTGTCAGTAGTGCTTAGCACTTAATTGACTGCTACTTCTTCCTGCTTGAAAATGACTGGCAGTAAAATTTGGCTTTGCTTCCTGAAAGTTATCATGTGGCTGAATGTTTCGATCTTTTCAGTTACAGTCATATCCTCCTGCTTTGAATGGGAAATATGTAACTGCAAGTGCCATGTACTTTAAAACTTTTTCTTTCAGCCCTGTAGAGCTGAAGGCTATGAGAAGGCTATTAGTATTCTTTCTCCAAAGTCTTATTTAACTCTTGTAGAAGCCTTTTGCTTAAATCTGCATTGGATTTTATGGGATATTCTGTGAGGATGGTGAGGTATATCTGCCACACATAACCTAAACCTGGTGTAGCTGTCTCGCAAAAGCAAGTGGCTGTTTTCTCCAAGGCTTAAGTTTTCTTTGCTTGTGTTAATTCTAGTTTTTTAAAGAACTTAAATAAATATTTAAATAATTTAATAATATACTTTAAGAATAATTATAACAGTGAAAGGAATTACAGTGAGAAACCTGAGTTCCCAGGAAGATATAGCATCAAAAATCAATACAATAAGTGGAGTTTACTGCTAATGAGTAACACAGTTATTAAGGGGTTTGTAAAACCATGATTAACTCATTGTTATTTAAGGCACCAGGAGTACTAAAGAAGTGTACGCTTCTTTTTTTTCTTCGTAACAAACTGTATAACAGACAGTGACCAAATGCAGAGTTGTGACTCTTTCAGCTTGAATTTAAAATTGAAATAGACTATCACCTCTACTCAAAAAAAAGAGGGAAAAGAGTGTGCAAACATTGGAGAATGAGATGACAGACAGTTCTTGCAGGCATTTTGTATGACAATGTTACTTTGGAAATAATGCTAGAACTTGGAAAAAAGTACACACACACACACACCCCCCCCC
>VWZS01002145.1:424525-571702 GCA_013397075.1 Rhabdornis inornatus | reverse complement strand
ACCCCCCCCAGAGAAAACCCACACCAAACCCTCTACCCCAGAATTACCCAGCCACAACAAAAAATATTATATTGTGAATGCAGTGAGGAGGCCAAATACACAAACTATGGAGTTTTGTAAACCTCTGTAGGTTAAATGGGTAGCAGATTTTTACTGTTTTCCATTGAAAAATTGAAGCAAACAGATTTTTTTCCCTACTACTTTTCCCAAGCTGGGGCACAGATTAAGCTCAGCATCCAAATAAACCATCCTGGAATTTGCCACGTGTGTGGTGGTAAAACACTTCTTCAGAATTAAGTTTCATAATATGGAAATACCCACGGAGCATTTCTTTATAAACAGAGAAGTGGGGAAACTCCTCCTTCATGTCTCCATGGCAGACAGTCTGCAGAGCACTTTATGCATTTACAAGACTTTCAGGAGTTGTGGAGGGTCATGGCTGCTCCAGGTGACCATGTGCCTTGTACTAAATCCCAATTCTTCTAACATCCCTGTTTCATCTGCAAGAAATATAGTCAGATTCCTTTCCTGAAAAAAAAAGTGTCTAAATTGGAGATTATTCTTCTCTAAGTGTACAATATCATCACTTGATAAAACCTGAAATGTAGATCTTTGAAATTTCACCTGTCAATTAATTCAAAATTTTCCTATCTCAAAAGACTTGCCTCAATATAACAAAGGGGCAAAGCTTAGGACTGCAGGTAGAGAATTTCAGTTATTCTTTAGCCTGATTTAATTGCTTCTAGATTACAAAATGTCTTTGTTATCACACTTCTGATTTTTGCACCCGTAAAAGCTTGTCCCAATATACCATGAGAAAAGCTGTTATCCTGATCTGTAAGAAATTTCAGGTTACTGTTATGTCTCTGACTTTTCCTCAACTAGTTTTCTGTTCCTATATCACAAAAGGCAAAACAGAATTCCAGGTAGAACAGTGAAGGGCATTTGAGTTGGAAGAAATAGGTCTGGTGGGGAAGAACGTGAAAACCACCCTTGTGAGAAATTGGTAAAAGGCTTTTTTATCCTGCTGTGTTGCTTTGTCTTTGATGGTGCTTCATATTTTGTTTTCTACTGTGTCTCTAGTTAGAGACTGGGGCCGCATAGACAAATGTGTTGTAAGTAGCAATGTCTCTGGATATACATACAATTAATCTTATCTAAGTGCAATTTTTTCAACCTCAGATACAATGGCAACTCAGTTGCTGTAAAAGAAATAGAATTGGTTCCATCAAAAGGAAAGAAATGAGCAAAGATCATGGTTTTGATCTGTGATTAAACATAGCCTATGGCAATGTTAAGCATTTTTGCAAGTTGTTGTATTTATAGTAGCTGGTCAGATCTCCTCTTTTTCAGAATTGTACAAAATACAAATGTCTAAGCTCAAGGAGCAGCTCTCTCAATTTTTGACATTACCCTGAGGATTTGGCTTGGTCTTCCTATAGAAATTTCCCACTTTATATCTTTATATCAATTTTTTTCTTTCTCAACAGGTGTCTTCACAGACCACCTTTTATTTTTGGCATTTGCCCAAAGTAACTCTTAGGCATATGGCAGCAAAACTTTTGCAATAAATTTCAGGTTTGGTAGTGAAACTGATAACTGATAAGTATTTCAGGTTTCTTTTTTTTTTTTTTTTCCCTTTTAAATGAACAGAAAATTCAAAACATATGGAGTTCCAACAGCTGCTTTGTACTGTGATTTTAGTAAGTGTTTTCTCAGTTTATATGCTTTATCCTTGTATTCAGTCATAACAGAGGTGATTGGCTAAGGAGACAGGAGGTTTTCTGTTGATCCATCTGCCTCAGACTCCTTGCTTGTTCTCAGGGAGTGGAAAAAGATACAAGTGGTCAACTGTCCATCTTCAAAGTTACCTGAGTTTACAGATTTCTTTGTTTGGAACCATATACAATAACAGTATCCTCATCAAACCTCAACGCTGTTCCCAAATAGATGCTTCGGGTTAAAGTGTGGTGTTAAACTTGCTGCCATGCAGGTTAACTTTGTAATATTTCTGTGCCATGAGAACCAGAGGAAGGTTGTAAAAATATGGCAATTTTTGTAAACATGCTATAGCTGAGGACATACTGATAGTATTCAGCAAATAAGCTTCCATTTCTTCCTACAAATTGTGGGAGGATCTCTAAATCAGCATGGCTAAGTACTGATTGTGGATGTTGTAATCACGTCAGTCACATTCATACAGTAATGGGGTTTTATGACGTTTGGTTCTATAAATAATATGTATTGCAATTTGGGAGTTTATTTTTTTTGTATGCCAATATTTTCCCACTGATTGAAGATAATTATAAAAGATGATTCTAACAGAAAATTTTGAGACCTCTTAAAATTACACTTGATATTAATTCTGTGTCACAGGAATGATGCTACACATCAGAACACATTTATTAGCCACTTACAGGGCAGTTGCCATTTTGAATGAACTATGGGCTGAATCCTCTCATTCGTTACATTTGTGTAATGCTGACTGCATAAATGAGAGCAGGCAGAGTTTATTTCTGCAGCTCCCTGGAGGAAACCCAGCCCCAAGCTATTCCTTTTCTGTGACTATGCTGGGGAAGGAACAACTGCTTCATCTGCAAAAGCCAGCAATATAGAAAGATATCTCTACCCATTTCTTCACTGAAAATTATTAAAATAAATTGCCATAGATAAGCTAAAGGAGAAGGTCCACATGGTTATTTAAGAAAATTATTTGTGCAGCAGTAAATACCTGCCTACATAGTGTGTCCTGGTTTAAATGCATTAAACTTTCTAAATTATTTGAGTTCATTTTATACATAGCGTTACAAATAAAGATGTAGAAAACCAATAGAAAAATAAAACAAGATTTTAATAATTTAAATAACCTCAGTGAATGATGAGTAATACAGACAACTGTTGCCATATGCTGGATCGACCAAGACCCTCTTTGAACTAGCGATTTCCATCTCGGATGCATGGACTCCGTTGTTATAAAATCCACATCTCTGCATGGGACTTTCTAATGTCAATGTGTGATTAAAAACTGAGCACAAAATGCTAGGTTACTGAAGGCTAGTGTGAGTCACTACAATTTTGATTCGCAGCTGACGTCAATTCAAAATGACACAAACCCATATGTCTATCAAATAAATAAAGATTGATAGCTGATGGTAGATATATAGGGGGTAGGTCTAATTTAAGAATTAAATGTATTTTTTCAGTACTTTCCTCTGCAGACTTAGAAATTGCCCTCTTCTCTTTCATAATAAAGCATGTGTAGGTAGAGAAAGGAATTAAGCTGGTTTGTCATTTTTTTGACAGCATTCATACATTTCTAGTCTCTCTGGGCTACTCCTAAGTTCAACTTGGCAGCTTAGCAGGTGCCATGCAGAAGGCTGTGGTTAACATCTTCACATTTATGCTTTGATAGGCTTAATTAATGCTTGAACTGTACCTAAGATCATTCATACTTGCTTTTTGTCAGGCCCGCCACTTGAAATTTTCCCGTCATTTCCTCCAGTGCACAATGTAGCTCTCTGGTGTAACAACAAGCTTTATTTATGAAATAGACTACCTTGGAGCAAAATGTTATGTTCCAAAAGATTTTTAATTCTATGTCTCATTTTTCTATTTGTATTTGACAGTTGCATGTGGATGTAGAGTGATTAACCACTGGTGGCTAAAAATGTCACTTGGAATTTGAACAGTCACTTTATCACAAGAAGCTTCAAAATTCAAAGATAAGGTTAAATCAATTACAGTAAAAATCTTGTATTTAATTACTTAATAGTTGGGCTTGATGATCTTAAAGGTCTTTTCCAGCCTAAATGATGCTGTGATTTAGGTTATATCTACCACAAATGTGAAGGAAAATCCTAAACTACCCTTTAAAAATTCTTAAGTTATCAGTTCCTTCCCTGGAAGAGGGGCTACACAGATGATTCTGAGATTTTCTTTCATGCTGGATTTTTAATTTTGATTTATGATACTCCGAATGATGTGTAAAATTGTATTACCCATACAGCTCCCAGATGACTAATGCTATGTGGGAGTTTAAGTGCATTGTTAATCCTAGCTGAGGTCAAGGGGTGTAAAATTTCGTTGTAGAAACTTGTTCCTGAATTACTAGACTAGGTGGTTGGATTCTAGGATTTCCAGAAAGTGCAGGAGGAAGTGTTTCCTTGAAGCACTTCTGATTCCCCCTGCAGTCAGTGTTCAGATTCCATTTAAGAGAGAAGCAATATGATGAGAGGGACATCTGGAGCAGGCAGTCACCTGAACTGGCTCTTCTTTACAAAGTTGGGTGGGGAACTACTTCCCTACTGGGAATCAAATCGTTCTCTGATACACCTGTAATGGGCCCCACACTGGTTGGCATAATTCAGTAATCACACAAAAATTATTTGGCTAGTGTTTGTCAAGTTTAATAGGGTTCTCATCTCTGTGGTTTTGGATTCCTTGGTCAAAGACTTTAAGTACTTTTTCCTCCATTATGGGTATCTTGAGATGGGCACATTTAGTGTGTAACTTTGCCTCTTGAACCACAGGGAAAATTCGAGGCTGCTTCTTGGACTGTTCTTACTTTTGTTTTTTCACTTTTCTAGCTGTGCATATTGAAATCAAGATTAGTTAAAGACATTTCTGAAAGCAAACAGTTGTCTGGAAGGAAAGATGTATACAAGCAGCGTGGAATGTCAGCTGGAAGGTTTTTCCATGACTCTGTAGGATACAAATCATAAATCACCTTCAGAAAATAGTTTTGAGATTTGTTGTTGTTATTTTTATTTTGTTGTTTCCCTCTCCCTGCCCGCCCAGTTTGGCTTTAGGTGAAGCAGTTAACATTTATTATTTTTGCTACTATTGAGATCTACAGAGTACTGATAATCTAACATAGAACTATCGAGTTAAAGTTTTTTTGGATTATTTTGTACATTTTCATGGTGGCTACTCCCAGTGTAAATGAGAGGAATTTAACTCTTTGCTTCCTTGAAAAACCCTCCTGTGCATGAGCACTCATGAGTTTGGTTTAGAAATCAGTTTCTTCTGCAGCATGATATTCTAATGAAAATAAACTGCTGTTGGAAGGCTGAAATTCTAGCAAGTGAATAAGCTTGGGAAAAATTTGAAAGTTTTCAAAAGTTACACTATTCATCTGTAACCATTCTTCATTTTATAGAACAATTGCAACTAAGGTAAGCCATGTTTTAAGGGTAGATTCTTCTACCTCTCAGTAAACAAAATTATGTGAAACAAGAGTTGTATCACTATACTGGACTTAAGCTTACATTCAATTTCATATTTTAGTTCAGCAGTATTAGATATACTGATATAATACTATACCTAATAGTATTAGATACACTGAGGTTGTGGATTCCAGCAATTGGAATGATCTTAGTTTGCCACTTGCAGTTAGTTTCACAGGGTGATATTAATAATGGTGTAGTTTTTCCATGGGTGAGAGAGAGAACATTGAAAGAAAATACTCCAAAAGAACAAAGAGTAGCATACAGCACTTCAGTAACTCTTGTTATGCATAGTGTAGTATTTGCATTCCTAGTCATTGAGGAAGTGCAACTGTAGCTTCCTTTTTTTAATAGGAAAAAGGCATGAGTCAGGTCTGTGGTTTTCATTCAGGTACTCTGCCTGATTAACCAGTCTCCAAAGAGAAAATTACCTCAACATTTCCAGTTCCAGCTGTGTAGATCAATTATGCTGATTTTTTCTAACCCACTCTGAATACTAAGTCTCTGCCCTTGGGCAGAGACTTAGTATTCAGAGTGGGTTAGAAAAAATCGGCAGAAATGTTAGAAAGTGTAATCTGGTATTGCCATCACATCCAAATTTTTTCTTCCTAGATGGGAATGCAAATAACCACTTTTTTTCTCTTTATGCTATCACCAGCTTCTGCCAAAATCCTTTTATAATCTTGAAAACCAGTTATGTCACAAGAAAGTAATGAAATTTTTTTATTTGGAGGTATACATGTGTGGATCCACAAAATGTAAAAGAATACTGTAGGGAGTTTGAGATTAAATGAACTCATGAGTTTGGTAAATGTTTGGAGATTTTAAATTGTTACATTGAACTATATTCTGCCTTTGGATTCACCTGTTCAGCTGTGGTGGACTTCAATTTAGGATTTGCATAATTTGACTGAAACTAGGAAATAGCTGAGAGGAGTGCATGATTTGCTGGAGTATGGCTCAGAAAGGCACAGGCATAACATACTTGGATTTTCAAGTTTTCTTGGCTGGGAGGTAGCCCATGTTCTGTTGTAGGTCAGATTTCAGTAACTTTTGCTTCTTTGGTGAAATGTTTTGTTGGTTGAATTTGCTGGTTTCTGTGCAGCAGTTGTCAAGGAAGGAAGAAAGATTTCTCTTCGTGCAATGAGGCTGTACTTGGAGTTTAAAGGAATTTAGAATCAAAGTAGTCCAGTGTTTTGTGTGACAGGCCGTCAGGACTGAGGTTTTAGATCGATGGCACAGGGTATTAATATGGTAAGTGAAGTACTATGCAGCTCCCCAGTTAATATATCTAATAAAAGCACAGACTTGGAAACAAAGCTGCTGTATGCCTGTCTAAGCACTTCACAGGCTTAATGATTTGGTTTTCAAAGTCACAGTAATAGAAGTTCCTTATGGAAACTGATGGTGATTTGTGTGAAATTTCTTTTTTCAAGAACCAGACATAATCTTTTCTTGAAATACAGATTCTTTTCATTGCTACATCCCTCCTTCCTTGTTAAACTGGGGAAGTAGAACAGGTGATGCATTATTAAAAATACATAT
This sequence comes from Rhabdornis inornatus, assembly GCA_013397075.1. Lineage (NCBI taxonomy): Eukaryota > Metazoa > Chordata > Aves > Passeriformes > Rhabdornithidae > Rhabdornis > Rhabdornis inornatus. Next base: position 564,932 of record VWZS01002145.1, on the reverse strand, counting down.
GGAATTGTTTCAGGAAGAAAGAGTGAAAAAGGTTGTATTGCATCCCTGAATTCTGCTTTATTTCTGTGATTTAAATAATCTTTCTAAGTGTGCTTGCTATGGTTTTTCACAGATTCTTTAGGCTTTTTGAGAATTTACTGATTCCGAGTCATTTGGGAGGTGGCACAGTTGTATGTATACAGCACCAAGCATTAACAAGTGATTTAGGCTATAATGTGTTTGGAACAACTGGAGTGTCTTTACATTAGCTGCATGCTTATTTTTGCCTTTTAAATCTCATAGGTACATGCCAGAAGTATCTGAACGGACTTGCATGTACAGAATTTTATATTCCAGTATTTGACCACATATGACAGTCCATATCTGAAAGCACCTTCTTTGCAGTTTGTTTTAATTTAGTGTATCTGCACAAGCTTTTTTTCCTTATCCTGTAATTCAAACAAAGCTTTCTTCAACCTCATGATAGTTGAAAGAGATTGGGTTTTTATATTTGGTGTGTTTATTCTTAAAAGCTTCAGTACCTTGGCTCTTAGTTTTGTTCTCTTTTAAACCTTTTGTTTTAACTGTTCTCTTTTATGGGTATGTATCCACTCTAGTTGATGTTCTTCATTGCAACTCAAATGTGAAGTATCTCTATGGCAGCTGTATTTTTTCATAATTCCCTGGAAGACTCATTCAGAATATTTGCCTCTAAATGCAGATAAAAGGAGCATGATGGTAGGATTCTTTTATCCTAATGGAGCACAAATTGTTTTATATTCCTGCTCCTGAGTTTGTCAATCTTCAAAAGCTGATGTTTCCATTGAGGCAAGGTGAAAAAAATTTGTCTCTGGAGGTTATGTCCATGTGATAGTGTGTTATGTACCCACTATATTTGTATTTTTCCTTAATAGACTTTACTCCCCCTAAAAAGAAAAGATTTGTGGGAGCCAAAAAACAGGTTGACTGAAAGAAGTGAAATGAGGTTTTTTCTTCACATTCTGTAAAGCCATGAAAACACAGGTAATAAGAAAGATTGTTCTTTAACAGAGTCTCAGTGAGAAAATGAATTTGCTTCCATGATGGTGTGAGGAGACACATTCTTCAGAATTATTCCAGAAAAACAAAAATCTAATTCATCAAAGTCATCATGGCACAGCTGTTACAACAATCTATCTCCTACTGAATGCTAGCCAGCTAACTTTTGAGAAGTGACATTTTTCACAGTTTATTGTTTTCTCATCAACATGGCACCAACCACAACAAATATAATCACCCAGTGATGTTGGTGTTGATGAATTAGCCATGTGCTTTCTATTTACAGATACAGGAGTTTCAATTTCTTCGGGGGAAAAGAGAAGTTTTAGGTAGAATGTAGGAGTTTTCTCTCTGGTCCACGTGAATATTTTCCATGTTCAAGTACTTGTTAAGCTATGCTGGAATTCAGTAGCATAACTGAGTATTTTTACAGAAACACATAGTTCTGCAAAACTTCACTAGATTTTTTCGATGGATTATGGATGGGTGAAGCATTTTGGCTCCATTCTTTACCATAACCTGAACTATGTTGCTCTTACTCTTTCTGGGGTCAACACTGGTTCCCCCCTGCAGTAATTTGTCATACAGATATGACTGTACAAATGTAGTAGATGCTGGTAAGAGGCATAGGCTACAAGGAGGAACACTGTCTGGAAATAATCTTCCTGCTAGTCCAATGTATGAAAACAACAGAGGTATTCCACAGTTTGGGGTTCACAGTCATACAGGCCCCTTGTTTTTGTAAATACTTGCAACATACACAATGTTGGCCATGATAAACATAAAAGCATGTCCACCCACAGTCTTTGAGAAGAGACAGTCCCTTCCAACTTGGATCTGTCCAGCTCTTTCTCGTGGATCTTTTACATATGAATTTCAGCAGCAAGAGCAGCCGTATGCTGAGATACTAAAAAAAAGGCATCTGCACCACAAGGAACTGCATTTCAGATCTCCTGCATAAACTATAAAAATAAAAAGTATCTTGGCAATTAATTTTCAGCTGCAAAACATGCTTTTGTAAAGCTGTGACTATCATTTTTCTTGCACACAACTCTTTGTACTCCCTTATTGTTACCATATGCGGAGCTTTTTTGTAGTTCAGCCACTCTCTGAATAGCAAAACTCTGAACAATTTTTTTCTTCCTTAAGTTGCTTTCTACACATAACCAGTCCATCTTATAATTGCAAAGGAGCTATTAAGAGTATTCAGACTGCAAGTAGGGCTCTCAGCTAAGAGTCTTGCGATGTAGTGTTATGTTGCTCCAAGAAGTTTTGGAAACAGTACCTTTGGAACTGATGGTTAACTTTGGAATATTTAAAACTATTCCTCATCTTCCATCTTATTCCATTATTGATAATTTTCATCATCTAATTTATGTTAATATGGACACTAGAGCCACTTCACGAAGTTCATAGCTTCAGGTTATATTTCCATTTGTTTCTTTAAATTCGAAGTAACTAAAAAGTATGGAAAAATGCAAACATTTTCTCTTATGTCACAAGATCAGCAAAATATAGGTTAGATGGCTGCCACTTTTACTCAGCAGATAACTATTAACATTGGCTTATTGCTTTACATGTGCATGCTGTATGTCTCTGCACTAAAGGCACTGCATTTGACATGTGGATTAAAATATAAATTTGAGTAACTTCTGATTACCTTTATGTTCAGAAACTGAAGTCTCAATATTTAGAACCTAGTTTAGGCATGGTGTAACTTTTCTGGTTGATGGAGCCTTAATCATGGTGCTGCAATTCATCACTCTCCAGGTTTTGTCAGGACCTGGCTTCCAGGACACTTCTGTGTTTCCACGGTATGCTTTGAGAAACTTGTTGGTTTGATAAATGCAATCTTGTAGGAATTTTTTCTGAGAGAGTTGATACATGGCTTGCAAACAAGTGAGAGATAGCTGGGATTACAGGATAATTCTATCAAGAAAGCCTTTCCATGAGAATGAAATCAGTGAGGTGTTTTAGGGAGGGAGTGTAGTTTGATCTTGAATGATTAATTTTGCACCACTGTTTTGAATGAGTCTAGGAAAAACAAGATGTTTCTGAAAGCTGGATGTGATCAGATCTCTGGTAGTTAAGATGGGATATATAAGTGTCTGGTCAAGAAAATCAAGCACTGGTCAAGAAAAACAGCACTGTCAATTTTTTTTTTTTTTGGTTGGTGTTTTTTTTTGTTTGTTTGTTTGTTTTGTTTTGTTTTTTTGTTTTTTCAAATTTTGTTTCAATTTTGTTTTTAAAGAAACCCACTTCATTTCAGCTTCTACATCTCTACCTCAGAACACAGTTATGCTTTCCAATCTCCAGGTGATGATCCATCTAGCTGAAGTTTATGTCTCAAGTAGTAACTGATACAAACTGCTTGAGGGAAGAATTCAGGAAACTCTGAAATTGACTTTTTTGAAAGAGCCTTGTAGTGCTTCATTTTTCATTGTCAGTAATTTTGCTTTTTGCAATAAAGGGGTTTTAGAGAGGCTCAGCTCATCTTTCTTGTACTAGTCTGCTCCTTTTACAGTAAATTTTTCTCTTGCACAAACGATCTGGATTATTTTTTTTTGGCTTGGTTGAGGTTTTTTTCAGTAATATCCTGACTGCTGGCCAGAGAGACTTGTTGCAGGTTGATTTAGTGCACTTTGTTCCATATCTGGAAGAAGAAAGTGACTTCTGTACCTGAGGTGTTGTCTCACACTGATCTTAACATTAATAATTTTCAGTCATTGAAAAAGAAGCAATAATGTTTCATCCATAGAAGAGATTTAGCTTGTTGATGATCTTAATCTTAACTGTGCTCATTGTTCACATAAGCTCTAAAGCAAAACTTCACTAAAAAGAAATTTCATCAGGCTTGCTAGGAATTATATATCCTTCCTAGGAATACTATATTAAATCTAATAAAGTCAGCCTTGATAAACCTGTAATTAAACAAAGAGGAGAAAAAGAAATAAATACATCATTTAAAGAACGAAAGAAATTCATCATTTTAATAGTGTCATGATGAGGAAACCTGACAGTGGTGTTTTTTTTGACTTTTATCAATCTAAAACTGAAATAGGTGTTTTGAAAAGGCAGTGTATCGTCTTTCACCTCACCAGAACTTAGTGGGGAAGATGTGCAAACCTGCAGCTTGAGACAGATTTTCTTTTTTTTTTTTCCCCTTCACATAGGTATTTTTAAACTCAGCCTGGCATAGTAACTGGCATGCAGCTCATGAAGGTGCTGTGAAGCTGATTCGTGCTTTCTCCTGAATCTCCAGCTGAGTGTGTATTAACATGAGAGATTCTCAGGTACCTGCAAGTAACAATCCAATAACTGAATTTATAGTATATTGTTTATAAATGTTGAAAAATTTTGTCATACAATTTTGTCAGGATAATAGTTTCTGATTTCTGAAAAAACCAAACCAAAACAAAAAAAATCAAACAAAAAAAACCCTTTCTTTATACAGGGCGTGGTTTTTTAGCTTATAAAGAAGGAATCATATATGTTTTCTCTTTATTATTTGTCCTGGTTCACAACTCAGTGTTCTAATGAGTATTCCTTAATTGAAAAAGATCACTGAAGTATGAGTGGAGAAGTTTAAGAGTAAGAAGACAATTCATACCTCCTTCTTTTTCTTTGCTTGAAGGATTCTTTTATCACACATTAAATTTCAACAGATGATAACCTTTCTTACCTTTTCTTTTCAGAGAGAAATTTCTGAAGAAATTATTATCGCATTAAAGCTGCCTTAAGTAATAACATTTGCCATCTATTTGACTGAAACTCTCCAGTTTTCTTATGCCGTTGCTTATATAGTCTCTGTCTAACAGAAACCCCTAAAATATTTAAAATATTTGCCTGCAGGGTAACAAAAAAGAAAAAATATATTGCTTAAATGGAAAACAACTGATTTTGTGAAGCATTGAAAATCTGATTTTAAATATTTTTCTTTGAGAGACATCCTATTTTCAGTATTCTTGAGGAGTGGAAGCTACTTTGTGCCAAACCAAACTGAAATGCCACTCATACTCTCCTACCTCTCATGTGTTGTCTCTGTCCATAATAGGGTTATTAGGTAGCTAAGTGCTAAGTAAATAGTTGGATACTATTTGGAAAAGACCAAATCTACTCTGCAAACAACTTTTGAGGATTCTGGGAAAAAAAAAACAAAACAACAACCAAATGGTGTATGGTAATAGTGTAAGTAAATAGTGTCATGGTTTAAACCCCGCTGGTAACTCAGCACCCACACAACCGCTCACTCAAATTCCCTTGGTGGGACGGGTGAGAGATTTGGAAGACTAAAAGTGAGAAAACCTGTAGGTTGAGGTATGGCCTGTTTAATAGTTAAAGCAAAAGGCGTGCACGCAAGCCAAGCAAAACAAGGAATTCACTCAGTGCTTCCCATGGGCAGGCAGGCATTCTGCCATCTCCGGGAGAGCACAGCTCCGTCACACCTTGTGGCTATCTGGGAAGACAAAGGCTGTCACTCTGAATGTAAGCTTCCTTCCTTTTTCTTCCTCCAGCTTGATACGCTGAGCATGATACACTGTGGTATGGAATATCCCTTGGATCAGATGGGATCAGCTGTCCCAGCTGTGTCTCCTACCAGCTCCACGTGCACTCCCAGTCCCCCTCTCTGTTAGGGTGGGCTGAGAGGCTGAAAATACTTGAATGCTGCAAAAGCACTGCTCAGTAGTCACTGAAACATCTCTATATTATAAACACTCTTTTCAGCAGAAATACAAAAAACATCCCCCCATGAGCTACTGCGAAGAAATTTAACTCTGTTCCAGTGAAACCCACTGCATCCAGCCGTAGTATACATTTATAGGTGGTAGTGGGAAAATGTACAGTCCAGAAGAAGGACTTTCAATACCATCTGTACTATCTACAGTAAGTGAAAAAAATTTTAGTGTACATGTGTTGTCTAAACCTACTTATGCAGTTGTTCTTCATGATTCATTGTCTTGTCTAGTTTTCTAAACTGCGCTACAGGGAACAACGTGTATTTGGTACTTCTTGTCAAAAATTACTTGCTAATCTGTAGTGACAGTTATAGAACAGAGCAGAAAATAGTTTGATCTACATAGCATGGCTCTGAAGACATCCAGGTTTAAGTCAAAGACAGAATATAGCTTGAATTATTTCTCTAAAAATGAATGAAAAAATTCAACTGTACTTACCTCAAGAAAATTACTTGGAATTCCAGTGCCATCTTGTAATGAATTTCAATAAATATTGTCATATATAGGATTTTTCTCAGTGCATCCTGAAGCAACATCATGTACTATTTCAGCTCCTCTTTCTCATCCAGCCTGTATTTGTTGTAGAGATTCTAATGTTTTCTATTTTTTAATAGAAAATTTCTCTCTCTTTCTAACACTAGAAAGAAGTAATTGAGGAATGAAGGAAATTGCCATGTTTGGCTATTAAAGGGTCTATATTTTTATAATAAAGGAATAGTATTCTGTTCTGTGGGTTTTTTTCTTCTGGAAGGCAGTGTGTCTCAAGAAAGTTTTACTTTCTTCCTGTATTCTACGAACAAATCCCAGAAGACATTTTGAGATGTCAGATCAAATAGCCCTGATACATACAAAGTCATGGGAGAAATTCCTATTATTTTCCCTTTCTGTAGAAAAGGAGATGCTTCTCTACAGTCTGCTGGGAATTTCTGAATCTTCTTTCAGAGACTCCAGTCCTGTAATTCCAATACAGGAGCTATGGTAGCATGGATAAAGAGCAGGCAAAAATCCAAAATCCAATAGTAATTTTAAAACACCTGTCATTGTAAAGGACCACAAATAGTATTTTTTTCCTATCATAAACAAACATTCCCTAAAAACAGCACTTACAATCACAAAAGCACTGATACAGGTGCAAGAGCTGTTGAATGGTCCCTGCAAGCCAGTTTAACATAATCTTCCTTCTACAAATACTTGCATGATCATTTTCTGTATTCATTTATCATAAGATTAATGAAATCTTTTGGGCTAAATTTTTCGCAGCGGACCTAACAGTTACACTTACCTGCTGTCCCACAGAACCCTGTCGGGAACTTTGTATACTTACCATGACCTCACTGTTAAGTGTTTTAAGTGGTAGTATCTCTAGCTTGTTTTCAAGAAGTAAAGTTATTCATAGCCAGAGTTCAACTCAGCCTTCATTTCTGTACCTGCAGCAGACTGTGTGTGTAAATATTAACTAGGTAAATATCCTGTAGTACCCAGTGCTAGAAGAAATCTGGGGTAACTAATAACTTGGAAATGCCTTAATTTTGGAGGAGTATAGAACCATATTTAGAAATTTGCTAAATTATTACGAGAAAATTAGTAAGTGTTATATGTGTGCTCCATGTGTGGAATCAAGAGGCAGAGAGGAAACATAATAATAAAAACTACCATTTTAATGCATTGGACAGTGTTGCTTTCTTCTTCCTTGCTACCAGGAAAGGACTGTTCAGAGATAACATCTGAAAGATAGTGTAGGTCATCTCAACAGTCACAAATTTCCCTAGGATGTCAGCACATAAATAAGGTAGTGGTCATGCAGACAGCCAGGATACTGATGACCTGTTTTACACTCTCAGCATGTCATCCACTCATGATGTGACAGGAAACCACAGCAAGAGCTGGCGGGAAAGTGAGGTAAGGCATTTTATTCCCACAGGGCTTCCCAGACAAAGTAACTAGTTATTGGATCTGACAAGTAGGTTAGTGCACGGGCTTCTTACAAAGCCAATACTGTACCAAAAATAATGAGTTTGACAATGTGTGCATCCAACTGATCTCCCTGTTGATGTTAAGTATGTCTGGAATTTCTGGCATAGTCCAGGATCTAGGGTGAGAGAAAAAAGGTACTTAGGGAAGTGTGATGTCACTAGATGATATGGCAGCAGTTTTTCATAGTGCTTATTGTTCTCTTGATAGCTTGTTGAACTAGCTCAATATATGTCTACCTATATGTAGTGCATATTAGTAACAGTGTGGAAGGTATGAGTATACACTCCTGGATGAAGTAGTCACCAGAACCCTTGCAGACCTGATTTTGACTAAACTTTTACACTGATTGTTAGCTGGCAAGCCAAAGCAGTGCTTAGGAAAGGGGCTAAATGCAGCAAGGATAAAATAGATCAACATAAAACCGGCAAATATGTTATGTGCTCTCTTCTCAGCAGCAGTGATCCAAGTCTAGCAGTGTAAGCAGTCAGCCCTAAGGGGCTGTATGCTTAGGAGGGGCAGACTGGAGAAGGGTGCCTGTGAAGCTGCAGGGGGAAGGTCTAGATGCATTTAAGAGAAAGCTTCTCTTCAACAGACACAAAGTAGTGTCCCACTTACATAGGGTGAATACCTGAGAGCTCATGAATTCAGCCTAAAACATTAATTTAATGGCAGAAAAAACTACTCTGCCTGCTCTTATTCTATTGCCAGTGAAAGTTACCTGACTCATTCTCAGAAGATACAGTGAATAAACATCAACTTTAAAATTCTTTAGCCCTCTTCTGTCTCCTCTGGTCACCTAAACATGCAGTTGATACAAAACCAGTTACTCAGTTACAGCAGTATACGTCCACTTCAAATCCTTTGTATAATTTGCATTCATATAACTACAACCAACTTCTGGACTCTTAAGAAAATAAGTAACTTGCGAAATACTAGTGTGGAAAATTCCACGTTTCCCAAGGGAAAAAAGAAGAAGCGGGGTAAGGCACAGGAGCTCTCAGAAAAGGTGTAGGTGGAAATCTTTAGTACCCCCGTGAATGGCTTGAGCTAAAGTTTCTTATTAACAATCATTTCTGTAACGTTAATTTAAATACAGATTCATTATGAGATTTTATGTTGCAACCTCATAAATAAAGGCTAAGTAAGTAGCTGTTTTCTGTTATTTAATGAAAAATACACAAACAAGATGCATTATTTCATATGTTTGGTTATGTTGGACCACTGTGATTTGCCAGACTAACAATTCCTTCATTGCATCTTGAACCTGTCTTTTGTTAAACACGAGCTATTGCCTGGCTACTTCCCACCATGCTGTTTTTAATTCTGTCTTAGGTCTGCTTCTTTTGTTGTTGCTTTTCTGTGCTTTCATTCTCAAAATGTATTGCATTTAACTGTTGACACAGTTTTACTCCTTCTAAAGTCCACAGTATTCCTCAAGTCTGTTTTTTTCCTCTCATCTTCAGTGTTCCTCTGATTTAACTGTTCCATTTTGTTTTGACTTTTGATTATCCCAGGGTCCGATTGGTATGGATGGAAAGCTGGTAGGTGATTTGTTAAAAACCAGTGTAATTTAGGTCTTTCACATATTCCTCTCTTTGCTTTTTAAAATTACTTATACTGAAATGTATGTTAGTCAAATACTGGCTTCCTTCAGCACAACTGAGTTCAACTCCAGTAGCATGGATTTTTAACAGGTTGCTGAAAAGTCTTTTGTGCCTATGCGAGGAAATGGAGGTCAGCTCATCTCCTCCTGTTCATTAGCATTAGCTAATTTTCTGTCTGAATTAGATTGGAAGACAGATGTTCCTCCTTTGGTGCTCTGTCCAAGGGTAGTTTGGTGGTGCCTTTCAAACAGCAGGATATCAGTTCTAACTACATTTCTGTGACTCTTCCTTGTTTCACAAATTCTTAAATTTTGTGTTTTAATTTCTGTGCCTGGATTGTGTGAGCTAATTAAATCTGAACAGCCTCATGTCCCATAATAAATGCATTTTTATGATATTCCAGATACTCCTTAGGGATATGCTGCTTGAATTAAGTTAGAAATAATATTTGATTTTATACAATGCATTTGTTAATGCATTTGTACTTGTATGTATATTTGTGTAGCTTTATGTTTAAATGTATGAGCCTGGAAATTTATGTTCCCAGCTCTTTAAAGATTAACACCATGGCAAAGTTGTGAAAATCTAGTTTTGGCACTTTCTTATGTTATTCCTTTCTCTTTCTCTCTCTTTTCTCCCTTCCCAGGACACCCCTTTTCACTGATACCCTGGATACCTATTTGCTTTTCTATCCTTTTACTTACTACAAGCCCCATCTCCTTTGCAAGCTCAGCTTGTTAACTTGCAGTGTCAGCTTTCATTTTCTGCTTTTTCTTTCCTGTGCTCCTTGAGGTTTCTTTCTACTGTTAAATAACTTGTCTGTAAGGTTTTCAATGTGCAGTCAATAAGCTTTTTCTTTAAGCTCTTTTAGGGGATTGATAACTTACCTGTTGACTTTAGTTACACCATGGATGTTTTCTTTTTGTTTTAATATCATTTATGTATCAGCAGCTAATATTAGGTTCAATTGCTAGGAAGGGAATGATTCACAACAGTAGAAGACTTTCTATCGTGGCAATTAGAATAGGTTGCCAAATCCCTTTGTTTGCCTCAAAATATTGTATTAAGCTAGTAAATAGGAATATAGGAGGGAAAATTGTTCTGGAGATTTGACTGAAACCATGACATATTATGCAGCTATACCCACTGTAGCAATTTAGATTGAAAAAAAAAAAGAGCAGAGTTCAGTTGGGGTGATCAAGTACATGAGCAATAATCCAGGGTTAAAAGCAGTAGCCACCAAAATGCACCTAATCAGTCAGTGGTGCTGGGACTGATCCCTAAATGCGTGCAGAGACTGCAATTAGTTGGTAGCTAGAATCAATGAATCAATTTTAGAATATGTAACAGATTTGAATAAAGAGATATTCATTTGACAAAAATCAGAGTAATGCTGACTTTTCAGTCTTGAGCAGTATTTTCTCCCTGTTGGTTATTTAAAATTTAAAGGACTTACAGCTAAAACATTTAAACCCATGAGTAACATGAACTGGGGGTGATTTATGCAGCAATGAACCAGACTGATTTCAGCAGTCCTGGGGCCATTTTTGGAACACAAGCAGATAAATTGAGATTGAGCTTGCTCCAATGAGTTATAGTATCAGATTGAATTCATTTTAGAGGGTTTTTTTAATGAATACCAAAGTGACTCAAGGGACTCTATTCCTGACCTTTTCACAACATGGAAAAATGAGAGAAGGAAAAATTAACAGGCCCATTTGGTGTCCCACATTTTGAGTTGCTGTTGTGTGAAAATAACCCTTTACAATTTAAAATGTGAGTGTCGTGTTGCTTTTGTACCCATACCTTTGTAAGAAGAGCTGATGAGTTTTGTGATTCAGTGCTTGCTGCACCCTCTGGGTAGTGCCACTTACTGGATCACTTACGAGAAGGGAAAATTCTACTGTAACTGCAGTGGATAGTAGGGCAAGGAGTAGATAAGATCACTCAGAAATATTGAAGGATTGGGAACCACTGGAAAAAACAGAAAATCATTCACTAATGCAGATTTTCTTCCATGAAGGAGCTAATAGCCAAGGGGTTAAAATCATCCTGCTATGAGTACTTTTGTATTCAGCATCTGCATTTATGCCTAAATGCAGGATAATTGTAATATTGGCCGCATATATAAACTAAGAGAAACGCAGCTATTATGTTCCTGATATCTCAGAGTTTTCTGTTTACACAAAAAACCATTGCCCTATAAAAATTCTTTTTCCAGCTTTTTCTGTATTGGAGATATGAAAAAAGGGTAATTATAAATACTCAGTACCAGAAAGGCAAAGTAGTGATGGTGTTGAGATTGAGAGTAGAAAACACTGTTGGGGGAGCATGATTGCAACCCTCACCTAACCATCAATTCAGGATATGTTTGTGTTATGTGTATATGTCTCTTGTATCATACATATAGCATGTACCATGTGGACACTTAGCAACCTTTATGTCTCAGATGAAAGAAAAAAGTAAATTTTCAAGTCTCATTGTTAAAATATATATGCATATATTCTGTTTATTTGCCTTCTATTGCTTTAAATCAACTCTGTGTTGAAATATTTTGGTAATTTCAGACCTTCATTTAAGTTTTGGCTTTATATCTATCTATATCTATATCTATATCTATATCTATATCTATATCTATATCTATATCTATATCTATCTATATCTATCTATATCTATATCTATATCTATATCTATATCATCTATATCTATATCTATATCTATATCTATATCTATATCTATATCTATATCTATCTATATCTCTATCTATATCTATATCTATATCTATATCTATATCTATATCTATATCTAATCTATATGTTGGAGACAGCCTTTAATGATTTGGTCAAAATCTGTTGCAACTTCAGATATTCTTGCGAGCAAATGTATTCTGAATTTCATGTATAAAGTTTGCAGGCACAGACCTCAGTTTAGATCATTTATACAATTTTATTGTACTGGCTGCCCATTACTGCATCAATAAGCAATTCCTGATGAATTTAAGATCAAGTATAACATAAAATTGCTTAAAACCTGCTGTGAGGGGAAGATTGAGGTAAAATCTGAGTGCTGAAGAGTCTCAATCATATTCATTAACCCAGTGTGATGTGTAACTTCATAGAGCTCACCAACTCAGAAGGTTTTACCTAATATTTGAACTAGCAAACCTCAGCCAGTAAGTTTGGGTTTTTAAATATCCTCTATGATGCAGTTTTGTTCTAAGGAATAAATAGAAAACTGCAGCATCCACAGCAAGGAATACTTTATGCTGCATTCAGTGTAAAGATTAGATAGCCACAGTAATTCTGTATTTTAGCATTATTCCTTTGTAACGTGATTCCGTATAATTTGAAAAATATTTTAAAACCTTTGTGTGAATTTAAATACCATTTTATTGTGGTTTTTAATTGGCACAAAATTTTTTATTAGTTACTATAAAAAACATTTATTCATTTGGTTTTCTTGTTGATAATGGTTTCCAGTTGTAATGTTTTCACCCCCCACTCCATCTAAAATCTCCCAGAATCACAGGATGGTTGAAGTTGGAAGGGACCTCTGGAGGTCATCTGGTGTAACCTCTCTGCTCAAGTAGAGCTATCTTGAACAGTTTGCCCGGGATCACATCTAGATGGCTTCTGAGTGTCTGCAAGAATGGAAACTCCACAATCTCCCATGTTCCTGTGCTTGGTTAACAGTAAAAAAAGTGTTTCCTGATATTCAGACAGAAAAGTTTCAACTCTCTGTAGGAATACCTTCCAGCTGAAGTGGTTTTATAAGATTTAAAAGAAGGCTCCATGCTCAGTTTCTGTCAACAAAAGGAAACATAATTTCAGTTTAACTGAAGTATTATTTTGATTTTCATAAAACACCAGAAGCTAAGCTAGCCGTAGGCGTTTAGAATTCTCTCTAAGGAGAAATATGTAATTTTTTTTCTCTGTCTTACAGTGTGAGCTGATTGTCTGGGTCATGTTGTTCATAGTCACAGCTACTGTACTCTTTGCTAAAATACTTCTGCTTCATTCAAGTAATTTCTATTAAGGGCACTAAAATAATTCATTACTTTCACTGGCTTTTCTGATCTAGGGAAATTCAGGATAGGAATTCTACTCTGTAAGGGCTTGCAGCAAGAAGAAATACAGTTCCTCAGTGTGCAAAGGGTGCCTCTCCACTTGTCCAGGAGTGATGTAGAGGAGATGTTGATGAATAAGAGAGAGGAAATGTATCAGCTGTCTTCTTAGATTGACTGACAAAACCTTTTCTCCAGCCTTTCACAATTGCTGGTTTAAGTACTGATTTATACTTCCTTAAAACTGTGGTGCCTGTAGCAATGGCACAAAGACTGCTGTTTGTCCAACTGTGTGTTCCTCCAGTTTTGAGACTTTTTCATTCAATCAGCAGTAATAGTAAATAATTACCATCTCCTTGAAGCATGGAGGTGAGCCATAAGAGAGAAATGAAAGAGAAAAAAAATGTAATACCTGCTTCTGAATCTGCTCAGCACCTCTGGCTTCTTTCTCACTTGAGAACTGTCAATTAGGTCTTCCTATCATTTCCATGAGTATATAAAATAAGAAGTTTCTCAAATGCAGTTTTGATATGTTATTGTAATTTATTTCTAGAATCAGTTAGTTGCAAGAAATTTCATCAGTTTGAATTTAAACACTCAAATTTAATATCAACTTAAGAGTCCAAAATCTGACTTCAATGCAGTCACTGTATTTTGTTAGCTCCTTATTAGAGAGCACTGTAGCTGTTTTCTACTATTTCAGGCATTCATCCTTGTTATAACTTTCCATAATCTTTTGTTTTTCTTGTTTTTTTTCAGGGTCAGCCTGGTCCTCAAGTAAGTGCCATCTTATTTTCTTACGAAAGTAACAGTTAAACATGGGAGCCACTGAGCTCAGGTTGTCTGCAAAGTATCTTACTGTATTTTTGATCCTACTGTAATAAGACAGAAACTGGTAACCATTGCATAATTCTGTAAGAAAAATATTTCCCAAGGGAGAAATATGCCCCCCGCATATGGTTGAGTTCCCTCAGCTGTCTGACCAGATGGTGGGGTTAACAACATAATACTGAATAGAGCAAATCTCCTAACTGTGGCTTGAAACTTTGCCACCAAACTTTAAAGCAAGATAAAATAACTTAGCAAATGTGTAGCAAATGTAATACTTCAACTGCTTATTAATCACATGCTAATAATGTTGCTATAATCCAGGCAACCCTCAGTTATTTTAAATATTGCACTGCTAGCTATTTTGATTAATTAGATACGCTGCTTTGAATTAGTTATGCTTTATTTAAGCATCATAGAACTTTTTCTTGTGGGCTGTAATTAAAGACGTGGAAATCTAGGGACCAAACTTCAGTTCTAAGGGAGAAATAGACCAGCAGAAAGGAAACATTACATGCAGAAAAAATTGAATGTGAATTATTTGAGTGCTATAGTATTACAGAAGAGCAAGGAAAATTGAAAAAATAAAAATTACAAAGCCCATACCAATGCCATACTTAGTGAAATCAGTTGAGAAACTCAGCTTTGTCTGTGGAACTGTCTTAGCACAGGTCAGTTGCCTGAACCAGGATTTGTATGAGGGCCTTTTATAGTTCAGAATCACAATTGAAAGTTAAAGCTTTATCACCTTATTGACTGGCATTTTTTTTTAAGTTAAGATTTTCATTATGAGAAGCAAGCATTTCTTTTAGATTTTTCAGTTTCTAAACATAATTTGCTGTTGAAAGACAGATTGATTTACAAACCCTCAAACCTCTTGGCCTGAATGCACAGTACCCTTGCAGTGCCAGGCTCAGTTTAATAGAATTGTATAAGAAGTCCATATGTTACTGGAGATGACTACTGCCCATGGCACTTACATTTCACGATAGGCTCTTGATGTGTGGGCTACACAGAGAGGTATCTTTGGCCTCTGTGCTGCTGGGGGTTGGTGAAGAGAGAGATTGTAATTCTCTGTGGCACTGTAGCTCTGAACAAGTTCTGTTGAAGACCTGAGGCTGACACTTGAGCCTGTGGGCTGCCCTCAGTTGATGTTAACTTGTGCTGCCACCCGTGTCCTTTCCTTCTGGGTTTGGACCCCCACCTCCCACATTTCAGTTGCTTAGAGAATGTCTCTTGCCTACTGCTTGTAAGCAGCTGCTCAGTCTTTGGAGCTCATATCTCTACATGAAATGCCCTGGGGTAGCTGTAGGCAAGGAACCACCATGGAGATTGCAGCGTTCAGTGCTGTTTCAAGGGCAGAAAGGCAGAGAAACCTTGTCCCGGGTGTAATAGAAGTGAGGTGCAAACCAAAGAAAAAGCCCTCTAAAATTGTTCCCAAAATTGGTTTAAGAGAGAATTCTTACATGTTAACTTCAGTAATTCCTCCCAGTGGAAATGCTCACCTCTGGGTCATCACCATTGTCCTCAGCAACAGGTACCATTATTCTTAGTAATGCCTTTTCCTCCTTTTCAGCTCAAGATGCTCTTATTTTGTCAGGAGGGTATGTGTGTACTCAGTCATTTCGACTGGCTGATTGAGTCCATGAGAAACCTGTTCAGCTCATGGTAAACTTCTGGGGCTCAATTACATTGTTTGCATTCAGGCATTTGTTGCTGTGTGAATTGATCCAGCGTCTCTGGCCTTAGCCGCTGGCTGTTTTATGTACACGGGCTGGAGTCTGTGTTGGACTGTGGTTGTAGCTGTCAGTCACAGGCAGCTGTCTTGGATACCCAGGGAATCTCTCACATGACACTAGCTGCACACATTCGTGCCTCCTAATTCCAGATTCTGACCATAGGCAGCTACTGAATCGGATAACTATTCTGCTGAATTGCTTTCTAGCCAGTGTTGACATCTGTGTGTCTCAGGCGACTGCATGGAGGCTGTGCATTTAGAAGTTTATCCCCTTAAACTGAAACTCAGATCCAGATAAATTGGTGAGACAGCATTTTTTAAATATTAAAAGGGATGGTTTTTAAATATTGGAAGCTGTGGTTGAAAATCTCAGGACTTTAAAAAATTAAATCACAGAAAACATAATCTGTTCACATACAGATAATGTCATGCCTTGGCATGTCATTAAGTAATGCAGAAATTCGAGCCTATTATGATTGCCAGCAATTTCCCTGGTGTTAACTGCATCTGTAAGAAATTCAAAATTTTAAGTATTGATCAGTTTGGTTAGTAAGTCAAGTCTTCCTGGCTGCAAAGAACAAAACTACTATGCTGATTGGAGAAGCACTTAGAAAGTTTCTGATGTCCTAGCCATGTACGTCCATGCTAAGATCAGGGATAAATTCAAATTGTTTCTATACTCACTGTTCTACTAAGTCCTACTATTTTTCACTATGGTTTTATAAAGTGCACACTAAATTCACCTAACATACATCTAATTACTGGGCACAACCTCCTATCATTTTAATTTTTTTACTGCTTATTTTCTTCAAAAATAGATAACAAAAGATAATTTTGCTTCACATTTTCCCATTTTAAGTAACAAGAGGCCTTATTACAACTTATAGGTGCTTTATTTTTTTTTCTTCCAGAAAAAGCTTATGGTTCTATTGTATCTCTGAAAAGCAAAGACCACAATAAAAAACCGAAATAATTTCTAGCCTAATCTTTGGAAAAATAAAGTTCCTTCTTATGATTTTCTTATGGTTTTCTGTTAAAAAGAAAGCTGCTTTAAATAGCATGTAAGCTGTGTTCTTCTGTAGAGGAGCAAGTAATAAAATATTTATTATTTTTGCTGAAATTAAATTCTGACTCTTGAGTGACCCAAAAAGATATCTGCTTTTTCTTATTTGGAATATAAATATGTATTTAGATTAGCTTGAACCAGAAAGGGTTCTTCTCCTATTAAATCTATACAATCAAATTCCGCCAATACTTAAGCTTTTTTAAATAATGGAAGTATTCCTGCTTGTCAGAGAACAAAGTTTAGCTTCTAGTCTAATGTTAATTCCGTAAGAAATATACTATCTGGGTAAAGAGAGAAGGGTGGTTATTTTAAACGTTTTTTGTTGTTTAGAGATAAGTTTCATGTAAATACTGGAAGCCATGCTTTTAATATTATGGTGAAAGAAGACAAAACAGTCCTTTAAAAAAATCTTACTGAACTAAAACTATTAAAGACTGTAAGTGTGGGGCAGGGCGGTCTTTTGGTGTGACTTCATCTCAGCCAGCCAACTGTTTCTTTCTTCAGGGCAGTATCGTCTCCCAGCCTATCTCTAGCACAACATACTTTGTCTCTCATGTCAGCATACATGAGCACTCTCTGTGTGGGACTTTGAGATACAGCAGCTCCTTCTTCTTTCTCTTTGGCAGCTGTCCATGTCTGTATTGGAAATGGACGAAGTATTAATGATTGATATTTGTTTTCATGAGATCCTTGTTTTCCTTTATGTGACACGTCCATGGATGTGATGGTGTAATAGCCTGAAATTTTCCAGTCCCTGGTGCACTATAAAGGGTTTCCATAGCAATTCTGGTGACAAATGTATGTGTGTCTTTTTTTTTTCACCATCGAACATCAGGGTATGCGACTGGAGTATTTTTAATTTCTGATGACAGAGATTCTGATTCATGGTTAAACTGGCTATTACTGGCTTGTGCTGTCAACAGTGCTGGTGGGAACCATTTTAACTTTTAGTTTTCTGGTTTTTGTCAAAGGACAGAGAAACACAGCACACCACCAGCCCTAGTTCCCTAGTTTTGAGTGGGTTTGGAAGGCAGCAGTCTAGGGAAGATATTTATCACTTCCTAGAGAACACTGTGATGGTTGAGAGAGTCCTAGATCTTAGAAAAGAGTATCTGACAGTAGGAAGGATGGGAAAGGGGGTGTATAAATAAAATATATTTTAATTCCAGCTGAGCTTCCGTTTCAGTTTTGGTAGTTTGGATGGCCATCTTCATTCCACAACCTGTTAAATATTGCTCTCAATGCATGCCATTCAGTAGTGGGGCAGTTGATAATATCAAGTGATCATGTATTTGTTTTTATGGCTTTTTAAGCTATGGACAAGGTACATGATGTCCTATTGACCAGTGCTGCAGAGTGGTCTCTACCTGTCAGATGTTAGAGTTGGATGTGTATCTTTTGTTCTGATCACCGTAAATTGAGGTGTAAACTCCACATTCCTTTTTTTTCTGGTAGTTTGCTCTCACAAATGCCTCAAGACTCTTTACTTGCATGGAGAGGGAGGGAAGGAAGCAAGAAATACACTTATGAAGGACAAAATCAGCCGAAGGCTGAAGAGATAATTCATTTTCAGATACACAGTGCAGTAGTTACTGCTCCTGGGAGAATCCCAGTGGTTGTACCCAGGCCATCGGCTGTTCCCACTGTTGAGAATGATCTTGTGGGCTATTTCTCATAAAAACTCATACCCTATGCTCCTTTTTAAACTTCTGATCCATCCAGCTGAAGACTTGTATGACTCAGTCTGATTATACAAATGCTAATCTGCTTTTGAGTTACAAGTTGCAAGTCAGATTTTGCTGTCATCTTCAACAATTAGTTTATTAACATTAGGTAGCAGATTTTTAAAAGTCTGTTTCTTGCTTTCTTTGTACAAATAACAAAGATAAATCCTTGATGCCTTTGCTGCTAAAAACAATTTACTGTAAATTATGAGATCAGAAATGAATCTGAAGGCATCACAAATAAACAAGCTTTTACTGAGTTTCATATGTGTTTAAGCAGGCAGAACTTTAGTTTAGTTGCCATTCTGCTTTCTGAAATAGTAATAGCATTTGTGAACACTATTGAAATTGTGAGACCTTTTTAGGAAACAGCCCATATTGATTTGTGAACAAGAAGAAACAAATGCCGTTTTCATGGCTTTTCATTTTATGTTAGTTGCTAAAATGAACTACATCAAAGAATGTTAAGAGGAGAAATCATGCTCAAAACTTCATTTACTGTCTTCATAAGTGTTTATGACACAAAAGCCAGAAATGTGTCTCCTCAGAAGGAGATTGTGCATATAATTGTTTTTAAGTATGATGCTTTCTCAGCTTCGTATGTAATAAAATAGAAGTTAATTTTGTTAAAAGGCATTGACAACAATGAGCACTTTCAAATAGAAAACACTTCAGTTTCCCCTGATAGATTTATGCACATATGTAAACCAGAAGAGCTGTGAATATTAAGTGGATTTCTTGGCTAAGCAGACAATATTAGTGCAAATAAGAGGATTCTTTGCTCTATAAAGAAGAGATCACAGAATTGGAGATTTAGGGGCAAATTGTTCTGAACTATCTGTTGTACCAAGACTAAGGAAGCACCACACATAATTTAAAAGGCAGAGGAGAGTAAAAATTCCAAGCATCAACAAACAAAATTCTTGTACAATTCGATACTATGCTCTGCTTTCAACATATTTTTTTAGTTATCTTTTCCGACCCTTTTGTCAGGAATTGCAGAGAAGCCTCTAATGGCAGATTGATGACTTCCCTAAAGTACCCTGCTAAGTGATAAAGTACCCTGCTTAGTTTGGGATAATTACACTGTTTAGAGCTCTGCTCATCAGGCTCTATCAGACACCAAGAGGAGCCCAGACTCCTACCCCAACTGTGCTACTGTGTTCTTTTACTTTGGTAGGCAAGCTTTGAGTTACAGTTTCTGTAACTGTCTGGTGCTGAAATAGCAAGATATTCAGATGTTCCACAGCATTTCATGGAACAGATAATTTGTTTATTATTTTCTTGCTTGATTTAGAAAGTATCAGACTTGAATTCTGTTAATAATTACCAATTCAGTCTAGGTTTTGATTTTCTACAAACAGAAAAATAAGAATATTCATTGTACAGAATTCTGTGAAAAGGGCTCCTTGTGCAACGTAATTAATCAGCTCTGGATGTGCTTGTAAAATAAATTCTGCTTCTATGAAGGTGGCTTCTTTTACTGAATCTGAAGATATCCTTCGGGAGTAGCTGTATGCAATAGATAAAGAAAGCTTGGAAGATGTGCTTTGAGAACAGTTTGACCCAAAACTTTTAGAAGTTGATCTCCTAATTTCATAGTTCACATAGCAACAATTTATGATACTCATAGTCTGAAAAAACAAGCCCTTAAATTAGACAATAAAAATAATACTTTAAATTCTAAAAGAAAATATGCACAAGAGCTTTCTATTTGTAGGATGTTACCAGCTTTTCTTCGTGGTGGCATCATTAAGTTTTTAAAAGAATTGGGTTTGTTTTCATAAAATAAACATTAAGATCTGATTCACTGATTACATATGCCAGTATAAATGTGATGGGGAATCACACATTAGCATTCCATCTATTCATTTAGAAGTTCCAGCTGTCACCAGGGCATAGTAGATCTTCTAACAGCAAGTGAGAAACTGTGAAGCAAAAATTACTTGCAAGCCTTAATTTGGTAAAGCATTTCTTAGCTTAACAGAGTACATATGAGTACAAAAAAGCAATTGCAAACTTAGTATTGTGGTTCCATTATGACATTACAAAGGGTTGTCAACATATAATTAAGGACTCTGAAATATTTCTGTATTCCTAAATAATTTCTTTATCAAATGACCTTCGTATTTTCTTCCTCTTAGTCTACATATGGCTGAAATACACTAGTGTGTTCTGTGTTCTATTAGAGATTATGTCAAAGCAACGTATTGCACTGTGTTCAGGAATATTATATAGTATTTTACTATCCTGCTGCACGTGTTTTTAATTTGATATTAAACTCATGCTGGCTTATTGGTTTTAGTGATCTTCATGCTGTGTTTTAGCTTTGAATTCCAGTTCAATTTGTTGCAGATCCCAGTAGTTTCACTAGCTTTAAAAAAAAAAAATTAAAAAAAAAGAAAAAAAAATTGGGAGTTATAAAAAGGTGTAGTTCATCAAGCTTATTGTAACTTTAAGATAATGCTGTGATGTCTAAGTATTCAGTCTTTCACAAGGTTTTCAAAATATCAGCGTTCCTTTGAAAGCCATTATCAGTTCAGCAGCTGGTGATGTTTTGTGCTAGATGCTTCAAAGTCCTATAAACTTGACCACACCTGGGAGATTTGGATCTCATGCTGGTAGAGGAAACCTTCAAAATTTATATTTCCCTTTATAAAATGACACTCCTGTGAACTGAAATTTTACTTCAAGCAAATTTATGTGTTGGTAGAAATGCTTTAGGTTTTTTAGATTGAATTGATGCTGGCATGAAGATCTGTGCTGATATGTTATTCTTTCCTGTAAGGATGAATCAAGTTTTGAGAAGGAAAAAAAAAGACAGAAAATGCAGCAGTTACTTTCATTGGAGTATTTTGTGTACTGCCAGTAATGTTACTAATGAGCATGGCATGGAAGTGTCCATTCTGTTCGGGAGCTTCAATCCAGATTGCCAATTTCAAAAATGCTTTGTCTGTCTCTACAATACTGTAGGATTTCCTAATATAGTTTTTACTGAGATCCGTCAGTAATATTCAAGAGCTGTGGGCTGCTGAGAAACATGTAAGAGAATCACGTATTTTCAGAAATACAATCCAGCTATATTGCCCAGTATGTCTGCTAGTGATCATTTGCCAAAAAGAATGAATATCCATTTAAGTATAAATATACATATGTGTTTAATTTCCCCTGAAGATGTTCTGAGTTTTGCAGTCCGTACTCTTAGTCTTGAAGAAAAAACAATTTTGTTTTTAATAAACTTTATGTTGTCTTAAATTGCTTCCTGTATAAAGATGTTTCCAGCCTTATAGGTTACAAAAATATATTCAGTCATCTCACTTTTATATATGTCTGCATATAAAATATGTGTATGTTTGTAGTTGATATAAAAATTCATCTGCATTTATCTGGTGTTCCATCTCAGACTTCCCAAATCTGAACAGTTCTCAAAATAGCTCTATGAAATATGTCACTGTAGTTTTTCCCTTTGCAGATAAGGGAATTGGTGACAATAAATGAAAGATTTAGTTCTTGTACTGATATTTGTTTGTCTTACTGTAACATAAATATTATTTATATGCTATTTTTTGTGCTTTTCTTTCTGTGTACTATTTGACATTAAATAAATTAATCAGACTAAGGGTTGATACATCCCCATCAAAACTAGAGTTATGACTTAGAGTGTCAAGCTTTGCCTTTTTTAGCAATTCCTTGTATCTGGGATAGTTCAGAAACATTTGCATTAACCTAATACTTGCCGGTCACTTCAGGTGGGTTTGTGCAGTGGAGCTTTTATCATGACATTTGTCAGACAGTTCTTGTGAAAAGGCTCTTTTGGGTACCAATAGAGCCCATGCACAGGAACAATTTTAGGGACTACTGAAATTGCAAGTGGTCATAGGAGAGAAAGAAGAGTAAGAATCTCAGAAGAATGTATCGTGTTTTGCTGAAATAGATTCTTCCCAAGCATTAGCATACCCTAAAGTTTAAAAAGTTACCTAGATTCTGAAATAATTCTATTGCTCTTAGTCTGTGACTATCTCAAAAGCCTTTCTACTCCTGGTGCTATCTTTTACATGGCTGTGGCTTTATACTACTATTTTACTGCCATTTTCTTTTAACCCGTCATGATTTAAGTAATCTAACACACATCTTTCACAGAAGCATTTTATAGCAGCGTTTGCAGACAACAGTAAAGGAATATCTAAATCCTTCTTTGACATTCTACTACCCTGAATGAGAAAATATCTCCTGTACTGAGTAGCAAAATTTGGAAAAGAAAAAACAGTGTATAGACAGTATGCCTTGCCTTTGAAATACTGAGTGAAACTCACAACATTGCTACCGAAACTGGTGTGGAGTCACCACAGTAAATGGAATAATGGAATTTCCCTATTTCAAAGTCCATGTTAAAATCCTCTTGCTGAAAATAGGTTAGTGTTAAAATAAAGAAAATACATGTTATCTGCAAAACCTTGTTCAGATGTGAGTTACGCAGGCTTGATTGTTTACACAAGTTCAGCCTTTATTACTTTATAAATTTGCCTTGATATGGCAGTAGGTACAGGCCAAAATTCTTCAAAAGCCAACCTGGTTTTGAAACTAGCCCTCATTTCAAATAGATGAACAGAGAGGTTTTCTTTGGAATTTCAGTCATCTGTTTCTGTGTAGTTACTGCTTCTTTTGTAGAGCTGGACTCTGTGCAGCATCTGTTAATGAATTACATAAATCTCCTAGACTCAGCTGCTGGTCAAGGAGGATCTGCCTGGCAGATATTTGGATGCTATTTCATCACACTGTAGTAATGCAGACAGCAAAGTTGAAATATCCAAAAGGCTAAGGACCTTGGAAGATGTATTTCGATGACCATAGGTACTTCTGTAGGTAGTGAGTGGCAGTGGTGAATCTCCATTGCTCTGAAACTCCCACCTTCCTTTGCTTTCATCCTTTGTCTGTTTCCTTCAAAATACCTGAAGTTCAAGCTGCCATCCTCATCAAAAAGGTTCTTTTAAGTCAAACAAAAAAAGATTAATTGAGCAAAGGGCACTGTCATTACATCTGAATTATCTACCAGGCTAGTAAACAGTCAGGGAAGCACCACAGGTGTTTGAATTACAGAAGCCACCATTCAAGTTTTAGGTTAAAAATAGCTGAAACATTGGAATATGAACTACTGTTTCTGAAAATAAAAGAAATTGTTAACTCACAGTGAGGAGCTTTTTTCTTACTAAGCTTTTAGGAATAAGTGAGAGAACTGGCCTATGGATAAAAATCTACCAAAGGAAGTAGAAAAAGTACTTAATGGTAAATTTTTAATCTCATAAATCTGGAAGAAGGATTTAATGAGTTTGATTGGCAAAATACGTATTCTTTTTCAATTTCTATTGTGTTAGGAAAAAAAAACAGAATGTAATTTCATAATCCCAATGAAGTTTTATAAGCACTAAATTCCACTCTGCTATATTGGTCTTCCTTTGATGTTTTTTTTTCCCTCCTCAAATTCTTATTTGATTTGGGGGCATATCAATTGCTTCCATAAAGTGGAATGTTTTGATTGGATTCAAGGCATCAATGCCTGAAGTATCTCCTTTGACCAGGATGCCAGAAGTGTATGAGTATTTTTGGGCAAAATAGCTGTGTGTTTGTACATTCTGCTTACTGGCTGCTTATGGGTGCCATTCTCACTGGCTAGTGCAGAAAACTTCTCTGGAGTGGTATTATGGCACTGTTATTTTTATAAATTGAGCTAATCAGGAGTTTAAGGAGTGCTAGTTGCTTTTTTCTGGTTTGTTTCATATCCCTTTCAATATTCAATGCAAAATAAAAGGCATGAAATCCGTAGAAATAAAAACAGTTTAGAGCTATGAAATTTTTCCTGCTTCAGTAGTTTGACACAAAAATAATGTAGTGCTTCTAAAGAAAAGGTGAATCAATCAATGTTTAAAAATCTTTGCACTCTAGTTCTTGTAATTGTAGAATTTGAAAGTAGCCTTTAATTCTTGTCTTCCCATTTACCAAGCATTATTTTTTATAGATTTCTAATTAATTAAATTCCTGTGGCATCACCGCTGTTGAATGTAGTGAATACTTACTAAAAAAGGTGCAAGACTAAATCAACTAAACTGTCTTTTATTTAATCTTACAAACTATTGAATCTTATGAAGAATCCCATGACTTAAAATAAGTATTTTCTTCTACTGACAGGAGACTCATTCTTGTTTATTCCATAGCTACCATGCTATATATTAACTTTTCAACTATTGAGTGAATGCTGATACAGAAATGCAGTATTGTTTTTTAAGTTCAAATTCCAGCATGCTCACACACAGACACACACACACACACACACAAATGTGTATATTCCTATTGGAGAAGGGATAAAAAGCAGAATCTGCTGTATAGTCATTTAGTATAGGATCAAGTGGGACTAAGGGAAGAGGAAAGAAATAGGAGGCTCTGTGAAGTATAAGAGACCAGAACAGCCCGCCGGAAGATGAGGAGTTAATTTTAGTCATGCTGCACTTTTTTAGCAGGGCCTGTTCAAGGGTCACTGCTTCTAAACTAAAAGTGGGTAGATTGACACTCGATACACAGAGAAGAAATTTTTAACAATGAGGATGGTAAAACACTGGCACAGGTTGCCCAGAGAGGTGGTGGATGCCTCATCCCTGGAAACACTTAAGGTCAGGTTGGATGGGCAACTTGTTGATCAGCACACTGGTCAAATTGAAGAAGCTCCTGCTCACTCCATGAAGGATAGACTAAATGACCTTTAAACCCTTCCAACACAAACTGTTTGGTGATTCTAAGATAGTATGTGATTCTTTTTCAAGTCTCGGGTGGGCATCTAATGAGACAGGGATCTGCTGAAGGATGGGTGGAGGAGTAGAGAGCCTCGATCAGTCTGTATCAAAACTGTCTCATTTTTGACATGTTTTATGAACCAAATATTGAACATTGAAGCTGATACTATGTTGTAAATAAAAATATTGCTAAAAATCATAGATTGAACTCCAAAAAATCCTGAGGCTGCAGCAGAAATAGGAAATGGAACAGTAATAGTAAAAAATGCTCCCTGTTCAGTCTGCTTTCTGAATTTTAATTCTGTAGGGCCCATATCAGTTGTGTTTTATTATATCTTCCTACAGTTCTGAGTGCCAGCCAAAAATTTGTGTGTTTCTCTGGTTTTGAAGTAATGAAGATTGTGTTTGTATCTTCTCACAATCTTCCTTCATGTTATTGAAATCAGAAGCTCTGGTTGTTTTCTTATAACATGACAGATACAGCAGTATTAGGTTTTCTCATCTGTATTCTTATGTCCTGTTTTACCAGTTTACAAGAGTGGAGTTTCCTTTGTGGTGTTTTTTTTGTTTGTTTGGTTGGTTGGTTGGTTTTTTTGTTTGTTTGTTTTGGGTTTTTGTTTGTTTTGTTTTGTTTTGTTTTTTTACAGTCTTGCATCAAATCTCTAACATTGTCGGTGAATTTCTGCTTATCTGACAAGCAGGAGAATAGGAAGGTGCACTGTGGATAAGTCTTGAGGGCTGAGTTCAGGAAATACGTTTGTTATAGTGCATTGAGCAATAAGTGAAAGTCAGAAGGCTTTTGACTTTGCCGGAAGCCACTTTCTTTTCTTTAAGAATGTGCCAGTTTTTTCTGCCACCATATAATTGGTCTTACTGTCACATACAGCAGCTACTAGACTCACAAGAAACTTAGCAGATTTGAATCATACTGTTTACTTAAATTAATTTGTGGAAATAGTAAAGCTGATCCTTGTTTTTTGGTGCTCAGGCAATGGGTACCATAGTCAAATACCCTCTGTACCATAGAATCTTTGTAGGACTGTTTGTGTTGTTTTGTAGGCTTTCAAAAAAAACATTATGTTTGTCTGGGGAAGGAAGGGAAAAGGAAGGAGAAGATGACAGTCTTACTGATTAATCAAAGCAAGAATGTCAGAGAAAGGGAGAGGAGATCCCCTTTAGCAGATTTTTGCTGGGGATATTAGGCCTTGTGCTTTTTCCTGGGTCCTGGATTAGTGAGTTAGCAGCGACCCTTCTGCAGCTTCTAGTGTGAGCTGGTGGTTTACGTGAGCAGCATTATAAGTTTCAAAGAAAAGCACCCCATCCCAAACTCAGCAAGAGCAATGCATGAGAAATTAATGTCTAAATTAGTCTAAATGGTTTCTTGACGTATTTTGGGTAGACTGTGTTCTCCTGCCTGTAGTTTATAAACTTACCTGATTTATATATTGCTATAAATCACTGACTTCTGGATACAGTTGTTTGAATTTACAGCAGGAGTAATTTATAATTTGCTTGTTGTGAATGTTAATGGAGCTGTTTATCTAGATTGCTATATAAATCAGTTTTATGTTTCTCAGCTTAAATCATTTACATAGTGTTGTTTAAGGCAGTCACCGTTATTGTGTCAAAAATTCAAGTTTCTATTTCTCTGCTTTAGGATTTTTAACAAAAACTTTAGAATATAAGGGGAGGAAATGAGATATTAGTAAGAGTCTTTTGAGAGGTGGCTGGTTGAAGTTTTCACCATAAATCAGTCGTATTACGAGAGAAGAATAAAATATGTAAAAAGGAAGGCACTTCAGCTGTAGAAACTGTACAGATTCACTGAAAATTTTTATATGAGTACTTGTAAAATTATTGCAAGGTGAAATGTTGGCATTGTAAACTAGCATATGTAAATACTGGCTGAAAACATGGCCAAGCTCAGCAGATGCCAAAACCACATTGCCTCAGTAGTTCAGGGTTTGCCTAGTGGACACAAGATTGAAATGAGTGTAGGAACTTTGAAACAGTTACAAAACACAGCGGTGCTTCATAATGCTCTGTATAATCTCCTATGATTCAGTATATCTGATCCTAATATTTTGCAGCCATTATAGGATAGACTGGGGACTGTTGTTCCAGTCAGATTCTTCTAATTTATCGAAGTCATGAGTCAAGTTTCAAAGAAAGAAAGTTCAGCCTTTGTATCTGATTATTCTGTTGTTACGTGCTAAAGCCACCTTTTACCCTTAAATTAATCTGCAGTATTGAATTAATTTAGGCAATGTATGGCATGCTATTTAGTTGCGAAAACATGATTAAACTAAGCTGGCAAATTGATTCTCTTTTTGTCTGGGTGACATTGGAATAGCTGATTCACTTTTCTGTTCATTTCTGCAAGGCTGCTGTTGCCTTAGGCTGCCATCACGCTGTGGGTGCTGCAGCTGCTGGTAGGGATGACTGCACTGCATGCCCCTCAATTCCAAATGAAAATTAAGGCTGAACCTTGCAAACTACATTCAGTCCTCCGGCCGCCAGCTTGCCTTAGCCTATGGCTATTGTGGTGGGAATGTAGGAAAGCAGTGACTGTGTCTGAAAGTTTATTATCACCTGTGTCTTCTGCAGTAGCTCTGTCTGATGGGAGCTGTCAGGTTTGACCTGTCATGTTCCTTGGGAGCTGTGAGGCCGGAAGATCCCAATTGGACCTAGGACTGTCACAGTCCAACTGATTCTGTTGGTTGGTTGGTTGGCACCAACTTGTGTTGGGGACTGGCTGGCCCTTTTTACAGAGGCATCATATGGGCTGTCTAATACTCAGGAAAAATCTGCACTCCTCTGTACTGACTGTGGGGCTTTTTACAGAACCTTCAGCATTGCTGTTTCTTTGTACTGAGAATCCCTTATTATTTTCAGTTCTGCTGTCCCATCAATGCCTGTAGCCTTTTGGATGAGCTTGCAGCAGAACTTCTGTATTATGGCTAAGGGTAGATCTGTAGCAATAAGTATGTGGAGAGAATATATCTGTAAGAGAATTCTGATAATTGTGAATATTTGTAAAACCAATATAAGTAAACTATTGGCTTTTTGAGAGGTCTCTGGATGTAACTTTTGCAAAACTATATAGGTGGCAATGGCCTCAAGAGTGGAATGCAAAATTAGCATCTTTCAGGGAATGAATTATAAAATTTCAGCTGTGTGGAAAAAATCATGCTGATCACACTCAGTTAATTCTAAGGGAATGTTGCCTGATGAAGACTGCAAGGATCAGTCTCCTATTTTCTAGTATTGCATTCTCTTGCCTTCCTATTCTTGTGCACATTTATAATAATGTAAAAATTTCATCAGAGTATGGAAATGGGATTTTGATCAGAAAAAAAAAGAAAGGACGGGGTCACCTGTCAGTAATTCTGAGTATGGCTGGTTTTTGGATTTGACCCTGATTTCAGCTTTGTTCTTGGCTGGCAGGTGCCTGGAGGCCTTTCAGTCTGCTTTAGGAGACCTTGTTTTAAAAACAGTAGTATTTTTTGCCTAATTATGAATGCAGATTTTGCATGTGTTTGAGATTTACGAGGCCTTGCTTATGTGAAACAGGCTATAAACTCTCCTTGGAAATGTATAGTAGTCTGGAGTAGATAATTACACTTTGAGAAAAGAGCCTCTGTTTCCAGTGAAAACACTGAAAAGTTATTTCAGAAATGCTCTGACCTCAGACATTTCATATAACTTACACAAAATGCTTTCACATTTGTTCGGCAGCTTGCGGCTTGATCCCTGCCATCTCATAAATGAAAGCACAGAACTCTCCCTGGGAAAAAAGCAGCAAGTCTATGCTGTGGCCTGCAAAACTAGTGTTATTTTACTCACTCTGTGCTTTGTGTCTGTACCCTTAAACAGAAGAAACCTTGCTCTCCTTTAAACAAATCTGTCTCCTAGTCACACCCCACCCCCACAAACCCAACTTTCCCTCTGATTTTTCTTCCTCCCTGCGTCCACTCAGTGTACACACACTAATAAACTCTGCAGTAAAAATCTTGGGAGAATTTCTCAGCACAAATGGAAAGAAGATGTCAAAGGCTTAGGATAGGAATTTTCTGTTTAAAGTTGCGAAAACAATAGAGAACAATTGAACCAGTGGGGGGAAAGCCAGAGATGGGTGAACAAGCCATGAAAGTATTCCATTAATTTTTATTTTGATGAAACCCCACTGGTTCTCTTCACTTGCATCCATAATAGCCATTTTTATTTGCAGCAGTTTGTTTGTTTTTCGAGACTCTTGTGGAAAGCAAAAGCATTGCAGATACAAGTGAAGAGACCTGTGAGAATATTCACACCGTTGTGCTTTTTTGGGCCTTTGAAAATCTGTTTTTAACTCCTGGTACAATAAAATTGTCAGATGTTTATGAAGACTTTTATGAAATATTTGTGTGCTGGAAGGGTGACTTGATAGAGATGATGGTGTGTGCCACTTAGGGAGAGAAAGCACCAAGCAATAAAAAACAAAACAAATTCTGATTATGATGTGCACAGCTCGTTTTCGGAAAATCCTGCACAGAAACAGGAGGAAAAAAAAGAAAGATATGATTCAGTTTTATTAAAAGGCATGTTTGGGAATAGGTTGTACTTTCAGAGAAGTCTCAGCAGAGGAAAATAGGCAGGTTAAGGGAAGGGGCCACTTGTGCACTTGAGACGGCTGAACATATTGCCAGCAGTTGTACCAGGGAGACAGTGCAGTAGCCCTGCGGATCTGGTGGCTGAACCCCTCATGTGAGCTCTAACTTGTTTCTGTTCCAGTGAGCCAGTTTAGTTCAAGCAACTGATGTGATCTCTCCTGTTGTAGTTTCTACCAACAGGCAGAGCTGTGGCAAGCAGCTTCAGAAAAGTTAATAGCCAAAACGCATCAGAAGCAGGGCCACTCTTGGGCATAAGAACAGCATTGAGCATCTGAATGAAGGCAGAAACAGCTCCCACAAGACAACATCTGTTTACAGTCTCAGTCATGTCATGTTATCTATAATTTCATGCCTAAGGCCTGAGAAATAGGATTCTGACTGTAGCAGATAGGGGTCATGCTATTTGCACTTGGCAGCCAAGATATTCAGAGCCAGTAATGGCTTGATAATTCAAGGAGGTAGAACACAGGAGCACAAGCCCTTCTTCGCTTGTGCTTCACATTCACTGTGGAGAAGGCAGCAACAGCCTGCATTGGTTGATTTTAGTTCTTCCTGTCTTGCAATTACTGTGTTACTGATGGTATGAGTTTACAAATTCACAAGCTCAGTGGCATGTATGTATAAGCTTTAAAGCAGACCTGCTCTACTGTAATGTCACGTCACAGTACATGTATGTGGAGACTGTAGCTAAAAGTAGACAGTGCTGCACTTAGTATTCAGTATGTATTTATGTGAATGTGTGAACTGGGAAGGACAATAGGGGTTAAAGTATAAAAATAATATATATATGGCGAGACCTTAAAGGTGCAGCCAGGTTGTATCTATTCATTAAATTATTTTGTTTAATTTGTTTTTAAAGAGGCCAAGTGTTTGCAGGGCAATGCAGAGTAGGCAGGGGTCATAGTTAATTGAGCAGATAGCTTCCACTCAGCTGGCAGTGAGCACTGTCCTTCCTGAAGGAGACATGGGGACATCAAGAGGCAGACTTATTTCTGTGTCCTCTGCAGCAGACAGAAGAGATGGCAGGCCATGGAAGGAGAGGCATATGCTTTAATTCCTTGAAAGATTTAGCAGCAGATGCTCTTGTCTGGCATGCATCAGAAACCCTTAAAACTAAGCAGAAAATTGGCTGCAGCAGGGATTCTCAAAGGCTTGCCTCTGGTTGATCACGTCTTAAATACGTGGTAAACTGACCTCCATTCCATTGCATTTATGTGAACCACATGAATTTTTGCAATTGTTGTTAGTGACAATCTTTTTTTGTTCTGCATACACCCTCACAAACACACTCACACTGCCACACACTCTCTTTGTGTTATCACAGTGAACCGTGCTGGCTTGAATGCCTCCTTCTCTGTTTACACCTGCTTTCATATGTATCTCAGATCCTTCTTTGTGTTGAAACACCTGCATATCTTTCAGAAAGCTGGAGGTAGCATCTACATTGTGTGAGCAGACAGTGTTTGGCAGACTGATAGCATTTTTATTCATAAGATACTCACCTGAAAAACTAGCGGTTTAGAAACCTGCTGCTAGCTTTCTGGAAAGTGCACAATAAAAATGCAATAGGAAAGGACCTCCTATTTGTGATTCTGTTACCTTACTGTTTGTTGGGTGGTAAGTAACAAAAAGTAATACTACTGGAAAATCACATTACACAAAGAACTCATTTTGCCTAAACAGTCTGCTTGAGACTAAACATCAGTATTGCCAAAGAAAGGAATGAAAACCCTACTTTTAGAATTTTGAATCCCTTTTTCTTTGGTAATCTAAGACAAGGAGAGGGCCAAAATACAGGACAGATTTATACATATTTGAATTTATTAAGTGCACTTGCAAAGAACTTTTACAGTCTAAGAAAACTTTTATTATCTGATAGAAGATAAACTATTGTCCCCAAGTGAAATCCATAGATATTTTGCCATTTCAGGCAACGTTTGTTTCTCTAAGTAGACTGATTAAACACACAGTGTTAGCAAACTATTCAAGAAAGAGTGTGCAGTTCCTATTATTAGTACAGTGAAGAAGTCATCTCTGGAATAGCACTGGCATTTGGAGTTAAAAATCATAAGGAAATACTTTGTTGGGAAGAAATTGCAGATTGGCACAGACATTTCTTGCTGTGTCCCAGGACTTCATTAGTATCCGTAATTAATCTTTGCCTTTGTTTCTTTCAGGGCCCTCCTGGTCCAAAAGGCGAGAAGGTGAGTTGATGTTCGGGTGATTCTTACAAGGTGACTGGAAAGCCCTCCCAGCATGAACCCAAGAGACTGTATTGATGCAGTGAAAGTGAAATGTTAGATTATGTAAGAGAGTTGGGTAGCACACAGATGCTGTGTTAAACCTATCATCTCATCTTTCCACTTTGCAGGGAGATCAAGGTGATCAGGGCCCTCGGGTAAGCATCTTAAAAAAAATGTTACACTTCCCCTTCGCTGAGTAGGCAATTAGTCTTTAGTGCAAAACTAAATTAAAAATACACTGTCTGAGCTAATTATGTTTATTAGCTGCATTTACGCTGCATGTTGAAGTGTCTGCAGGACAGTAATACTGAACGTGAGCAGGAAGTGTCTGGGAAGATTCGAATGATTTCCATAGTGCACAGTTTCCTTTATGGGTGGAAGCAGGTTCCACAGTGATTCTGCTCTGCTGTATAAAGCTGGCTTTCCTAACCAAACCATTCCGTTTCCCCAGCAATGTGTTCATGCCATGCATGGGCTTCCACAATGCAGAGGGCCAGTGGGTTTCTAATAAATGTACTTCTGGATTTCATGTAAAATGTAGCTAATATTTAGTGGATTATAAACAACTATAATGTATGCATGTATTAGCTTTTTTCCTGACATATATGTATTAAATATTTTTAATAATAACAATATTATCACCTTGTAGTTACAATCCAGACAGTTAGAACATGGTTTAATTTAGGAAATGAGGAGGTTCTTTTCATTTCTAAATGTCATGTTTATTTTAACAGAAATAGAGGAATACAGGAGTGTAAATTCGAATGGATTGGCTATGCTAGTTTACTTTTCTTTACATCTGTGCTTCATTAGAAAACGCTTGGTTACATTGTTCGGATGATGTAGTAACTCTCTTCGGTTACATGTTTATGATTTTTCCCATAACAGTATGTTCCATGGATTATTTTCTTCTTTTAACTATGTTAAATATTTTGAATTTGCAGCTTTATTTCATTCTACTGTTTTGTTTCATATACTTTGCTTTAATTGGATTTTACATTTTTTCAGCCAATAAGATTATCTAAAGTCACAACATGCTTTTACAGCTGATTTTGATGTTCCGTTAACTACCAGGGTGTCCTGTTATGCTTGGTGCTAGGGCTGCACATCATAAAGACAGTGGCCTGAGTGTGAACAGCTTTAAATATTATTTCAGTTGAAACTCAATAAGAGTTAGAAAACTGCTTAAATAAATAAACGGAAGTAAAGAGTAACAATGAGAGCAACATGCTTTTTTTCTAGCAACTAATACACAAACTAAAGGTTCTGATTAATGTAAAAATTTCCTTTTAACGTCTAAGCAAATTTAGTGTCTCTCAGAGGCCATACTGGGCTGTATATTTTGTCTGGTTCTGTGCTATAGAGCTTCACAGGCAATGTGAGGAGAGAGATGCAGGGGTGGAGAGCAGTGCAGTGCCTGTGGCTTAGCAGAGGATGCTCCATTCAGGTGGTGTAAGACAGGCTCGAGTGTAAGTTCGTACATGCAGAAGAATGCGTGTTCTTTCACGTTCTCAGCTGTGGCTTTAGATTCAAAAGAACGGGAGGGCAAACTTGATGCAAGTATCAGAGAGGGATGCAATAACAAATATGGAAGAGCACTGTTGTGAAGAGCATTACATAGCTGAGGATAAGAATCTGGAATTACGACTGTCAGAGAAGTCTCCAGGGAAGGACACAGAGGTCTGAATGCTGGAGAACAAAGCAAGTGGTATCAACACAAGGGAATGATGGTGCAAAAATCTTGGCAAAATGTTGAAGAGATGTAAGAACTATTAAGTGATTAAGCATGCGTGGCTTTCAGTCCCTGGTCTGGAAGTGTTGGCAGTGCCCAGTAAGAAGATGCAGGTTTGGTCAGTGTTACTGCATTGAGACCTCTGCTGTGCAGAGATTGTTGTGTCCTACTTTGCCAAGACATACTCTGTATACAGGAAGGCAGTAGAGTCCTTACTGCGACATAAAAATCATGGTTATGGCTATTTGTGGGTTCGGTAAATCAAGTGCAGATTAAAAGCAGAAAATATCCAACCTGGGGAATTCATATATAAGGACACCAGAAAATTGTTATCTGCAGTAGCAGCTGGCACTTGAGACTGAATTCTGTATCTGATAACAGAAAAGGAATTCAGTAAGGTCAGCAGTGGAGAGGAATAGATGGTGACTAGCATCTTGTGGACAAGCTGAAATTTTACCAACTCTTTAGTCTATGCAGGTTGTAGTATTTGTCCAGTGTTGTTTGTTTTCCCTTAATCTATTTGGAAAGTGTTCTACAGCCTCGTCTCCTTTTTTTCCCCTCCATATTTCACAAGTGGTAAGTAGTCTGAAGCCTCCGACCATTTTATGTTTCATGGCACAGCAGTTATCTCTTCTGATAACTGTCTTCAGGGTGAGTCTGCTCAACCTGCTGTGCCAGGGGATTTACAATATAATTAATAGAATTTTTATGTGTGAGCCACTCATGCACCAAATGAAACGAAACCCATTTAGTCCTGGTTGGTTACCTTTGCACATAGTTTTCCATCACTGCGTGCGTAAAATAAATTGATTTGGAGCTAATGGCATACAACATTATTTTTGAGAAATATTGTACCTGAAAGTAACTGGGGAATGACATTAACACTTGGATTTGACAAGTTTGCACATAGATTGGATATAATATCTAAGAGCAGTGAACACTTTAATGCTAATTCATCTTTTACAGGTAAGGAGCCTGAGGTTTCTTTGGGTTTATATTTTTACATACTGGCTTGAAACAAGCATTTAACTTAGCAAAAACTGTTGGTGTTCCAAGCTATGACTGAAATTTCAAAATTACCCTTTTTCTTTAGAAAAGCTGCTTTATCTCCTCCAGGCGTTTTTGTAAAAGAAATCAAAATAAAATACAAAGACTGTCCAAGTCAAGATGAGACCTTAGACTTCCAAAAATCTGCTGAAAAGAAAATAGAAAGGTATTTGTGAAAACATTTTGCAAGAGGTAAATATATTGTTGTTTTCTTTCTCACCCAAGTTTTTTCACCTTGTGATTTTTGAGGGATCCTTCTTTCTGAAATAATTTCAGAACTGTAAAAATAGTAATCAGTTATCTCAAAATGTTTACAATCAGCGGATATGTGGAATATATAATGAACTACTTTGAAGTTCAGGTTTTCTTGAAAATACGTTCAATAAAGTCAATACACTAAGAACTCAGCCCTGCAAATACCATCTGGAGGTCAGGTACTTAGATTTTTAGAATAATGTGGCTGGGGTTTTGTGTTGTTTTTCTTGGGTTTTTTTTTGTTGTTTTTTCTTATTTAAGAATATGAGGAATTTTCTTAAGTATTGAGAAGTAATCTGTGGATCGGTCTCCTTCATTGTGCAGAGATGGCATAAGGGTTCTAGTTTATAATGCCATGAGGCTTGATCTACTGATGTCCATACTTTGAAGAAAATAAAAGCCAAAACACATTCTAGCAGTGTGAGTGATATAGAAATTCATACCCTGAGAGTGAGTTTGAGCAGCAAGTTAATATAGCTTTTAATCACATGAGACCACCAATAAGGTAGTGATGGTGAGTCCTGATCTTACTTGGAAAAAAATATTTTTTTTTCTCTTTATGTATTTTTATATCAGATACCTAACTACTCTAAAGTTCTGGTTGACTAAACATTTAGGTCAAATGCAGAACTAGCTTTCCTTGATACCAGTGTAAGAAATGATAATGTTAGTATATCTTTTGGATGCTCTTCTTTTTGCAGAGGGCATGGCTTCATGAAACATCCATGAAGATTTGCTTTACTGTACTGAGCCATGAGAAATTAAAAATGACGGCGTTTAGCCTATGGACTGTTAGAATAAATGGTGGTATCAGGCTGCTCAGTTTCAGTTATTAAGCTCTAGTCCAATTTTAAAAAAGCCTTTGAAAATTTAATAATGGTAGGATTTCAAAGGATATATTGTCCAAGTAGAGGTTGAATCTGGATAATGGATATAGGTCTTCAGAGGTGAATGTTTGGGAACAGAACAGCTAATACAGAATGTCTTACCAGATGTGGAGGGGAACTTTGTAATCAAGGATGAGGAAAAGGCTGAGGTACTTAATGCCTTCTTTCCCTCAGTCTTCAGCAGACAGACTGGTTGTCCCAAGGGCAACCAGCCCTCTGAAGTGGTAGACAGGGATAGGGAGCTGAATAGCCCCCCTGCAATCCAGGAGGCAGTAGTTAGACCTGCCGCTTAGAAACTCACAACTCTCTGGGGCCAGATGGGGTTCACATGGAGGGAGCTGGTGGGAGAGCTTGCCAAGCACTCTCCATCATTTATCATCAGTCCTGGCTGACTTTGGGGGTCCCAGATGACAGGAGGTTGACCATGTGACATCCCGCTACAAGAATGGTTAGAGGAGGATGGAAAGAGCCACAGGTCTGTCAGCCTGACCTCAGTGCCAGGAAAATTTATGGAACAGATCATCTTGAGCGTGATCATCCAGCATGTATGGGACATCCAGGGGATGAGACCCAGCCAGCATGGATTCAGGAAAAGCAGGTCCTACTTGTTTAACCTGATGTCCTTTCATGACCAGGTGACCTGCCTAGTGGTTGAGGGTCAGTTGAAAGTTGGACTTGATGATCTTGGAGGTATTTTCCAACTTTAGTAACTCTATGATTCTTAGTCTTTTTTCAGCCTTCTGTAAATGACATAATAAATATCTTCTGGCCTTTAGGTCAGATATATGAGAGATTTCTTGCTTATGAGGGCTAGAAATCATTAGCTAAAAGCTGGTTTTAAATTGGTTTTGTTCTAGGTGAAATGAGATACCACCCAGAAGCCATACTTAAAGTATTTTCATAAAACAATTTTCTACTTTTGGTATGTTTAAGTAAATCTTCCTGTTGGCTGGGGTGGCAAAGAACTGATGATATCTCCAAAATATCTTAAGCAGGAAAGATGAAGTTCTAGAAAAGACAGGAACTCAGAAGTTTATTTTATTTCGTTAACCTTTATTGACTTGAAGATTAAAAACATTCATTGAGTCCTGTCAAAACAGGTTCAGATAGAGATATAATGTTCTTTTCCAGTTAACCCTTTCCCCTGTCTACTTTTAATATATTCACTACTTATTTGCTGCCTGGTAGAGAGAAATCATCTACTCTTCTATGTTGACAGACAATTTCAAAATTACCTAATATCGACAAAAGTAGTCAGGGAAGCAGTGTATTTACTGAAATCACTAAATACAAGTGTTTGTGTATATATAGACATAAGCTCTCTTAAAATTGAAGTATTGCTTCACTTGTTCTGTTATAGAGACAACTTCTATAAAC
This sequence comes from Rhabdornis inornatus, assembly GCA_013397075.1. NCBI lineage: Eukaryota > Metazoa > Chordata > Aves > Passeriformes > Rhabdornithidae > Rhabdornis > Rhabdornis inornatus. The sequence goes on along the minus strand of VWZS01002145.1, from coordinate 527,207 downwards.
TATGTCATAGTAAAGGAAAATTAAAGATGTGCATGTAGTAAATTTAGACTTTTTTTTTTTAAATGAAAGTTTTAAAAAGCCTTTTTTTAATTATATGTGCATTATTTAGTTAATATATTTCTAGGACATATATAATAACTATTTTGAGCCTTTTGCTGCTCCTAGTGACAATGAATGGAAAACCTGTATTCATGCCCTTAGAATCATACCTCAGTCATAAATTAGAAAATACTAGTTGCTGAATTATGATTAAACCATGACCATTAACTTTTCAGCCCCCTTTAAAGCCATCCTATTTTGTACTTTATAGGGGATTTTTGTTTGTTCGTTGTTGTTTGGGTTTTTTTTTTTTTAAGAAAGGAACTGTTTTGCTTCACAAAATGCATAGTAGTATATAATTGAATCTGATTTGTTGTCTTCCCCAAAAGCAAAAGTCAGTTTTTTGGAGTGAGGTGAGGTTGACATTGCTAACTGTAATGAATGTAGGTAAATCAGTTATGTTACAGGAAGATTTGTTCCCAAATGTTTCATGCTGATAATTTTTATCCTCATTCCACATCTTGTCAAAGTGAAAATGTATAGTATTAGAGTAAAAGTATTATGTTAATTAAATGCTGTTTTGCATAATTTAAATTCTATTTAATGCTATGAATTTCTTCTGCTCTTGATAATTCGTATTTATTTCTAAAAGCATATTTTCTGTTTTATTGTGTTACTTCAAACATATAGCAGACACAGAATGCTGCTTTAATTTCGTACTTTACCAGTATGAATACACTCATGGTTGTTTCTTCTGTTGTTAATTGACCTGTGTAAATCAAATTATAGATCAAGTTATAAGCTATATTTAGCTACTGTTTCAAACTGCACTGTGTTCCACAAAAAGAGTATTAAAAAAGCATTAGTGATTCCTTCTGTTATCATAACTTTCACTGAAGCAGAATCCTTGAGAAAACTGCTGAACATCCAGTTTAATGCCAATTTGTCTGTGAGCAAACTGTGAGCAAACATGTGTCTTAACTTCTAAGACTGTTTCCTTATCTGCCAGAAAGCAACATGGGTATTTATGTATTCTGTTCCTGGGATTAATTATCTGCACTGGCGTTGGGCTTTTGTGGTTCCCCTATTTTCCATTTAGGCGAAACTAGGGTAACAAATTGGAGCAAGGTAACTTGGCACTCTGAAACTAAGGAGGTTAGGAAAGAACTCAGATGGTGTTGGCTGCCAACTTTGTCTAAAGCTTTGGGACACTCAGACTTGAGAGTCAGAGTTCACAAGAGTGTCCTTTTGGCTGTGAATGACCCTCTAGGGCCAAGCTATGCCTTTGAAGTTCAGCTCCTGAGGTTCCCTTGGGGAATGCAGAACAGCTGTGACACTCCAGAGAAAGTGACACATACCTGCTCCCGAGAGGAGGATGTTGTCATTCCTGTCTCACGAGCTAGGCACTGCGTGTCTTCGCTCGCCACCAGTTGGTTTGCATCTTGCCCCTTTTTAGTAATGCCAGAGGAATGGTGAGGAAGGAAGTCTCCGTACATCCTGTTCCTTTTTCTACAGCCCTGTTCTGTGGCTGAAAATACACCATGTAGTTGTTGTATCTCAAACTACAGCTGTCACGCAGAAGTGGTGCAACACTGAACATTTGCATTAGAAAAATTTGATTGAAAACAACTCCTAAAAAATTAATCCAGTCCTTATAAACATAAGAGAAGAAGCTTGAACCACTTACCTGCATCGCATAACTGCAGCAGGTAAAAAATTTGAAGATAAACATAAACCGGGAGAGAAGATTCTTATTTTGATTATGGACTAGCCCATCTTGCTAAAGTTAACTGGATGCCTACCACTACTTTCAGTAGGAGTAGCAGGTTGGCCTTCAAGAAGGATATTTTATGGAATTCAGATTCATGATCACTCGTCAGAACACATAATGGAGTTGTGTAGAAAAGACATTTACCTCACTGAAAATTCATCTAATAATAGGACAAAAGTAGAGAAGCGTTGGCTTTTTCCAGTTTTATTTAGTTTAAAGTCAGTGTCAGACAGATTTCACAGAGGTCATTATGGGAAATAATGCTTTTACAGTGATCTGTTTATGGTAGATCTTAAATACTACATTTTTATTATTTCTTTACATAGTCTGAATCATTATATAATGTAATCAAATCAGAACTCTTTGTTGAATGTTTACCGAAGTGAAAAGAAATTTCTGGATTCTTGTCTTGCTGTAGTGTACTGTTTTGTTAGCAGATTTGCTGCTGGAGAAAGCAGCAGTTATGATAAAAGGGATTATATAAGAGACCTCCTGCTGAGAGTCCATGGCATTGTACAGGGTGATACCAAACACTGTATTCCCCAGGGCAGGTACAATAATTAGCCACAGGACTAGCACTCAGTCTGAGGGATTAATTAGAACTGGAGGTGGTGTTGGAGAGAGGCAGAGCAGCCATAAAGAGTGTCAGGATCACTCTGGCCTGGAGCCTGTGTGATTTGATGTGAAATAGCAGCAGCTGGCTGTAACCTTAGGAAGTGCAAGAGAACAGCAGGTGGTAATTCCTGTCTCATTTACCATGTCTTCACAGGAACATGCAAGCTTGTGCAGCTTGGTTTATTGGCAGGTCAAGGAAAATCCTAGAGAGGACTGTGACATTTTCTATACTGAGCAAATGCAGTAGACAAACTGGAGTGTATGCAGCACAGTGTAAAGCCAGTAACACTGTTTCTTAACATTATCACACTTGCCTCTGACAAGGTTATGATGACCTTATAATATTGACCTCATGTGGACCAATGGACAAAGCTGAGAGTGCTGTGAAAAATCTAGGACAGCTAGTGGGAATTGCATCCTTCAAGGCTGTGATGAATGTAACAGGAGAACTGTTTCATCCAAGTGAAAAAAAACAGATGGGGAATGATATGATGTTCCGGCACCCTCGGTTTTCTCAGTAGCCACTGTATGGGGCAAGTAGGCTTTACCTGTGCTTCCAGGTGGGTAATGTTGTCCCATGGCTGTTGGCCTCCATCAAGCATCATGTTTTGCTTGGCATTTGGGGAAAAATGGCAGTGAGGCATGCAGCAACTCTGCTAATTTAGAAATTGTAGCCAGCTAGCATTTCAGGGTGAGTTTGAGTAGCTGTCAGCAGAGGAATTTAGTAGACTAGTGGTCGCTGTTGATGACTGTAGTGTTTTGTATTCTGTTAGGGCCTCCCAGGGTGTAGAACAAGAACCCTTCCTATGTGCAGTTCAAGAATCAAACCAAATAAAGAGAAAATTGAGTAACTTTGAATCCGTCGTTCAGAATAGCTTTCGATAGGGAAAAATAAAACAGATCCAGGGGATATTTGTGGCTATATTTATAGCAGAGTGACAGGAAAGGAAGAGAACTCATTTTGTGGGAAGGATAGCTCTTTTTATGCCTTTTTAGAAGCTCATTGTGTGCCAGCATTATCTTTCATGGATGCCAGAGGGTGCAATGCCTTCTAAAGCCTCCCACACATGCAAAAACTATGGATCTATTGTAGTGTCTTTGCTGAGTTCCATTTAGTGTTCCCATGTTTCTGGCTCTCTCCAAAGATACGTGTTACTCATGGGGAGATGATCCGGGTCCAAACTGGCATTGCATGTATCTGACTGTTGTTGTTGGGGTCGTTGTTGAGGTGAAGCAGGTAAAAAAGCAGGAAGGACCTTTGCAGGGGCTTTACAGAGATTTTTATTTCAGCCACACGTGTGCACAGTCCAGCACGCAGAGGCAAAGGCAAAGGCGTTGGTCTGAGAGTGCAGGTTAAGTACATAGGGGTTTTGGGGCAGGTGAAGTAGCAGAGACCAATTACCAGGGGCCATGGGAGTGTTACAAGAATGGGATTAGGGCAGAGGGGCCAACAAGAAAACAGGGTGGGAGTGACTGAAAGGCTGATGGACAGGGAGAGGGCAGGGGGCTGACCTAAGGAACAAGACGAGGATTGTTCTGACCTGCTAGAACAGGATTCGTTACCAAAAAGAGATATCTGAGGGAGAGACCTCTTGTATCTTTCTGAGAGTGCCTTTCAAGGTCTCCACAACTGTTAGGTCTAAGATTATGACCACTTTGGGCAAAGGAAGGAAAGCTTTGTCCTACTCGGGAACAAGCAGGAAGAAGTAACTAAAATGCAGATGGAAGAACGGGATTGACCCTTTTCTCAAGTGTTGTTTATGTAGGCAGAAAACTGCAGTATTGATAACTAATCTTGAACTTGTGTGTGTGGTGTTGGGAAGCTTTGGGAATGCTGGGGCTGGACTGTGAATTGCTGAATGTAAATGGTTCTATGTACAGCTAGACAGATCTTTCCAAAGTCTTTCATTTTTTCTCAAGGAAAAAGAAAATCTTTCATGACAAACCACTGTATTTTCTCTATAAGTGCCTTTCTTAATTAATTCTCAGTTCTCCTTCATGTTGAAGATTAAATAAATAAAAATTAATACGGGTTTAAAACATCAAATTGTGAATATGCTAATTTAAAGGTAACTGAAAATTATTGTGCTGTAATTCTAAAGGCTGATGAGTAAAAATGAAGTTGTTTAAAAATTTTCTGTTTATCCATTTTTTCAATAAATGTCATTTATTGCTTGCTATTCAGATTTTACTTCTTATGTAGGTTTCTTGTTTGAGCTCATTTCCATTACATGGATATTGTAGTTTTATCTAGAGGAGAAGTGGATCATCTGCATAGCAGGGCTAATGAGTCACAGATGTAAAGATTCTGACACATTACTATCTAATAACTTCTTTAATTTATATTCCATAATAAGATAAATGCAAACTTGATACATCTGTTTCCTAAATGATGTATCGTTCCAGTCTTATCAGTGTCTCAGGAGTGAGTTCCTTTATGTGTTGTGAGTTTTAGCCTTTTTTGGTTTTGTTTTGAGTTTTTGTTTTGAGTTTTGTTTCTGAAGAGGAGATTTCAGGTCGCTGAGTAATGCAGTTAGCTACACTACAGTTCATCCCAATGAAGTGGGAAAGCTGCATTTAGCCACTGGCTTTATGGGATCAACTTACAGGGTCTCAGCTTCATCTCATGGATGTATAGCAGGAATAAAGATGCTAAATGCAACTCCAAGATGCTAATGAAGAACATGTATGCATCAAAAAGTTACTCTGCCTTTTTTATAAAGACTGGTGCAGCCTTTGTGATCCACAGGCTCTCTGGTGTGATGAACAGAGCAAGTATTTGCCACATTAAAAGAATCTGCTGCAGCTGGCAGGCTGCCCTGGCCTGTTGGTGCTCCCCACCCGGCCAGCTGGGCTACAAAGAGCTCATGTGCTACAGCAACATGGGCCGCACCAGCAGAGCTGAACACAGGACTCCTCAGAAGGGCCTTTGCCTGGCAGCAAGAGCAGGGCACAGCCTTCTCTTTAGGAGGTGCTAAGCTGACATGGTGCAGCTGTTTGCTCCAGGAGGAGCACCCAGAAGGGCTATGCTGCCAGCTCTACCTCATACAGGTGGTCTGTGGGCATATAGGGGGCTTAGACCTCCCTGGCTGTATTTTATTTAATGTTCCTCAGCCTAGTGCCTGTCTGCCATTGAACAAGCCTTGGCTTCTGACAGTGTGCTATGCTAAAGCAAGGAGAGGACTTAGGGATTTCCTCCTCTTTAGGAATTCACTGCTCAACTGCATACGTTTTGGCTTTATCAGACGGTTTAATTCACACCCTACAAGGCAGCTCAGGAAAGGTGAACTGAGAGCAAAAGTTCACCTCCTTATATTGTGACAGCAGGCCACAATCACCACACTCTTCCCTTTCTGTGCCAGTACAGTACAAGTTCTGCACATCTTGGTAGAGTAGAATATGAGAAACCACATGTGGCATACAGCAATTGAGGGGCAAAAATGGATGTGAAAATACTGCTGTGTATGTCTTGAGAACTTTGACTATGGCCATCATGGACTACCCAAGATCTAGCAGTAGATTTATGTTCAGTGTTCATAGCTGTGTATGTGCTACCAGTTCATGTGCTGAATGTCATATGTTAAACAGAATGTGAAGAACAGGATATTAATTACGCAAAGCACTGCAGAGTATACTGTCATTGCTGTTGAGTTCTGCAGCAGTTCAGAGTCAAGGCTTTCTACACAGATCTCTTGAAGTGCTGTAGTACGTTTCAATTGAAAATGACTCATCATCTGTTGGCTGATAGTCTTAACAATTTTCAAATAATCGTAACAATTTATTACAATTTTAAGGAAAGACACCTTCATGAGATTGTTCTTTCTAAAATCTCTTGATATTCTCGTTGTGAAACATCATCTTGCATCCACAGTGCAGTGCAGACCTAACTCTGTTTCCCATATGACAGAGAGGCCATTTCCTGTCCGTCGGCAGTGTGGGGTGTACTAAACGTAGTGTTTGTTCTGTTTGTCTGCTAGTGAATTGTGTCCGTAATGTTTGTGTCGTGCTGTTCTCGTACCATGTTATGCTGTGTCCCTAGGGTCTGCCAGGCTTCCCCACAGTTGCTGCTCTGCACAGTAATCAGATCCTCACCGTCAAGGTTTGTGGTTGACATGTACCTGTTCAGTCAGGTCTCTCTGTATCAGCATAAAAGTGCACATGAAAGATTGTTTTTAACGTGGAATACCAGTGGATTCTTATGGTGGACCTAAGCCACCCCTCACTGCCTTTGCATTGATCTAAGTGCTCCTGATGCAGAGCATGGAATAAAATCTATAACTGTGTACCCCTGGAAATGCCTACATTCCCCATTGTCTTGGTCAGTATTTTATTTTCAGATTAGTTTTTTCTGTTGTTCTGCTTCCCTGAGGCATACATGAGTGTGGAAAATGTCAGTGAACTCTATACTGGTTACATGTAGAGTCAGATATTTGTGTTAGATATAAGAAGTTTAATCTGTACATCCAGATTTTTTCAAAGCGGATTTGCAAATTAAGCAGGAAGTAATCTGGTCAAGCTGGAACTTCAGACCTTATAAAAGTAACAACATTCTTCATGGCACACTATGCTGGTTAGAAAATCTGACTGAAAGCTGAACTGGTGCTTTGTCTCTAGAAGCTTTGCTGAAAGAACAACATATAAAAATACTGATTTTTAGAGCCCAGGTAATGAAAAAGCTAATACACATGCAGAATTCTCGTGCAAAATCTGGGGAGACAAAAGTTATACATTTAAGTCATTGTATATGATTTAAATCATAGCAGTATGTCCTGTACAGTAGAGGTAATCTTTTTCCAAAAGAAAATGCACAGTTTCTTTCAGGCAGAAGCACCAGTTCATATTATATTAGCTATTACAAATCTAATGAATATGTCTTTATTTCTTTCTCGGGCCTTCTGATGTCTATTCTTCAATTCTCTCATCTCTGATCTTCAACCTTTGACCTCACCTGCCTGATCAGATGGTGTTTCCTAAAATCAATCATGGGTTTCTCTCTGCTGATCAGCAGCTCATTAAACGCCGCCTCATTAAGGTAGTGCTCCATCTCACTGGATTCTGGTTCTTCTTTACATTCAGTTTACTCTTTGCTGTACCTTTTCGTCAGATGCTTTCTTATAGCAGGTTGTTCTGAAAATGCTTTGAAATGAAGCAGCTGTTAATGGTATTAACAGTTAAAAGACTATGGGTGGCTTTGCTAAGTGATTGATGTTTGAGATGCCAGTAGCTTTTTCCAGGGGTTTGCAGTGATGTGCTGGAAATAACTAAAGCACCATTTTGGGGTGCCTTTTCCTTTTCAGAGGGGAGGGTAATATGTTTTGACAACTCTCTTGAAAATTGACTTTTAAAAATTAATAGGTAAAAATTAAGAGGGTTAGCTAATTGTCGCTATAAAGCAGCCTCCCAAAACAAATGGAAAATTATATACAACTTCATGAAGAAGCAGTTATTTTCCATGCTCAATTTTGAAGTCAATCCATGTATCATTCATGGGCTTGGAAAATTACTGTGCAAATCTGTTGATTCTCAGATGCGACTTTTCTTTTTCGCCTCAGCGTTCTTATGATTATGCAAATCATGAAGCAAACAGATGCTTATCAAAAACAGTCACTTGCTCTGGAGAACTAGATGAATAAAATATTTCAAGACCATCCCTAATTTTGGCATATGTGCTGTGGTAAAACAAGCAGTTTAGAATCTGAACCTTCTGCTCTACAGCTGATTGCACCAGGCAGATACAAACTGTTGGTCTTCAAGGCAAAGTGCTGTTTTGCCATAAGCAGTGAAGAAGCCACTGTCCAGTTCATGGCAGCTTCTTCCAGCCTGTCTTGCACTCTTTATGGGTAAATTGATGTGTTTTTATGTGGCTGATGCCTCTAAAGCAAATTTGTGATGGGATTTTTATTGGTTTAGGGGGACCAAGGACAAGCTGGACCCCCTGGACCTCCAGGGCCACCAGGACCCAGAGGTCCCCCAGGAGATACTGGCAAAGATGGTCCTCGTGGGATGCCTGGCTTAACGGTGAGTTACTCTGCTGCTGCTTTGCTGTGCACATTTCTCTCAAGTGTACGCCAGCGTAGTGTCGAAGACATTTTCTGAGGTAAGATTGGCAAGTAAGACTTGTGGAAGCTGAACCACAGGCAGGTTTTCAAGGTGTACCTGAAGTCCCCCACACACAGAACAAGTCTATAGCAGGGCCAGAAGTAAGAACAAGGTTCCTTGCCTCCCACCCCTGGCAGTTTCCCTACACTTTCTAAGGTTTCTCAGTCGCTCACTGGCGTTTAATAGCTGTGTGAGGAGAGTCTGCCCCTTTCCATGAGTAATAAATGTTTCTATTCAAACTTCAAGATAAAACTGAATTTGAGGCCTCATAGCATGGATGTTCTTGACTTCTCACTTCTTAGTGGTTTAACCTTAAAAGTCATGGAATAAAGTAATAAACTGCTAAAGCTGCCCAAGGTATGATGAAACTTGGAGTTAGATTCTGCAGTCTTTAAACAAGAAGAGCAGTACCATTTTCTTTGGCTCAGCCCCCATATTTCATTTGGACAAGCAGCAGAATTCAGTATATTGTGTATTGTTTGTTTTAGGCACAGGATGAATTCCACACTTTTTAAACAGATGCCTAAACACTTGACATTTTAGAAAAGTATGTGTTTGATTTTGGTTTTATATTTTGTGGCCTCCTTAATTTTTATTCCTTTGAAAGAAATATCTTGCTTTTCACTATGAATGCCACTGTGTTACCAGTGTGGAAATGGAATCAGACAGGAGAGAAACATGAAAAATAAAATGGCACATGTACAGATGCACACACACATTCACATCCATGGAAAGTGAAGATTGTGGCCAAGAAGACACATGGCTAACCAGCAAGGTGAGGACCAGCACTGGCAACAGGAACTGGTTTCTTGAAGAGAAAGCATCACTTGTCACATGAGGCCAGGATGGCATACACTTTTCCTGCAAGGCCTTTCTAGCTAAAACCAAGAAAGAAAATATCTACACTCCAGTTGTAACCCTATTCAGGTGTTAACTGTCTAAATGTAATAAAGTATGATAACAGTAAGATGCTGCTAAAATTTCCTGTGAAAATCAGCAAAGCTGACCAGTTGGGACTTCTGGACTATAGGGCTGCTGCTGCTGTTGCTGTTTTGGCTTGGGTTTTTTACCACTCCTGCCCTCATAAATTTTAGTTCAAGGTTATGAAATGGCATTAAAAGTCTGTAGCTCTCATGGTGCTTTACTTTGGCAACCTTCTCATTTCTTGTTAGTCCTGTGGCACATAGGGCTCTGAGACTCTTCTGGGTCTGCCTTGTGTTCTTTTATTGTTGTTAAAGGGACTGTGGTCAGCAGAGTTGGTGCTGGTTTGATCTAGTAAGGGCAAGACTGAAACCAGAATCCATTTCTGACTGCAGTGATAGTGTTTTAATAATTCACATACATAGATGGGGCTGGCAGAATCAGCTGGCCTTGCTGATTACAGTGTGGCTGCGTGTTGCTTCATGCTTTTTAGCAAAAGGATCATTAGTGTTTCTCATAACAGGAAAGTCATGTGTCTTACGCAATGAGGTCATTCCATTTTATAATAGTTCTGTAGTGATTTTGACTTTAGATGGCAAGAGAGAGTTTCTTTTTATAGTTTTTAAGCTGTGGCTATCTTAAGCCCTATAACATTATGGAAAATCAGTTCATAATACTGCTTTAGAATCAGATACAAACAAGCACTCAGGTAGAAACCAACCAGTCTGCTGCCCCTTGCAATGGTTCTGTACCCCCAGGTTAATGATCCTGATCCTCAGAAGGCTTGTTCCCCAATGGCTGTGAGATACACAGTCAAATATGAGAGCTGTAAATGGAAAACTTAGCTTAGAGGGAAGGGCAGCTTTGTCTTTGAGGTAAAGATGTGTGTAACTTTGAGCTCATGAGCTGAAAACAGCAGCTGCACTGTGCTATGAGCTGGGATGTTGCAGCATCACAGAGCTATAGGAGGATGTCCTTAGAGTGACCAATGACCATTAGGCAGACATTGCCTCTTTTGAAGGGTTAGATAAAGCAGAGCTTCTCTTCCAGCCTGTCCCTCTCAAACAAGAAGGTTTACAATCGCCACAGCTATAAAATGGTGTTTTGGGGCAGTGACAAGCCAGAAACCTGTGCTTCTGTGGCTTCTTTCTCCCAGCTGTCCTTGGTGTGTTTGCAGATGCTGCGTATTTGCTTCTGAGTGCAGTGCATGCATACCCAGAGAAGCAGTTCTGATTCTTTTCAGTTGCCAGGAACAACGACATCAGAGCAGTTCTCATCAATTTTATGACAGGCTTTCTTTTATGACAAAGCTGCTAAAGAAGACCCTGCAGCTGTGCTGATACAATAGTGCATGGACTGCCCTGTATTCAGTTGGCTTTTTAAGTCAGTGATGTATAAACCAGACCACTAAAATGATAGGAGCTCTGGTTTTTTTGGATGGGCATTTTTAGCCCGTATTGTATGACTGATATATCATACACTGATTTTACTGTCTCTACAGATAGATGTATGTGTTCATATGGAAAGAAAGAGGAGAAAATATATTCTGACTGTATGTAGAGTTGTGCCCCCAGAAAGAGAATACATTGGAGAAATGATGGGTTACCATTCTGAAAGCCAGTCTAGGTATTTAACAGCTGAGGAATTATTTCATGGCTTCAAAATACCAATATTCATGATTTTATGGAACATGGTAATTGACAACAATAAGTTATGCCTGCTGGCTGAGGTGATGACACAGACCAGTAATCTTGGAATATGTAAACTGTGGGATACAGCGCATATGGGAAAATAACCTTTCCCGGTGTCCTTTAGCACAGTGGAGTGGAATATTGTGTTTGGAACCAAGAGACAGTCTAAACACCAATACTTACCTCTTGCCTTGAGAACTGTACCATTACATGATTGTGAAGTAGTACTTTGTAAAGATGTTTGTGGTTTGGACTACCAGGTTAAAAAGCAAAAAAGTAATATGTTTCATGTGCAGTTAGCTGCCATACCTGTTTAAGAATGAAGTTTTTATGATACTTTATTACTAGATAGAAAACTGAATTCAAGATATGTTGCTGAAATTATTCACTCCTTTTTTTTATTCAAAGGGTGAGCCAGGAAAACCAGGAGAACAAGGATTGACAGTAAGTATTCTTCCAGTTTTCTAAGAAAGTGTAAAATGACATATACCTTTTAAAATGGGAAATTCCAAAAAGCTTTATGGCTGTATATTTCCTGACCTTCCTTTGTCACAAGCTATTTGAGGCCTTATTTCTGAAGAAAACCCAAGAAAGAAAAAATCCTCTGTTTAAAATACAGTCACCTGTCACATAAGACAAACTTCTTTAAGCTTAGAGAAGCAGAAGGAAACAAAACAGTTAAGGGCACAGTAAAACAAAAAAGAGCCAAGCCAGCGGTTCCCAGTTCCTGGCCCCCCTTCTTAACACTGTCTCTGAAGCTGAGCTGTTTTTACCTTGAGACCATTTGAGCAGCACAGGAACCATCTACATGTTCTACGGGCGAAAATTCAAGCTGTCTCTGTGTCGAGGGCTCTGGATCTTTGCCTGACAGAGCAGTGAAGAGACAGCACTGAAACGCTCAGAAAGTTCTTCTATTCTGAGGTTTCAGGTTTTTTTCCTCTGTGTGTGTCAAGTGCTTCCGATTCATTTGGAATTAAATTGAAGCTCCACTGGTTGTAAATCAGCTTTAGCCACTGGTTAAGGCATCATAAGTTTCTGCCTGTCACATATTCCCAGAACGGTGGAACATGCAGTGCTTTTTCTCCCTTAAAATCTCTCTAAACGCAGTCATTTATGTTTTTATGAGCAATGGCAGATTGTAGCTCAGGGCATGTGGTTTTGATTCCTGAGTGCTTCTGAGGAGGAAGATTATCAGTAATAATCAGCTCAACAATCAGTTCAGATATAATTGCTATCTGAATTTGTGAAGGTTTAAACAGCTGCAGTGATATTTTACCTTGACAAATTGCAAAATATTTTCAATTGACAAAATCCAGTATCTTTTGAAAGAAAAAAAATGAAGATTCTGAGACTTAGGTATCTGCTGTGATCAGGTTGTTGAAGTCCTGTCTTTTTTCATTTTGCAGTAGATGAATTTGCAATGTAATAGTTTATCCATTTTAAAATCAAAGCCTCCCAAAGGTACTGCTTTGTGTTTTAGCATGCTTCTGGGCTCTTTTTTACTCTGTTCTTTTGGTTTCTGAGCATCTATTCTGTGAAGAATAGATGCAATAGCTAGGAAGGGAGCTATTTTGGTTTGTTTTCTTGTATTTGGAATATTCTCCAATTTGACCTCTGGACAGAACTCACTCAGGTTCTCTAAAAGTGTCTTTCTATTCAAGACCAGATCTGCAGAGTCACAGGATTTTTGAGGGCTTTTAATCCATCACCTTTTAATCCCCATGTTTAGAGCATTCCTGCTGGTCTAACATGACCATCCATCTGTGTGTCAGAACTAAAAATTGCTACTACTCTGTTTCTCTAAATGCAGGTGTGTTTATATGGGAAGAAAAGGTGTTTAAAAACCAAATCAGCAAGCTAGAGTTGGAGAAAGATCGCAGATTGCATGAATTTCCAACTTCAATTTCAAATGTCTGCTTGAAAAATCGGTCTGATGGCTTAAATGTTAGGTTATGTATAGATCAAGTAAAGAGCATCAGAGTATCAGGGAGGTGATTAGTTTCTTTATATTCTTGGTGCTTCTGACATACTCTTTATGTCAGTACAGATTTGCAGACTTCTCTTCCCTGTGGAAAATGTTACAATTATTCAGGGACTGTTTAGCTTTTCCTGACAACTTCTGTCATCCTGCTCCAGGAGTAGCTGATTTCCCAACATGTATGTTGTAAGATTGCATTGCTAGAAATAATAGTGTATTATGTGGTGAGGAGCACAGGTATTTTCATGCCTGAGGGGTTTTTTTGTGCACTTTTTGCCTATTAACTTTTCAAAGTAAAGGAAAATGGAGATCTCTGCCCAGTGAAGCTTCTAGGTTATTTCTGCAGGAATTCTTTTGTAAGGACTTGCCTTTGTTTCACACCAAGAGTCTCCAGTCTGAGTTAGCTTCCTGTTTTTCTTCTCAATGAAATTAAAACTCAGAATTCAATGAGTTCCATAAAGTGCTACCAGTCCTGGTCTCCCAAAAGTCCATACGTTGGAGTGCACTGTGGTTTCCCTACTTGCCCACCTGTCCAAGGCTTTTTCCAGTGAGAAGCAAGTACTGTGACATATATTCTGATTCTTCCTCTGAGATGGAGGCAGGATGCAGCCAAGAAGAGCACTAAATGCTGGGAGAGAATCCATACAGTTTAGGTGACATGCTGAAGGTTGTGGAGGATGAAGGCTATTTATGGCTTATAGGGTCATATTCTCTGAGGCCTTCAAGTTAAGGATAGCAGCAAGCCTGACCTCTGGATTATAATAATGGGGACAGAACATTTTTCTCTTTCAAAAGCATTTTTTACACCTCTATTTGGTAGCATGCCTTGGTATTTCTAGATGAATGTACAAGTTACTGATAGAGCTGGCAATTTTACTACGAACCTGTGAACTAACAATGGCATAGCTTAAAATTACTTAGTTTTCTATTTTCTCACAAAAGAAGGGGAATAAATTTGTTGAAGAGTACATATGGCAACAGAAATAGGTAACAGTATTTTCCAGCTTGTTCCTCGGGATGTACCATGAGCCTGTGACACAGGCTGAGTAATGTGTGAACTACTGTGTGAATCGATACACACAGGTAACCAGGGCAACCAGGAAGCCTCAGCTAAAATGCAAAGAGCAGATTTATTTCATCACCTCACTAACGGCACCGGGCAGCTGAGACACACAGAGACGCAGCTCCATTAGGCTCAGTTTATCCTAGTGAAAAGAGACACACAGGGATGCAGGCTCCTTTAGGCTGAGTTCATCCTAGCGCACAGCAGGGGTGGGCTGGGGCTGCTACTGCCTCCAATATATCACACGTTTCCTGCTGGAGCAGTTTATCACAAGGCTGTGCTTCTATGATCACTCATTCTCTCAGCAGAAGGCTCAAGCATGTCTGTGACAGTGTGTGATCTCCACACAGGCATTCTGCTTCTCAAAACAGGCAGAGGATGAACAACAGTAGACATCATAACTGGAGTTTCTCCACACCGAAATGCTTAGTGTTCCCAGCTGCAAGGTCACTAAGTGAAATTATTTCCTCCTTAACAAATCTTGTGGGTTTAACCCTTTCTTCCCAACACCTGCAACAATGTGTACCTTGATTTACAGAAAGTTGAAATTATTATGCATTTGGAATTCTTGGAATGTTCATGTTCTCCTTTAAATGAAACAGGAAATCCAGTGACTCTAGTGAAAAGATGGCAATTTGCTGCAACTGAGAATCTGCTGCCATATTTTTCTTCATATTTAATGAAGTTCTGTGTTAGTAAATAAAAAAAGAAAATAATATTTCAGGGTGATGAGAGGGGGCAGTAGTAACTTTTCTTCCTCTCAGGCAGGAGAGTTGCTTACACCATATACAGAGAATGACAGTGTTTGGGTTCTCTGACCTGAGTTCTGCTTTGGCTCAAGAGAGCTCATCTTCAAGACAAGGAATGGCCTTTCTTTTTCCCTATTTCCATGGTAAAAAAATGTATGGGTTATGGCATGGTGGTGGGACAATTTAGGATGTGAGAGATTCAGTTGTTTCTTACAGGAGTCTCTCATTCTCTGTTAAAAATCATTCCAGGTTGTCTAAGTGGCAGCATGCTTCTTTTGCTCATCTGTCCTTGCAGGTGAGATGTTTGGGAGAACTCTTTTCCAGGGTTTTTTGACTCTGTGTGTTGCTGTGTCAGGAAGAATATGTTTGCTCTTGGAGCCAAGAAATTTCAGTTTCTTTTTAGGTGAGATGGAGGTTTAAGTTATAAAGATGTGACTGCGTGCCTCTTTAATGTTAGAAGAGGATGAAAGAATGACTAGTAGTTGAAATTTGTGTCTGGTTTCCATGACATTTGAAAGCCCTATAGATGTACTTTCTTCAAGAGATGAAGGTATCATTCCTCTGTGCACAAAGGAAGAGTTTAAGAGAATTCAGGGGGAGACCAAGCAGTGGGGTGACCAAAGGGATTAAGTTTTGAAATATTATGTGGAACTAGAAAAATGCATGCTACTCAAGAGAGAAGGCCAGTAGTTTCAATAGCTTTTTGACCTTTTCAGTTAGAGTTGTGTCCTGCTTCTCATAATTTGTCCTGCTTCCCCTGCCATTTGTCTGCAATTCTTGGTGATAAGGACTTTTAAATACCATACAAGAGTTTTTCCAGTTTATTTTCTCATTTTCAGAAAATGATAGATGAATTTGTGATTCTTTTCTAACCGAGAGTTAGGATTTCTGGTTGCATGTATTCATGAGAACTTAGAGTCAGTGATGGAAAATATTAAAAAATATCATCTGACACTGCAGATGAACATGTTCAGATTAATAAACTGCGGTGGGATAGAAGGTTTTCATGGGATGGTTTTGTTCCTAATTTCCATGTGGGAGATTTTTTGTGCTTTTATGTGTTAAGTATTTTAACCTAGTTCATATTAATAAAAAAGCTGGAATATTAAAATATGCTATTTTTACCTCCTTTTTTTCAGAAGTAAATTTTAACATGTTTAGTGTACTACCACTTCTTGTCAGTGAAAGAAAACCTCAGTGTATTATTTTCCTCCCCAAAATGGGCCCTAAAGACAGATAAGTAATTTTGCATATGTTTTGCATGAACAGAACACTCCAGAATAACCAGAGAACTCAGGTAAAGGTGTCTCTTTGCAAAAGAAATCTATACTATGATGACTAACCCAAATGCAAAATTCCTCTACTTTAAGATACATTGTTTTCCAAACGAGTACTTTTGTGCTTGTAAGACTTTCTGGGCATCTGTTCAAGAAAGTAAAACATAATGTTATTGCTTTCACTGGTTATTCAGAAAAAGGAGGGTGTTCTTCCAAAGGATAGAGCCATATTTTTGAAAGACGGTGGAAAAGTGTAACCTTGCAGTTAAGTCTGCAGAATGTCACATCTTTAAAATGAATTAATACTATTTTTCATCTTACATTAAAATGAACTCTCAGAGATCAGGCAGAACTGTCTGGGAAGTTCTGCTGGTTTCAATCCAGCCTTTCAAGCCAATGGTCAAGGCCAGATTCTCAGTTGCTGTAAATCTTCATAGCTCCTCTGGGAAGCTACTAATTATGATTTTGTTTTCAATGGCCAGAGTTCTGTAGGCGCCTTCTTTGTTTTATTCTGGTAGCATGTTCATAGTAAATTTTATAAGGTGTTGTTCCTAAGCTGTTTAGCTGCAAAAGTTTATGAGAACTAGAGGATTAAATGGAAATTCTCAGTTTGTGCCTTTCACAGCAACTATTCTTTTTTTTTTCACCAGTACAGTTTCACTGGGCTTAACTTGCTGGAGATCTCAGGGAAAATAGGCATTTTGTAACCTCTGCACTTCAGTAATGGCTTCCACAACAAATTACTAAAAGAATGAAGATAAGAGGCTCTTCTTGAGCACTGCTTAATAGTTATGGCAGCACTTTTCATCAATTAAGGTAGATAGCGTGGGAGGGGGTCACTCCTTTTTAAGAAGTTATGAGATTTTTCACCATAGTTAATCTCTTTTCTTAACTGATCATTGTTATATCTATGTGATGCATCAATATTACAGCATTGAAGATTTCAATACTAGCATTCTAGAAACTGTAATCTTTATGAAACACTCCTCAACCATGCAGGTACATATTTTCAGAGTTTTACACAAAGGAAATGGGATCCAGACACAGGCTCCACTGAAATGCAGATGAATGCTTTGTATGAAACATGTGCTTCATCTTGAGGTGTATTTGCTAGTTCAGGTTTCCATTTTCAGTTCTTTCTGCCATTAGACTGGTAAGGAATTGGTTTGTGGGGAAAAAGGAAGAGATCATCCCCCTCTACTTGGCACTTGTGAGGCTACACCCAGAGTGCTGTGTCCAGTTCTGGGCTAGTCACTACAGCAAGGACATGGAGGCACTGTAGAGTGTTCAGAGAAGGGCAGTGGAGCTGCTGAAGGGCCTGGAGCACAAAGGAACAGCTGAAGGAGCTGGGAATGTTTTGCCTGGAGAAAAGGAGGCTCATTGGGGGACTTCTTGTTGTCTACAGCTACCTGAAAGGAGGTTGAAGTCAGGTGGTGTTTGATCTCCCACGTAACAAGTGATAGGACAAGAGGAAAGTGCCTCAAGTTGCATTAGTGGAGGTTGAGATTGACTATTACAAAAAATTTCTTCGTGGAAGGAGTTGTCAAACATTGGACCAGGCTGCCCAGGGAAGTGGTTGCATCAGCACCCCTGGAGTTATTTAGGAGGTGCATAGATGTGGCAGTCAGGGATATGTCTTAGTGGTAGAGTTGGCAGTGTTAGGTTAACAGTTGGGCTCAATGATCTTAAACATATTTTCCAATCTAAACAATTCCATTATTCTGTTCTAAGTGTTTAATGATTCTTACAGGCAGCAAAGGGAAAATACCTGTTCTCAGGAACAGTCCTGGAACTTCTTTTGTTTTATAGAAATATAGACACAATACTTCCCAGAGGTCTTCTGGTTACAAAGAGCTTTTGCTTTCATAGAAGGTATGGAAGTAAAAACATTCTTCTGGTTGTTTTGTTGCTCATTGGTTGTGTTTTTTGGAGTTATTTTTGTTTGCAAGGCTTTGGAATAAGAGAGTTTTTGTATGACAGTGTATTGCACCATTGTGACTTCTTTTGCTGTATAACTTATTCAGTATACAAAAACATACATGTTTTCATTATGTTTTTGTTAGGCATTTTCATTTGGTGTTTGTGCTCAATTTCCATGAACTCTGACACCTTGTAAAACAAATCATTATTCCTGCCCCAGACCTGCAAATTGAAAATGCCCCAACATCTTAGTTCATACATTTCTTCAAATTCTTCAAGGAACTGAGTCCCTAGAAATTGAGTACAAAAGTACCTTGAGAGAGTTGCTATTGTATCACACCCTGAATTACTCTCTCTCTCTCTCTCTCTTTGAAACTGCAGCTTTAACCTTTATAGGGCAGAATTTTCTTATTTTACAGCTTGCTAAAACACAGGGAACATATGAAGCATGAAAGGAAAATATAATTGTAACATTAAAAAGGAGGTGTAGTAAGAATGCTGGACTCCAAACTTTGTTTTAACTACACTTAGGTAAATCTTTTCAATTTGGTTTGATGGGGGGGAGGGGGGAATGAAGGTTTTGTTTGCTTGTTTGTAGGATTTTTTTGTTCATTTTTGGGGTGTTTTGTTTTGTGGGTTTGTTTTTTTGTTTTTGTTTGTTTGTTTTAATTTATTCTGAATAGTTACTTGTTAAGGACCAACTGAAATGTCCAACTTAATTCAGTCATTTCTATAACGCAAGGACTTGACATGCTACAATCTCTGGAGGGTTGGTTGATTTCCAAAAACAGTGATTGAAGAATGGCACTCATAATGGAAATATTTTACCTTTTAAAAGACACACTTGCATAGAAGACTTTTGTACACGTTCATCCTTAGTTACCCAGTTTTCCAGGTGTTTAGGTATTATCAATTCCTTCTCCAGAGAAACACAGAGGGCAATTGAATTTCTTTTGAGCAACACACCTTGTTTTTCCATCCTCCTACTGTGGAGTTATTTGAATGAGAACCTAATTCAGTGAAGCCCTGCAATAAGTTGTCACAGCTGCTTAGCTAGTTTACTCAATTGGACATGATGGCAAAGGGCTCTTCTGAAATGTTCATGACTGCTAAATGAACTATTTTTTATTTTCATTATATTTTGCTATCTTCCTATTCTGGGCAAGTCTTGCGACCAAAATTTTCAGCCTTCTCAACTGAAGTTCCTCTGTGAATATGTGTCAGTTTGAGGAAAACTGGCATAATCCTTAAAAACGCTCAGCAGTCGCTTCATCTGAACAGTTTTCACAAACTTTCTTTGCAATTTTTGAAGCCTAGATGGTCTTTATAGAATGAGCTTTTTGACATCAACTGCAAGTGGTTTAGGAGTTGATTCTAAGCATCCCTTTGTGGAAACTCTGGCAGCTTTCAATGATGCAGGCAAAAGACAAATATTTGATATCAACATCATCTGCATAGACTATTATGGAGTGATTTTTTGATCAATGACAAATATCATATATATGTATATGTAGTTTGGAGGTGAAAGAATTCTATATGTCTGAGATTGTTTTGTTTTCTTGATCAGCTGATGGTTTTAAAGGGCTGTGCGTTTCTTTTTTACCTCCATCATACACCCAGATGTGATGGTGGCAGCGGCTGAGTGGCAGTATGTTACCTGTGGTGTAGATGGAGCCTCCAGCTGGTGGAGATTACAGCAGGTTCTATCTGTGTGTGCGGTCACTGCAGATCCAGGCTGATTTGGGCTTTAGGGGAATGAGGTGAGGACTTGAGGCAGCAGCTCTGCACTGGCTGCCAGGGCCCAGGGGCAGAATTTCTGTCCAGAGGGAAGCTTACCCGAGCCTGCATTGGCAAAGCATCCCTTTAGTTGTGCTGGAGCAAACAGCAGGGCTGGGATATTGCTGCAGCTGTTACAGAACACAGAACAGCTGAAGAAAAACAAAGAAAAACATCAAAGCAAAGCATCCTGAGGAATTGGTTGGAAACATTCACATATTTCTTCCCTTCTGCTTCCATCTCAAGACCTACATAGAGATTTTCATTGCTGTTCTTATTGTCTGTTCATCAAGTCGGTACCACAGGATGCTCCCCAGTTGAATAGAATAATACAGGGGAAAAATCCACATGTTCATAGGGAATTTTCTACATAGATTCTTTTAAAAGCTGTCATTTATACCTCTGGAAATAAGTTAAAGCCTTGTTGGTTTGGAGGTTTTATTATTTGTTTTGATTTTTTGTTTGTTTGTTTGTTTGTTTTTGGCTTGTTTTTGTTTTATTGGTTTTATTTGGTTTGGTTTGGTTTGGGTTTTTGTTTTAGTTATTAATGTTTTCTTTTATTTTAGTCTTTTATATTTTTTTCTTTCAATCAAATTTTATTTACTTGTTTATTTCTGCCTCTCCAGTGTCATTCTGTGCCTTGATCAGAGATTTTATGTAACTCTAGAAAAATAAGCACAATTCTGAGGTGTTCTACAGGCTTCTTTTGTTTTTTTTTCTAAAGAAGTTTTCTGTTAAACGGCTGCTGGCTTATGTAGGGGAGGGATGAGAGCTGTCAGTGAATGACTTGTTAAGTTTCCAATGCTTTGAGCCTCTTTCCCAATGCTAGGGAGCAGTGCTTTATAGAAAAATTGTTTCTATTCAGGTATGTTTTGCAGTCAGAAAATTCTAAGGATAAGAAGGACTTGCTATCCTGTGTAAATTGTGAAATGTATCAATTTAGGTAAGCTTTTATTTGAAATTGGTTTTTTGAGTCAGTACCATACAATTTCTGAAGATAGCTGTACTGTTGAGGACTGTTCTTGTCATCAAGTGGTTCAGTGGGTGTGAAACACCAGGGCTGCTTTAAGTCTGAGTAAAGGCTTAAGTACCAGAAATGGAAAACTTCTAATTGCATAAGATATTTATTGATAAGTATCTGCTTATTCTTTTCTCTGAATGATTAATTTTAAAGTCACCATAAGAGCAAGACTATGCTACTATGTAAATATTTTCATATTCAGTAATTCATCTGGAGAAGCTGGAATGATGTCAAGGATGAGGAGGAAATTCTGGGAAAAAATTGTTTTCTGCAATGTCTTGAATTATATCCATCCCACAGGCTGACAGCTGCAAGCAGCAGGCAGAAAATCCTCAACAGAGAGTACATTTAACAGGTTGCTTAGGGGGCTAATATTAGTAAGTGAATTATCATTTTACCTTCATACAGTAGTCTTGTATTAAGGACTCCCAAATGGTAATTTAATATAGCTGAAGGTCTTCAGAAGGTTTTAATCGTTTCTTAAGTAGATAGAAACTGATATATCCGTCCCTTGGACATAAAAATAGCTGTTATGAGCTATGAAGGGGGTCTTCGGTTGTTCTGTATTCACTTTGGCCTACCGATGGAGGGATTTTTCTCAAGACCTGAAATAACCCTGAAATATAGCAGGTTAGTTTGCAACAGGTCAACAGACAACTGATGCCCGGGGTGTAGACATTTGGAGCCTATTTTGATAACGTTGCTGTACGAAGCCACTAGTTTGAGCATTAATTTCTTGACATTTTTAAAATGCTAGACAAACTTGCGCCTTTCTCATGGAAGAAGCGAAGGATGATGTCAGGTACTCGAAGAAAGGGAAGAACAATGTTTGTAGACGTTTTGTTACATTTGTGCTTCCTTACCCAGCAGATCACTCACTCTCAGGCACTTAGTGAAAAGACTTGATTTAAACAGCAGTTTTTGTGAAACACTGTGAGCTGGGGATATTTTTCTCCATCTGAAAAAGCAGATGTTCACTATATTCATTGCTCTGATCATCCCCAGTGCTGAGTGCTTGAGTACTTCTGCATCTTTTGAAGGCAAGGGAGTAAAATTGTCACCCTCCACCTCACAGGTGGGTTTCCTTTATCAGAATCTGTCTCTACAGTCTAAAGGAGATGCTCACAATACTTTCTTTCTGTTAAAACAATCAGGCAAAAGTTTCAAGAAGCAACATTGATCTATGCTTTTTCAAGGTTTGATGCCAAACCTTAGATATACCAGTCCACATTTAAAACTGCAAGGCTTTCATCCACATCAGTGGATGCAGCACTCTGTTACCACCAGTGGAGCTTTTCCTTGTTGGCTGTTTAAAGTTGCATCAGAGCAATGTTCCAACAAGCCCTGCATCTACCAACAGTGGAGGATTCTGCCTGAACTTCACACCAATTTAAGAATAAAATCACCGTCACATTTTGAAGCAGAAATCCTTTTGCTTTCCTGAATAATTACAGTTCTGGTATCAATCAGTTCTTCTTTTATTCTTTCTCACACCAGAAGGGTTTGGATTCCCCAGTTTTTGTGTTGTGTTTTGCACCCTCATGGACTCTGAATTCACCTTGCTTGATACAGCACCAGTGCCCATGGTAGGAACCTGAGGATGAAAGTGCATAGAACTGTGGTGGACATGGTCTGGCTGTTACCAAAACAGACTGCCAAACTGTCTGAGACGTGGTTGGTTGATCTACTTTCTATCTGTTCCTCTTCTCCACTGTGGCCACCTGGGTATTTCAGAGACACCAGATGAGAAATGGGTCCTCTTAATATCAACGAGACTTTGACTCCTGTATGACATTAAGGAAAGTTAAGCTTTCCTGAATTGAGATCTCTCTTCCTGCCTTCTCAGGTCATGGGGACATTTTGGTGGTTCTTTTCTTCCTAAGAGCATTCTTAACGATTTCTGAAGTTAAAGATTTTTCTCTTTACTTGCAAATGATGGCACACATGACAAGTTGGGTGTAACACAGTCATGTGTGCTGATACTTAGAAGGTGAGAAGATTTTGAGGTTTATGCTTCTCTCTATCTCAAAAATATTTATTTGCATAAACCTTGTTTTTATGCTGACAAGCTGATATATTACTGTGGACACACAATTGGCTGTTAGCTGATAAAAGAGAGAGAAAAACCACAGTCAATACTGAGAGATTTGTCAGTATTAGAAGAAACAGATGGCTTGGAAGAGAAAAGATTAGAAGGGGGAAAATTTGAGTATTCTAGTTAGTAGTTAGATCAATTCCAAAAGTAAAGAGAAAAGATTCATTGTGCATTTTGAGCATAAACTTTTGCTTTTCTTTGATTTATAAAACATGAGCTGGTTTCAGTCCAGTATCAGAGTGCTTACACAGTAAGACAGTCTTAATTAGTCATTTCAGTTTAAATTGGCTGGAGTTTTGATGTTAATTGAATTGTTTTCCCTTTGCAGGGACCTCAGGGGCCTCCAGGACAAAAGGTATAGTATAAACAACAATGCTGTGAAAGTGATTATTCCTCCTGTGCCAAATGGCAGAGAAGCAGAAAAGGTGAATGGAATAAGCTACTGTACACTGCATTGAATCAATTAGCTTAGGTTCTGAGTTTTGTTTTTATGAAATGGAGCCATATAATGTGAGACATGAGATTTCTCATTTCCCCCATCATAAGAAGTTCAAGCAATGTGGAGCAGGCTGTTTTCAATCTGGCTGCTTAACTTTCAGTTGAAAAGGTCACTGTAATTTTCTCATTCATACACTGATATGATTAGGGAACCAAAGTTAAAATGTCGTGAAGGGTGGGGAGATAAAGTTTCTGATTAAATGCATGTCTACTCAAGTAGATCAGTGCCATATGACTGAAGAATTGACCAGCAGAAACAAAGGATGTAGGTGTTGCTGATAAATAGTGCTTGGTTGGTGGCGTTCAGGTGGTCTGCCAGTGTCTTCCTGTTCCTTCGGTAACCTGAGACCTGACTTCCTGGGAATGCCTTCAGCGTTATTTATACTCATTAAAGCTGACTGCCTTGGTTTGATTGAGTGAGTTTAGGATTTATGGAATTATGCCATTAAAACAGTCCTCAGAATATCAGCAGTAACAGCTAGTGAGTGGTACTTTTCCGGCATCTGACTCACATACCACCAAGGTGAGTAATTTTCTAGCTGATTTCAAAAGATTGAAAAGTTGTATGAAAGATACCTAATAAAACAGCTGTAACTTGTATAAAAAAAAAAAAAGGAAGGAATAAGTAGAATTGACATATGTGAGAAGAATATTTGCTTTTCTTCTGAGATAATGTTCTTTAGAGTGAAGCATCTTTTAAAATGAAACTTTTTTGACAAAAGAAAGAAAAACCATAATCCCAAAGTATATAAACTTGTGGAATTTTGGCAGCTGTGGGCTGTATAGAGTTTTCAGGCTGAAGGAGAGGACTAACCTTGTGTTTGGTAATGCAGGAATGTGGCTCATGTCTAAGCTGCGTTATAAAGCTATACCCTGAGAATTGTGGAGGAGGATACTTTGCATGTACAACATCAGCAAAACCCACGTGCTGATGGACTTTTGAATATCTGATAAACATTTACTTATCATGATAGAATCAGCTTCATTTTACACTTTCTAACATCCTGTGTTTTGTAAGAAAAATAATCAGCTGCCACTGGGAGGAGGAACTGTTATATATAGGATAGCTTATTGAGGCTGATGGTTTAATGCCCTCCTGAACTTTGCCTTCTAGTTTCTGGAAAACTGATACAGAGATGTGCAAATGTTCACTCAGGCGCCTTTGCAGTAGCTTAAAGCCATGACCATGCATCCAGTAAAAAGAGAAAACAAGGATGCTGGAGTGGCAACTTTGAGAGAAAGGAGAGAGCATTGTGAGTTCATGGAGATATGCTGGGATGCAGTGTATTATTTCTTACTGATTCAAAGCTCTGTTACTAGCTCTTGGGGGGGTTTTGAGACCCTCATGAGTTGCTTCCTTTTTCTGTTTCACAGGATTTCCCAATTCTATGAATTGATAAATGTGAGCATCCATTTTGGATGCATTTCTTTTGGTTATTGGTGATAATTTTAGTGACACCTCTAACCAAAATAGAGGGGGAATTGCCATGCAGCAATTCTTTCAGTTTCCTTGCTGAGCAGTACCATCTTTATAAAGTAAGAGGAGAATGCTGAACAAGCAGATGCAGCTTTCCTGCTTTCCTCATGCTTTGTGTTTTCACTGAAAACTGTTTCCATAGCAAGTTGCATAAAGTCCTTAAAAAAAAATTATCCATCACATAGAAACTTACAGTATGAGAGCTTTGTAAAAAAAGATCCTCCAATGTTATAATTAATTGTTAGCTTTTTTTTCCCCTTCTTTGTCCCATGTGTTTGGCCTGTATTGACCTTTTAATTTTGATGGCACTAATATTGGTGCAGTTTAAAAATGTATTTGTAATTTGTACTATCAGACTGAATCACTGCAGATTATCTCTTGAAAGCCTTTAGAAAGATTGGTGCTACAAGTTATTGAGCTTGAGTGATCCCTCTAGAAGCATTAATGGTTTTGTTCAGGTGCTATATTCAATTGCATGGGATCAGTCTCAAAACTTAGTGAGAGCATTAAATGGAATAGCATTTTAATTCTTACATTTCTTGTGAAGCATCCAAACCATTACAAAACATGAGCTTGAAGCTTGTTTCTGGAAAAGGCCATACAGTCTTTAAAATGTACAACATGAGAAAATGTCTAATTAGTATAAAATCTCAACTGAAAGGAGAGCTCAGCTTGAGTAAAAATGAGTTCTTGAAAAATTTATTGCAGCTACAATAAGCAAACATTCACCATTATTTCTAAATATTGTATTATGAGATGAAAGGTTTCATGACCTGTTTAATTTGCTAAACACTGGCATCTGTTCCCCTCCAGGGTTCTGTCGGAGTGCCTGGTGTTCCAGGGAGAGATGGACAAGTGGTGAGTTCTCTGACTTTTTCAGCACTGCTGTTATTTATGTAGTGGATTAAAGCAATTTTGGGCTTGTTCACATGAGCAATATGCAACCTTATATCCAGAGCTGTGGTTTCAAGTTGGCTTCATGGAAAAGACCATATACTGTGCTTTGTGCTCCAAAGTATTTTTTTTCTAGTTTTACCTGAACAAGCAGCAAATGTAATTAATTAAGCTGAAAGTCTAGTGTTCAGATTTGGTGATGACTGATAGGTTGTAGAAAGAAATGTGTATTAATAGTGTGTTACTTGAGTCAGAATATTTATAAACAAAGAGTTTTTTACTTTTTGTTAACTCAGTCCCATGATGCAAAAACTTACGTTGATATTGGGTATTGATATGGTGCCAATACATTGTTAATACAAATCTATAAATAGAGAAAGAAAAAGAGATGGAAGTGTGGCTGGAGGATAATTTGAAATTGAATTTTGGGGATGAAAACACAAAGGAATAAATCAAACAAATATCTTTGAACACAAACAAGAGAAAATGCTAATTTAGGCAAGTCACTGTCATCCCTAAGTAAAGTCGTAGGTCAGAGCGGCCCTCTGTAAGGAGAGGTCACAATACAGCAGCAGGGCTGTGTTACAGAATTGATAAGGTTTCTTGGCAAGTCTGGGTGATGAAGTTTAAATAGTATACCTCCTTGTCTGTAAAGAGTATTCTCCATCTGTTGTTCTCACAAGCCCTAGCATTCCCAGTGAATTTCAAGAGCACTGGCAAGGGATGCCAGAAGGAAAATGAATGATATATACGTTCACCAGGCTCAAGCAGCAGCAGATGGTAGTGTATAAGGGGTGTATAAGACAATCCTCTCTTCTGCTTCCCTCACCAAGAGCCCTAGGAATAAGTGTTAAGATGTTTCAAATAATTTACTTTTAATTCTTCTTTCCTAAACAAAAAAAAAAAAGTTCTGTTTCTGATAGCATAATACATAGTATTAGACTTGTGTTTTGAGAGTGCTTATAAGAAATAATGTAATAATAATTTATTTCACTTTAGTGATAGGAATCTATTTTTGAACTATTCAGAGTATTATGACTAATGTGAAACAACAAAATTTAAAAATATTTAGGATTAACTATATATCTATATATATATATATAGATAGATAGATATAATACCAGAATATATAAGAAAATAATATGAAACAAAATTGCATTAAATCCTCAGATTTTTTCCTTCATATTTTATAGCTGCATTCAATTGCAACAGGAATGGTAGACAGTGCTTACCAGCTGAGATTCTGTTGCTGTACATAATATAAGTAATTTTTGTCGCTTGACTGACATGCCAGTGAAAATTTATTTTGTAGCATGTCTGTAGGAATATGTAAGAAGACTGGATGGGGTGAAGTTGGAAACCACTTTGAGTAGGACAGAATTGATGATTCATATTTTATTCAAGAACTTTATTTTTAATAGTAATCAGACAAACTCCAGCCAGAAAAATTCACTCAGATGAGCAGAAAAATTGATTTTAACAAAATGTGTCAAATGTGTGATTAATATGTAATTTTGAAATGGAGACAGGGAATTTTTTTAAGCTCTATGGCAAGGTTGTTGCATGTATATTTTTAGGATACCACATAGACTTACATGCTGTCATGTTTCAGGGGCCATAAAAAATGTGCATTTAAATTTTATGGGAAGATACAAACATATCTTTAAATGTTGATTATTAATTTTAATTTGTGCTTTTAAAAAAAACTCCAAAATTTCAATTTATGGGTGTCTGTTTATTTGATTTACTTCAACATTCATGACATCTATAACTTCGCAGACATTTTAAAATTATTACCACTTTATTAAAGATGTCAATGTGTTTTTGGTGGAGCTGGACTGTTTTACTTTTGACCTTTAAGAAAAAAAACACCTAAATGACTGAAGTGAAACATAGGTACTAGGACAAAAGCCACACAGATAAAAATAAATTGCTGTTGCATTCTTTAGTTTGATTTCCCCACTGTTGGTCAATATTGACTAGAAAGCACTTCCTCATTTGCAAAAAATATATTATTTTCATATAATACTAGGCAGATGAAAGTTGAATGTTGCTATCTCTTTTAATAAATAGATTAAAAAATTCTGTTAGCTTGGAAATAGTGGTAGAAATTAAGATTAAACTGAAGCAGTGTTTGTCTAAAGTTAGAAATTATAATGTAGCCTAAGAATCCCATGTTAATATTTTGCAATCAAAAGGTAACTTCTTCCATTTTCTATGAAAAAACAGATTCTCAGTGCAGTGTGACACACAAGATGTTAAATGAGGACCAGAGTGGTGTTTTTTTAAGAGTTAGGCTGTACTATGAGCCAGCTGCTGGCACTTCTGGCTTTACACATTCAGATTCATGGTGACTTGCAGAGTAGTTGGGTTCAACTTGCATGTGTGATGTGAGTCATCCCCTTTTTAGAAGTTACTTAGTTAGAAGACTTTACAAAAGCCTTACTGTCTTGGTTGCCTTTTGGTCAGTGAGCTCGCTCTGTCAAACAGCAGCATATGCAGTGCACTGAGTTCCAAGTTAATATTTTTCCTTAGTTTAAAAGGCAGTGAGTGTTAAGCACATGCTTAAAATTAAGTGTGTGAATGCTTTTCTTGTTTGGACAATGAAGTGTTTTTCAGCTGATGAATGTCAGCAGGGAATTAGCTTTGCTCTGTCCTCAAGCAGAGGAACAAAACAGAGTTAGGTCATCTCCATCTTCTACGCACCTCTGTAATTTTCCTTTTTCTTTTTTTCACCTCTACTTTAATTGAAATACTGGGTTATAGGAGATGATTGACAAGTCTGACCAGTAGGTCTGGGAATGAGATCATAAATTCTGAGTGCACTTTAGAACAGTTTTCTAATCCCTTAACATATGAACCACTTCTCTTAGACAATCTCTAGATATTAGAGTAAGTGTAATTTTACACAACCCACATGTTTTTGCAGGACTGTTAACTAGTAGATTTTTCTTGTATTCAGAGTAGCAAAATCACTGCCATAAAACCTTCACGCATTAGGCCAAATCCAGTGAAACATTACAGGTAGTCTTGCAAGGACATTTACAATCTTCATTTGTTCCTACATTTGAGAAACTACAGCAAGTTTATCTTGAAAACAGTAACTGGAAAGGAGCTGCTTAATAATACCTGCAGCTGGAGACAGTGTTGTTTCTGGGATGGAGCAAAACTTGCTGAGATAAGGAGTCTTTCTGAGTGCCCCTTTACTTTTGCACACAGTTGTCCAATCCACCGGTTTCTTTCTATCACAGTGCAATGGCAGATAAACTTCCCTTTCTCCATCCCTGGCAGAAGCTCCTCAGGCACTTGAAAAGTACGAAAAAGCATTAGTTCTGCATGGAGATAGGAGGTTGCAGTGATCTAAGGATATCATATCCCTACATTAATCATGTTGAAATGGCCACAAAGGGCTTCTTGGAAAGTTCAACTCTGCAAGTACAGAATATGTATTCTGGTATTTGTTAAGTGGTGCTGATTTGATAAAGGCTCTCAGTGACTGCAGAGGTGACACAAGGAGAAAAGCAGAGGTTTCTTAAATTAAGATGGTATTTGGCCTGAAGAAACCCAGTTTCTGGAGTTTGTGCAAATAACTCTCTTTGTTATAAATAAGAGTTTTCCTGGAGTGCATAAACCCTCACTCTCAACTTCCATAAATCACTTTTTCTTACCCAGTAGTTGGTATTTTGGTGGGGTTTTTTGTAAGGGTGTGTTGAAAACAGAATGAGTGGGCAGGATAAATCCCTTCGTTTTGAATTCTTTTGGTAGATTGGCAAAAGCAATTTGATAAACCTCAGAAGAATTTTTCTTCTGATCAGTAGATTCAGAGTCTGGGTATGCATATTTCTAATTGCTTTCTTCATGCTTCTTGCTTCTCTAATTTACATGTATTTCCTTATTACTGTGTACAGTGCTATGTATACAAACACATTTTGAAGGTAGCAGTATCAAATTTCTTCAGCGAAATGAGGAAGGGTACCTGTGTGCTAACATTTTTTCAAATAAAGGGAGGAAGCATCGTAAGTGTAGTTCACAAATTCTCAGACAGGTTTGCAGGCCAGCTGAGTCTCATTTAAGAGCCTTTCTGCTTAATTTTGGTTGGTGAGTAGGCCAGGAGAGATTTCCAGTCCTTAAACAAACAATTTTAAGTTACTTTTGAGGGGCACAAATAGCAAGTTGAAAGGAATTGAATTCAATCCTGGTTTGAAATGGAAATCATAGTAACATATCTGAAAAAAACACTTTTTTACCCTCTGTCCTCGTCTATGTATTTTAGAGTAAAATGAGACTGGATTACGTTTGGGGCCTCTTGTGTTTCCTTATCCCTAAACTGATTACATTCTAGTGACTGAAAAATATAGCAATACTGACAGCCTTTCTTTCAGGGTGAGGTGGATATCAACCAGCTGGTGTAGCTGTTATGCATCTCACCAAAACAAAACCTATTTCAGAACAGCAGCCTCCAGGCTTCTTTTCTGTTACAAACAAGAAAAGCTGGGGCCTCCAGCCATGTTATTTTTAGCTGATTAATTCTGGATATTAAGGCATATGCCTCAAGGGCAGAAAGCACTCCAGTAAGGAGAAGCATGCTTTCAACTGTTTCAACTCCTTTGATATGGACTCCAGTGGGTTATACATTTTCAGACCTGTTCTGAAGTAGATTTTATGAATTCATATTGACAGATTTTTTTCTCATATTGCCAGCAGAGCCCAAGCAATGCTCTATAAACTAGAGTACTCATCAAATTCAGATTTACTTCAGTGTAAGCATTAAGGCTGCCCCTACCACAAGAGTATCTGAGGAAACTGCTACACCTATTTATTGAGCAGGGTGCTGAAATTTGTTCTTTGCCCAAGTAGGGGAAAGACAGTCTGTCAGTGTTAATTCAGTTATGCAGTTAATACAGGCTCAAGAGTGTCAGGACTTGAACCAAGGTGTTCTGCCATGTGTCCAGAGGAATATCCTTCTGCTTTTATTTTGAATTATCTGAAACTACTGAATTGAATGGCTTGGTTGGGTATATTCTTGACATGTTAGCATTTTGTTTGCCTTGATCATTGATGTCAGCTGGAAGAAAAAGCCAAACACTTTTGAGACTTAGAGCATTTTGTTGAAGCCATTTCTAGAAATTATCAGGTTTTGCATAACTAAAGGTGATCCCCTTTGTAACTCATTCAGTCATGCCTCAACATTGCAGTTTGCTGATAACAGTCTTCTTTTCTGATTCAGTGCAGTAGTGACAGTGACTTTGTTAGAGTGCTGCTATTTTTGAGGAACCAAAGTGCTTATCCTCCTATCAGGGCATTTGGGGTTAACATGTGGAACTGTTAACCAGTTAACAATGTTAACTGTTAACCAGTTAATCAATGGCAGCTCCCCATCTACAGGTTTGCTCCTGAAACATGGTAAATACTTTCCTGTTATTGACAGTAAACAAACATTACAACATATCTCTTTGAAAATGAATTATCAATGTTCCACTGACTGGGACTCTGCAATTTCTCTGTGGCGGGTAAACAACAGCAAAACAATTCCACTGTGTCTGCAGCATACTCCTCTGTAAGTTGTCATTAAATAAATTATTGGAACATTTACAGGCCTGCTGAGTTAAGCTGATTGATTTTGGGTAAGAGAATGAACAACAGAACATTTGCTGGAAAAATTTATTTCCACCATTCTGAGACCATTTGTGAATTTGGCAAACTGAAAAAATTGGATTCTAGTGATGAATAACTGGAGACTTCAGTGTCTGTAAGGGTTCTAGTCACAGTCTTTTCCTGCAAACAGACCAGAGACTAGAGAATTGCCTTCTAGTACTTTTTCCATGAAATTTGGGAAAAGGAAGTTTTTCTAGCATTTTCCAAGAGTTTATTCATCTATTTGTGCAGTGGGTCATGTCATGAAAACAGAACTCTTCTTTTGGGGTTGGTCAAGTTACACGAAAGCAAGATAAAAATAACTTCATATGAAAAAGAAGTCAAGGATTACCTAAACAGTATTTCTAATGCAATATTAGAGTGTTTACCAGTGTGGAGCATAATGTTTGTGCATCTGGTAGTTTTGTTGCTGCTTTGGCACAGCGGAACCTTGATAGACAGGATGTTCAGGTAGGATGGTGCCAGTACCACAGCATCCCACAGAGCTCTAGCTCTTTCCATCACAGTTAAGCCACACGTTTCTGAGGTGATGTTTGGGAATCATAGCCCATCTCAGTGCCAGGAGGGAGAATTTTATTTTTATTTTGGTGTATCATGGTAGTTCCACACAATGTTCGTTGCACAGGACAGCTTCTGTGGTGTGGTTTAGCTGAGAATAAGAATGCAAAAGGGCAGAAAGTAACAATTTCTTTAAATTGAGTACCAAGACACTTCACACCTCACTACAGCATCTTCCCCACTGTCCATCACTTTTAGGGAGAAGTTCCATGGGGATGCTCTGAGGGTATCTTCACACAATTTCTCTGAGTCTTACATCTTTTTCTTGTGTGAAGGTGCAGTTCAGTCCTCATTAATTCTCTAACTGGGATCATGGGTTGTATTTTATAGACACTAAAAAATTTTAGAACAATTGCCATCACTCTGTTATTGAGTGGTAATTTCTCAGGAGTGCATGGGTAGAGAAAGGCGAGCTGTGAGCTAAAGTTGAATGTACTATAGAATAAATAGATGCACTATAGAAAAATTACTCTTTAAATAGGAAAAAAAACACTGTTGAGGCCACTCTTAGAGTACTGTATCAGGTTGTGGGCTCCTCACTACAAGAAAAACATGGACATGGGTAGAATACAAGTAAGGCCTCAAAGATGATCTCCAGAGGTGCCTTCTAAGTTCAAGCATTCTGTAATTCTATAAAAGAAAACAGAAATAAGAATATGCTGCCATGATTTGAAAGCTAGCTGATGTGCAGAAGACAATTGTTTCTGCAACCTAACACCTGTGCTGTCAATGCTATTAAAGGGAGAATACACCAGCAGTCAGGAAAGACATTAACCATGGCCTGGTAAATGTAAAAAACATGTGACATTGAGGATTTAGCTTTATAGCTTCTTTCATTTTATCAGGTTGAAAAGCAGTCTGATTTAAATTGTTGTGTCAAGTGACATTGTTGAATGTCTGGTGTTCCTTTGCATACATCACTCTTTGAATAGCAGTGTCATCATCTTCAGCCTCTTAAAGGTCAGCTGTGCTTTTTGTTCATCTCCAAAACATAACCTCTGGGGCTGAAGTGTACTTGTACAGCATTTTACACTCCAGCTTTACTCGTACAGCATTTTGCACTCTGGTTTTAATACATGCTTTTAGTAATAAATAGATGCATAAATAAAAGTAAGTAAATGGAAGAAAAGTAACTAACTATACTTCCTAACAGAAATATTTTAAATTACTTTCATGTCAAGAATCAAAATAATTTTTGGGGGCCAACATGGCTAAAATGACACAGTATTTGAGTAGGGAAGAGCTATCAATCTACTCATCTTCAAAAGTTAACAACTCTTTGCTTCATAACTACTTTGAGGAGAGGATTTTTATTTTTGTTTTGTGGTTTGGTTTTCTTGTTTATTTGGGAGGTTTATATTAAGGCTTACTGGAATTGTAAAAATATCTGCCCATAATGCCAGATGCCACGCCTACAAGACTTGCAGAGTGACAGAGGGAGGCTCCCTGGCACAAAGCTTGTTTGGCTGTGCGCTGGGAATGTTCATCAGGGCTGGGACATAGAGCTGCTTGTGGGCTGTACATTTTCACTTCACCTTATTACTCCCTGATTCCTTGTACAGACAAGAAAATAGAGGTCTAACAGGGAAAGGAGTATTTTTCCTGTTCTTCTGATCATTAGAAACAGAACGATAATCACTTCGAAAACATAAAGGCACAAGGTCATTTTTGTGTTACCCTTCTAGGTTTGCCTTCAATCTTTCCCATTCCCAGAGCTAGTTTCTGCGCTTCAAATATCTCTGCCTAGTATTTTCAGTACTACAAGTGTAGTGCTGAGCATAGCAAAGTTGCATATAGGTCAGAAATGTGATTGCTCTGGTGTGAATGGGGATTTACTATGACTAGGTGGCAGGCTGAGGTTTTCACTTTTTTCCGAAGAAATAATTTTTTTCTTCTATTTTTCAGTCTCGTTTTTGTCACAACAGTAGCCCTCTGCATCCATAGCACTGATATGTAAACCTGGGAGGAAAGTGCAAGCTTGGAACTTCAACCTTTTGCTTAGAGATTTAAGCCCCTGAAAGCATCAGCTGACAGCAGCTGTTTGAAAATGAAGGGGACAGAAACAAGCATGTTTGGGCTGTGGGGATGAGGGGAAGCAAGTGTATATTCATGGGTCCCTTCTGCTTCATTTTGTCAACTAGCAATTTTCGTCAAGAGCCTTTTAGGTCAATCCTTTAGGACACTCACACCTAATCTCCAACAGCTTCGAATCCTGACCACTCATGTATCAAATGCCAGTGCCACTTTATCAGCCTCACAGCTACTGAAGTACAAAGGGGCCTTGAGAAAGGGCTGACATAAGTGGCTATTTAATTCACTGAGGGCTTAATGGTACCTAACATTTTTTGCTCTGGCTTGGAAAATGCCTCACTAGAGTTTTGCTAGAACTTCGATGATTTTGGTTTGTTTTTTGAAACAGCCCAATTCTTGATGAAATTAAAATGTAATTAATGGTTCCATTACCTAATTTAGAAATACAATGGAACTTGCTTTCACGAACAATCAGAGTTAATACACTTATGATTAAATCTGCCTACAGAAGTAAGAAGGAGATAAGTTCTTAATACAAGGCTTTTTTGGAGGTCTAGAAAATATATCTTGTTGTGTTTGGAAAAGCCTTTATCTTAATGCCTCTGTAACTTTTGGGTAGAGGATTGGTTCATCATGTGTACTAAATTTGAACACTCTATGAAAATTGTTCACTGAGTTTCTGGTACAAATTACTGTTCCAAATTTGATTACTATGTTAGCTATTGGATTTAACTTTTTCACATTTTTATACATTTAGATAGCAAAGACCTTTTAGAGGGACCTAGTTGCAGGCTTTTAAAAATCTTTCTTTGGCTGTTGTTTTAATGTGCTTTGCCATATTAGAAGTGTGATGCAGTTCTCTGTGTGAGGGTTATCAAAGGTAATTCTTGTGAAACTGAGATATACATCTGCAGAAGCTTTTACATAATAAGCCATAAGGTCTAGTTGTTTTACAGTAAAGTCTAGCCATTGCATTATCATTTTATCTAAAATGAATATCTGTGATTTTCCCATAAATCTGGAATATAAACACTAAGTAGTATCTTCTAGAGGTTTGGGTTTTTTTTGTTTGACTTGGGTTGTTTTCTTCTTTGCTTCTTTTCTTTATTTTTAAAATAGAAGACAGGAAAGAAGATTGAAAATAGGTGTTATTTGCTGATTGACTTATGAAAGTCATTTATGACTCCTTAAACTGTAGAAGAATAAAATACTACCCATTAAACATACCCAAAATTTGGAACA
Organism: Rhabdornis inornatus; assembly: GCA_013397075.1. Taxonomy (NCBI): domain Eukaryota; kingdom Metazoa; phylum Chordata; class Aves; order Passeriformes; family Rhabdornithidae; genus Rhabdornis; species Rhabdornis inornatus. Next base: position 491,837 of record VWZS01002145.1, on the reverse strand, counting down.
CTGATGTAATGCTGGCAGTTGTTAAATCTTTTAAATCCACTTTTCAGCCACTGGTATAAGAGTATAAAAAATGGACAAGCAAAGTATATTTAAAAAATTGGAAAGCTCTCTGTTTTTCCAAATTCTTCCAATTCTGAAACAGTCCCCTCTCATTTTATTTTATCTGTCTTCCGTCTGAGACTAAAAGCACAAATGTCAAAATAAATTAAGATAAGCCTTTCTTGCAGCATTTCTAAGTTGTAGGGAAGAGGAAAGCATTGGCAGTTTTGCTGGGAAGACCGTGCATTTAAGGTTAATTGAACAGATTTTAAGAATCAGGAGTCACAAGTCTCCTTTCTGTTTAGTGTGACATATGTGTGTTTCCACCTCTGTCAGCAGAACAATTTCTTACCTTACATGGATTAGAGTTAATCCACCCTAACTGGTGAAATAAGTCATTTTAGTGCCCAGCTGTGGAGTACATGTTTGCAGAATATTTTAAAATTTCATCATTACTTACCCATTATGAGAAGGTTCATATATTTCATCATGTCCTTCTTACCTTAATTTTTTTTTTTTCTCTGCCTTTAGGGTGAACCTGGTTTGCCTGGCATAGCAGGAGAGAAGGGAGAAGCAGGGCTCAAGGTCGGTATGAAAATGGATTAAAAACAGAAGCACAGAGTATGTGAGTGCATATGTAGATGACAGTTGTGCTTTCCAACTTGGGTTTATAGTCTGACTGGCTTTTAATGATCTGCTTCCTCCAGTGATCAGTGCTGTAAGAGGTTTTACACATCTCACCATAAAGAAGCATATTCTTCTGCTGTGCATGTATAATTCCAGTCAGTGGCACTGACGCATAGACATTCACTGCCAACTGAATGCAATATGCCTGCAAGTGTTTGGGAATCTGGGGACCTTTTGAGAAAGGCTTTGTTTATGCCCCTTACAATGTGTTTCAGGCTTCTTTTCAAGAGCTGCTGTGGTCAGTTCTTTGACAAATGTCAGGGTGAAGTCTTGAGGGCTGATCCTGCTATTGTGGAAGTTAGCAGCAAGCCTCATTAGAAGCATGTCTCAGATCGTATTTATTACATCAGAATTACTCTTTGCACTTTATTGTTATATAGTTTGTTCTGCTGTTTTAATATCAAAAAAGGGAAGTAGAACATAAAGTTTATGATAACTTCATTTAAAAGAAAACTCAACATGACCAAGATGATGGGATCTCTGGGCCTCTTGGAGGGGGCAGTGCTAAATTCTAATCCCATCAGCTGCGAGTGAGCGTCTCTGGTGCACATGTGCTCCTCAGCTGATTTTGTGCATCATGCTGCTGCTGACAGACATGCAAGGCAGCCTCTTTACATTTACTGACTGGCTGCTTGTCCATCAGGAATGAAAACAAACCATTTGGGAGCATGACCTTTTCTTACTTTGTATACAGAAGAAGCCAAATTATGGCAGTTGATGCTTAATTCATATTCACAGCTGCAATCCCTGAGTTGCCTAGCGACTGTCGGCCATCGGAAGGGGCAGAGATGAGCCAGACTGCAGCTCTGAACCAGCAACGCAGAGATGAGTTGTCAGGGTCAAACTGCTTTTGCAGTTTCTCAAGCACATTTTAATTTTGAAAAAAAAATAATGGATATAAGCCATCTTTTTGTTACAGAGATTGTTACAGATAATATAAGGAGCACTGAAGGCTCTTTACTCTAAAACAGTTATGAATTAGTTCAAGCCACTTAAGGCATTTTCTCTCTCTTGAGGAACCTTCTGAGCCATTGGCAGAATCATAAGACCTTCCCTTCACATTCAGACTTTTTGTTTCCTTTGTTTGTTCCCAAAACAAGGAGAACCACATGTAGGAACCACCTAGGTCCCTGCAGGTTCCTTCTCAAAGACATATGCCTGTTTGTCAGGGTCTAGGACAACATAGTGAGAGAAGTCTTCACATGCAAACCATTGACGCTTTAAAAAAAAATATGTTGAAGTTGTATTGTGCATTGAGATCTGTTAAATTTACATATTTTATTGTTCCTTGGAGATTTTCTTGTTGTATTGTATCATCTGATCAATCTGTAACATTGTCGTCAGTAGTGACATAAGTATTGGTAGTGATAGTAATACTAACATTACTAATAACTAATGATAGTAAGCCTAACACTTTGATTTTTGCCTGAATTAGTAACTTACGACTTCTTTGCTCCAATTATTTTTCTTAGGGTGACCCTGGAGAAAGAGGAGAAAAGGTGAGACATTTCATTTCCTTTGTTGTGGTTCTGTTTGGATAACTTGCTTGGAGAATCACCAGTGCGCTGATCCCAAGTTTAAAAATAAAAAGCCACAGCTACTGTTCAGCTAGAACTTGAGTGGAAATGTGCAGCCTTTCCGAGGGTCAGATAATACCTACTAATGGAAGTTATTGATCTTTGATTACTGCAGAGGGATTAGTCACAGCGCAGTGATTATGTTAAAGGCTGCACAGTTGAACAATCAGTCCTAACTATCGTGGGTCTCAGAAAATGATGAGCCTGTCTGAATAAATTAGACATCCACACATTTCTCGTAACTTGGTTTTGATGCTCTGACACCCATGTGGAGTAAAACAATTAGGTAACAGAATGATAAAGCTACGTGGATTCTAAGTGATACCTGGATAACAAGCTCTCCACATACTAAAAATGGAATGCTGCATTTGTGTTTGGGTCAGTTTAAGCAAGAGCAAGGGAATCTGCCCCCATGATCTTCAGTGGTGCTGTCTGGAGAGGCACCAGCAGCACAAGTGCCACACTGATGGTGCTATTACTTGCAGTGAGTTAGCAAAAAATTGCTTCTCTGATGTCCAGTCATACCAAGGCAAGACAAGGGGGTGGAACAAGCTTAATGCTGCAAAGGAGGAATACAGTTCTGCTCTTCCAGGCATAGTGGCTGGTAGGAGCACAATGAGTTTAGAGTTGAGCTGCCTCATCTGCTCACAGGGGCAGTTTGAGAAATAGTAGAAGCCTTATTCTGAGTAGGAATCCGTGCACAGCATCATCTTCTGCGAGTATACTGAGCTTATGTTTAAAAAGTAAGTTGTTTGCGCTGAGGTGCAATTTGCTCTTGAGAAATGTTTACCTGCGTCTTTGCAGCTACAACTGAGTTTCACTTCCAGATCTGTAAATCTGTGTAATAGCAGCTGGAAGCATTCTTTGCTGAGGCAATTCATTTCACGTTTTCAAAAGCACACCATAAAAATAATCGAGGGAAATCTTGAAAGTCTGTACCCCATATGCAGAACTATGTAATCATGAAATATTCATCATGCAATAATTTCTTTTGTTAAATTAAAATGATATTTTTAAAGTACTTCAGTAATCCTTTGTTTTCAGACATAAAAGGAATAACAATGAATTTTAATGCTTAAAACCATTCTATTTTTCCATAATTATCCTTTGTCTTTTTCTAAAAAGTTACAGATACCCTCAATATGCTTTATCCTGTCAAATGAACTTGGGATGATATTCCTCACTGTTACTCTTCCATGTTTCATGTATGTTTCCTTAACTGAAGTGCTGCTAGATTGTTAGCTAGTTCCCCTTGTATCAGTGACGGTGATGTATAAATTGCTAAGTCCTCTCCAAATGGAATTTCACCATTATGGTTTTCAGAACAGTGTGACAGATACTGAATAATGTTACTTGAATAGTACTACTGGTTATCTGACCAAGGTCAGGAATGTGTTTTTAGTCTACTTAGGCTCTGTTTTTATCAATATTTTTTGGCATTTTAAATACTTCTTGCACTTTACGTGAACCTCAAGTCCCACAGAATTTTTTAGCCTATATTCCTAACATATAACAACATATAACATATTTTATGTAGTCTGGACTTCTTATTTGGTTACATGACTAGGTGGGAATTACATCTCTTTATAGATACTTATGGTGAAATTTTTAGTTAAAAATTTTGGGCATTTTTTGAGTAGAAAATATCTGCTTAGCCATGAAAAAGTGTTATCTGAATGTCATTTTTTTAGCAAAAACAGTGTATAGAATTTGTGTAGAAATAAAGTCATTTGGTAGCTTCTTGGAGGAATGACATTTAGTGAATTTTTTTAAATTTGTGAATCATTCATGAAGGACTTCAGACTCAGAGAGTATATGCTATAAATTACTTGAGAATCCCAGTAAAAACTACTGGAATTGTCTGACTGTCATCTGAATTTTATTAGATGCATCTAGCTGAATGTCTCCGTGTTGGGAAGAAAAATGTAGTGGTAATTTAAAGTGCTGAACCATCAGGAAATCATTAAATTATTCCTTCCTTTCTAAACTGCAGTGAGCTGAGAAAGATGGTAGATAATACCAACAGGTATTTTGATACTTTGTGGTGGGGATTTTTTATAGATCTGTGAAAGGGATCGCAGTTATAGTGAAGTCTGTATAAGACATAGCCACTTCCTGACCGTGTCACAGAGACTATCTGATTAACAAAATCAGCTTGGATTGTTAATCATGTTGGAATGCTGACTCTTCCCTGCATACTGTGTGCTTACAGAAAATCATTAAAACATAATATGTATTTCAATTATAGGGGGATGCTGGCGAGAATGGACTGAAGGGCGACACAGGAGAAAAGGTAAAACCACTTCATGGCAGAGAAGAAAATGTGTGCCTTAGACATGCTTATAGTATAACCAACTAATGAAAATAATAATTTGTTCAAAAGAAAAATGCATTTTGAGCTGGGCTTTTTTTAAAGGTGAGTGATTTGGTTGAGTTAATTTTTATGAACAACAGAAAACTTTTCACTATCTGTCCAACTAAGCGTAAGATTTCTTACTTTATACAGCAGTAGCTCTAGTACAGAATATATCAGCATGGTTGTAGCTAGCACTTCTCTGTTGAAATTTGCATCATACAGAAGCTTTGGTCACAATCTGCTAGTTAGAACTGCCCCTTTGAATTATAGCCATGTTTTGTGATATACCCTTTAACTTTTCTCCTTCTGCGTTTCGTCAAAGAGTTGGACCAAACCAATATGGGACAAAAATTGTGGTATTGTAATAGGCAATTTCCCTCCGAAATTGGCAGCTGGAAAATCAAGAGTTGATGATAAACACACTTTAAATCTTTATTCCAAGCGACATCAACAATAACCTCACTTTATACCTTCTTAGTTTATTGCTGCAAAGTGCCAAGATGTTGCAGAAATCACCAAAAAATAGATTTTTGTCAAAATTTTTATTTTCCTGAGTTTTTCTTTATGTGAGACTCGTGCTCAGAAAATTGAACTGGAGTTTTCAGTTTTCCTTACACAAGCTAGTCTTTAGCAGTCAGGGTAAAGGCTGTGTTGCGCATGGGAAAGGGTCAGACATACTGATCTCTTCTGGCCATGATTTTTTAACTCATTTGCTTCTAAAAAACATTTATTTTAGTGACTATACTTGGGCAGAAGTATAAGCACATTTTCTTGTACCCCTGCATGTGTAATGCTTAACCAACTTACAACATTTCAGTGCAAGGAGAAATTTGTGATGGATTTATCAAGCTGGTAAGGAGTGCATGCAAATCCCTCAGGAGCTCTCATTTGGGTACAGTAAATCTGTACTTTGAAGAGCACAAGGATTTTAAGGCATGTTCTAAAATGTCTAAAAATAGACATTAGATATAAGAATAGTCAAGTTACTTGATTCTTGGAGTTAATTTAAATAATACTTTATTTGTAGTCATGCTTATTAACATAGATTAAAGTTTTAAGAACCTTATTTACTTAGATGATGTATGCTGGTAACATAATCTTGATCCACTCTTACGTGATTTAAGAATATAATCCGCTTCAAGTATGGATTGAGATTGTTGTTCAGATAGATAGTTCTCCTACAAGTAAATGGTAAGTTTATAATCTCTCTGGGATGCCTAGTGCAGCTTCACCTGTTGTTTTCTACTTCATTAGCCTTGGGGGTGAGCTTGCATCCGTGAGAATGCCCTTACTGCACTGTGATCAGCAGTGTGCACATCCCCCTGTTTTTGACAAAAGAAAAAAGTTCTCTCCCTTCAGCGGGAGATCGTTTCTGCCCAAGTATAAAGTTTTAAATACAGCTGTGTGAACTTTCAACAGTTAGGCAGTCGAGTTGGGATCAACTTGTGGAAAGTGTAGGTCGTCAGGAGACTTCTTATTTTGCTGTATCTGAAGAAATTTCAAGACACCTCCTGAACTTCATAATACGGAAGTCTCCCATTTCTTCTAGATTTCATATGATTTCAGAGGTGGGGTGGTGACAAGGGAATATATTCTCTCTGTTTGGAGTGCACTGCTTTAACCATAATGTGTTAGAATCTTCTGTATTAATTTTTGCCAGGCTTGCCAGAACTATGACTTCTTTGATTTTCGGTATTTTTCTTCTTTTTCACTGCCTACAAGGCAATCTGCCACCCAGAAAAAAAAGATACAGTTCTTAGAGGAGAGCTGCAGCTTAAAGTTTCTGATAGGTAGCTTTGCAAACAGTCCTTTCTAGAGAGCTTACGAGGGTGGTTTTTGACAGATAATTTAGGAGCAAGCATTAAACTTGGTGTCATTACATTACACTTGAGCTACTTAACCGGGTTTGTATTCTTTCCTGTTCTTCAGCATAGAGGGAAGTTTTTTGCTTAGGAGATTTAATCCATGGTCCATAAAATTTAACAACATTTCTTTGAAAGCTGGAATAGAGTTTCTGTGAGATAAATAATACATTTTTATTCATATGGTTAGAGAGCGAGAGACCACGTGACAACAGATTCAGACTTGGTTTAGGAGCAGGTTCCTGTTTATGCAAAAAATGTAGCTTTGTTTTCTGAACTGTTGTACCTAGTGACACTCAAAAATATGGACTTGGCTCCTTAATTCTTGACCTGAGACTTTAGAATTAAAATGTCTTTGTTCAATTGTCCTATTTCGAAGACGGTGTCAATGCCAAGCTTGAGTTCTTGCTTCTGTTCTTCCACTGTAGCCTTGATTCCTAGAAACTACCAAGGATCTTCCTTCTTTGTACATGTTCCCCTACTAAAGTTTCTTAATTTGCAAACTGTCTTGACTCAGCAGTGAATTGTGAACATACTGTACCGTAATTTTTTTTCTTTGATCTAATTTTTATTCTTGCATAAAATGGACTATAAATATTTTGTGTCTTATTTTGTCCATATCTATCATTGCCCTTTGAAATGTTTAACCATTAGATGTGTTTTACTAGTTGTTTTGGCCCTTTATAGTTATGAAAGGTTCTTAAGGCTTTCAGTTCTATGTGTTTTTAAGGGATATTAACAGTGTCACTCATGCACGTCTATCAAAATGACGCAGCTCAGGTTTCTGTGCACATATCAGTCTCATAATACTGATTTTTATGTTTTCTTCACTTAAGAGCTAGCTGCAGGAACTGTGTATTCGTATTTTTCAGAGGCAAGTGAGCATATCAACCAGTACAATTTAATTTTATGAGATCATACTAAGAAGATGCCATGCCCAAACCAGCTGTAAAGCTATGGCATTCACAGAAACATCAGGAATGGGTGTCCCCTACTTGTATTTTGTACAAGTAATATTCAGCATGTATACTCTGCTGTACATCTTCACAGTCTATTGCAGTACTGGCTTTTACCTATGTAAATCACTGGCAGGCTGCTCGGGAGCTTGAAGTTGCTGCTATGTAGCAAATTTCTACTTTCAGTGAATAGTGTACATTTATTTTAGACAATTTTTTCAAATAGAAGCATGCTAGTCATCTTCAGTAGTATATAGCCTAACTAGCAAACTTTTCAGTAGTTTTTTTTTTTGTTTGCATATTGTTTAAGAAAAAAAAATCAACTAATCCTCTGTCCTGTGCATATCAGTGCCTGTGAAATCCAGTCAACCCAGCAGAATGTAGGCAAATCTTTTTGAATGCTAGATGCCCTCTCAGAACAGAGACCTTTCCTGCATATGTAAATTACCATAGCTCTCTTATCCTGTATAGTATAGCCCTTTGTGCATTAATCTATCCATTTAAATACACTGGAGTGTTGAGGAAATAAAGCTGTGACCTGTCCTGATGGGGATAAACTCATAGGTCACTGGGGTTTTTTTTCTATGTGAATCTTCATTGGCACAAAAAATGTTGAGTTGAGTCCTGACACTTGCCACCTATAAAATTAGGTCAAATGTTCACTCATATTCTTTGTAAATAACTGAATTATTTTTAATGTAGATCAGCCATTTAGAGATGTCAAAGTATGTCCCATATTCTGTATGTATGAAGACCATTTATACAGCATCTGCAGTTATTAGATCTACATTATTAGTTGTGAAATTTGAGGTTAACTGTAATAGATGTTTGGGCGAGTGAAGCTAAATCTCTCTCTACATGGTCTTAAAAACAATACTGTTCCTTTTCTGAATCACACTGATGTAATTAATTAGTTAAATGCCTGTGCAGCAGCACAGAAAACAGGCAGTCTTGCTATGCAGTTATTTTGCTATATAATGTTGCTATACTCTTATATGATTTACGTGTTTCATGGAAAATTGTTTTTGTACTAAGAGTGATTATTTCTTGTGGATTTTGTATCAGGGTGACCCTGGCTCTTCTGCAGCTGGAATTAAGGTAATGGAGTTCTAAAGAAGTTGTGCAGGGAGGAAAGGGGTGGTTGGTCCATGTAACTTCACAGCGTCACTGACATTTTGGATATCATTAATGTTACAGCTTTCCACAACTCCATCTTTAATTCATTTTCTCAGATCTCATGTCTTTCATCTGTTTTCTTTTAGGGTGAGCCTGGTGAATCTGGACGGCCTGGACAAAAGGTACTACTTGGAAATGTTCAGTTTTCCCTTTCTGCTGGATTTATGATAAATGATGTTACATCTGTATTACCACTGGCACTTACCTGTACTGGGATGCATCCAAGGCAGTATAGTTTAGCAGCCCAGTGCTGTACACATTTGGTCTATGTTTATTTTGTATTTTAAAAAGGCACAGGAATGATGATACTAATTAACATGAAAAGCAACTTTGACTAACCCACCTTCCCTTCTAGCCACAGCCACACTTCTTGCATTCAAAGCTTACCCTGTTGCAGCTAGTGAGGCTAACAAAGAATGGCTCTGCTCCTTGGGTGATCACAAGCTAACCCTGCATGTTTGACTATTAATCTTCAAACTGTGGTACACTGTTAGTTCTTATCAGGAAGAAAATAAATATTGCTTGGAATCCCTTTCACATACGCCTGTGAGGGGAATTGAACAATCAGTAGCACACAGTGTATTTGGAAGGACACAGACCAGGTAATGCTGCTTTGTTCTTCCTTCCAGCATAAGAAATTCCCTTGGGTGCTGTGTGGCTGAGGCTGCTTCTGCAAGGAGAGGTCCTGCAGGAGTTACCATAACTGTACTGCACGAGGCCCTGTGAAGCTGAGGAATATGCTCTTTGAATCCACAGTACATCAAACACAGCTAATGCTGTGCCTTCAGCTCTCTTTCCTGAGAGTAGAGGGCAGGTCATGCAGGGAGAGTAAAGAGACAATGAGAGAACTGGATTTGTGCATTGCAATATTTTGTTCCCCTCTGAAGCCATTGGCACTGTTCTTGCCTCTTACAACATTGAAAATATTCCACTGCACACTGCTATCAGAGTCAGAGTTCTTCTGCCACTTGAGATATTCCAGACAGACAGTCAAGAGCTAAAATTCTATATAGTGGATGACAAGACAACAATTTTCTAATACTCAAGGTATTTTGGTGACTAAGCAAAACCCCAAACCACATGTAAATAAGAAATTAAGTATTTTTATTTAAGAAATTATAGCTCTCATCAGAGAATAAGTAAGACTATCATGGTTGCAAATGCAGTTTCTTAGTAAAATGCACTTTTAATTAGGAAAGGTAATCAAAGTAGTTTAAAGTTATCTAATATACAGAATCATTCAGTGTGTGCATTCTGCAGCATATGCTTTGCTTGGATAATAAACTAGAAAATGCACTTAAGCGCCTGTGGAGATTCAGACTCTCATTAAGTGTCTGCCATGGAGGCAGGACTAGTGGTGATTTATCAGCAGGCTCCTGGTTCGCAGTCCCAGGCACTCAGATTTGATCTAATTTAATCAGCATGGATGAGTGAGAGATATGAAGTTCAGACTTTCTGTATTCTCATCTTCTTTTTCACACCAAAGGGGGCTTCCCAGGAGTCACACTCATGTCCCAGCCCCAACCATGAGCTCCCATGAGATGCCCAGTCAGCATGCCTCCTCCAGCCAGGTGCCCCATGTCTGCTGCCCTGCACCCCTGCTTAGCAGGGACTTTTTCACACCACCAGAGGTTGTGGGAGGCTCTTTCTCCAGTTGGAGCCACGTCTCTGCCATCTACATTGCCTTAATACTTTTCCCCTTCTCTGTGTCCCATTCATATTCCCCTTCCTGTGTCCTCTTTTCTTTCTTATATATTTTTTTCATCTTCTTCTAGTTGTCCGTTATCCATCTTCTAAGGACAAAAATGTCTTGAGCTGCCCACCTGAATACTATTCTCATGAAATGAGACGTGACAGTATTTCAGCAGTCTGACAAAGCTGTTGTGGGCCACGCTGTGTGCTGAGGTGGCAGAATGACCTGCTCTGCCATTATGTAGTAGAGTTAGTACACAGCCTTGGTTTCTTTAAAAGTCATTCTTCTCATAAATCATGCTTGGAATTTTTACATTATGAAAGGTCCAAAAAAGAAAATACTGTGCATTCATCTACAATGCTAGTTGTAATTAAGAAATAATGATTTGTTTAATTTTGTTTCATACTGATTCATCTTTTAGGGGCATTTTCATTGTTTTAGATTTCTGTGACTCTGAACTGGCTTTGGTGGATCCTTTCTGCTTACTATGTGTGAGTGTATGGGGGTTAGCTCTGTCCCAAGACTAAAGAGTAACCCACTGCAGCAACACTAATATAGTAACAGTTATAAATATTCCAATTCTGTGCTTGCAAGTGAAATTTAGTGCTTCCATGATTAAGTGGGAAAAGCTGATGGTTGTAGGGCCCTATGGATGGCTGCTCATGCGAAAAGTGCAAAGACAGAGTAGGGATTTGGAGTTTAACTTTTGTTAGTGCAGTGGAGCATTATTCTTTTGCAAGAGTAATAACCCATTTTCTGCTTTAGAAAGTGATAGTCAACATACCAAAAAGTATCTATTGAAAATGAAATCCTAGCCACTATTCTTTCATCTGATTTTATAGTTAATATTTTGAGACTGGAATTTTTCCTGTGTTTTTAGGCAACTTGAACAGTTAGAACTTTGGAGAAACTAAAACAGACAAAGAAGCTGTTATCAGATCCTTCTATACAACTTAAAATCATTCCATTTGGTAAAGTGATTTGCAGCCCCTCTATTGTGTTTTTCATTTTGTGGCAGATTGTAATTTTGTTATGGGCGTTTCAAGTCTATTTAATATCTCTGCCTCAGAGAAGTGTCTCTGGGTAGTGCAGTTTGATGAACACCTGTATAACGTGTAGATGTGTTTGTGTGTGTATTCATGTGTGTACATGAGTGTGTGCATGTATGTAAATGTGTGTGTACAAAGGCACATAAAATATTTTAAAAGCACAACCTGTAGGTATGAGCCCAAACTGCAGAGTTGAAGTCTGGATTTCTGTAAAGCTCATGAGTGTAAAAAGTCTGCAATATAGTTCAATTCATTATAAAGGTAAAAGCTGGCTTCAGAGTTCAAACCTGAACTTCCAGAAAGTTCAGGGAATATTCAGATCCAAGGTGCTGGTTAGAATCCATGTCTGTATTAAAATAAAATCCCAAGCCTTTAAAATAATGTTTATTCATGTGTTGTTGCTCTTTTTCTGTTCATCATCTTTATTTCCCTAGACACCACCTTTCCATTTAGTTGATATCTCAAATGACCATTTGTGAGAATGTTGTCATTCTTGTCTTAGACTAATTCCAAAATGAATACATTCCATTTTCGATACTTGTTACAAAATTACCTTGCAAATAGAGTTCTATAGGTCTTTCCATTGCAATTTTAAATAAGCAAGGTTTTTCTGGGTAAAGCAGTGAAAGGTTATATTCCCACTATCCTTCATGACACTGTGTATATTCAGAGATAAAGAACAAGCTCTGAAATGGTGCCGTGGATAGCTCTATAAAACTGATGGCCCAGTTATAATTAGGCAGTCCTGCTTGAACTGTGCAATTTAAACCAAGCTCTTCTGAATTGCTTTGTAGCTAAATCAGACAGTCACACAGCACAGTATCTAGCTCAGAGTTGAAAATGGAACAGAATTAAACATCTGTCATAAGTATGGAACTTAAATGGCAGTGTGTAAAATGAACCAGTGCTGCTTGTTTTCTTCTCTTTTGCTGAAGGCTAATGTGAATTTACATTTGGCTTTCCTGACACAGATTTTCAGCCTCTGTGTCATCTTCACATTGAAGATTCCCAGAAGATACCTAAGTTCTTAACATGACTCTTACTAATTGTACATTTAAGTCACTCATTTTGAAAAAACAATCCTGCTGGAGCTGACTAGCAATCATTCATGCTCTTTTATCTGCTGCAGAATTTACAGGGCTGTTCAGTGGATAGCGACTATCACTGGATAATGTCTGTAATATTATGTAATTTTCCTGTGTAGGGTGAACCAGGCCTTCCTGGGCTTCCTGGACTCCCTGGAATAAAGGTAAATAAACTGTAGTACCTTTGTACTGGGTGGGAACACCACAAAGAGGGGGGAAATGCAAGAATGTGGCTCAAATGGACTTAATGTACTTGTTTTACATCTTTTTGTCTCTGGTATTAAACTGGGGTTTTTTACAGAAAGTTCTCACATGGAAAATTGGTTAAGTGTCTATGAGTAGACAAACAGTATATCTTACCTTAAAATGTGAAGCAGAACGTTCTAGTTGTTTATTTTAAAAATCTAAAATAGTAGAAGTTTTTGTATTTTTTTCTTTAATGGAAAAGTCTTTTCATCAAACTTTTACTTGGTTTCCCCTCAATGTGTGCTTTCCAGAAGCAATATTCTACTGAATTAACCAAGCCTCTAGCCAGAGAACTGCATTAATTACACACAAGCAATGGAGACCTGGCTCTGTTGACAAAGATGCTCTGTGCTGCATTACACAGCAGTGCTTTCCACTGACAAGTCAAAATGTTTTAATAATATTCTGCTCAGTATTAGCTACAGTCCCTGACACAATACCTGGTTTAGTCCCTGGATTCCAGTCTGTCTGGAATCCTTAGGTAAGTTGATACAAAAGACACATAGCTGGTTTAGTTCTAGCTTAAGTGGTTGTATTGGGAGCTGCAGACATTGGCACAGTTTGAGCTGTAATTCTGCACAGAGTGAGCAGATACACGTATCTTGAGCGAGCACAGATCAGAATGGCCACTTTTCCTTTGTGTCATAGACTGTCCTTTCAGAAAACAAAATCTCTTTGAAACTTTTTCTTTGCATTGCAGCATGGCCCTCTGTATGTCTCAAGGAGAAAGTTTATAGGATTTCCCCCATAACAAGGAGGATAAGTCAGAGACCAAACTCTTGTCCCCTGTGGAAGGATTCAGGATTTATCTCATGGAATGTAACATATGCAGTGATTTTCTCAAGGGACCTGTGAATTGCCACAGTATTGAAGCACAATGTCCCGTCTGTGTTACTAGTGAATTATGGGAAAAAATTGAATGTGCATATTAAATTTTGTGTGTTGTAACAGCGTAAAATATAGTTCCCATGGAGGTTGTTCATTTTCTGCAAGAATAAACACTGTACTAAGTAGTGAAGATCATGCAGGAGAAGAGTCTTGTGTGATTAAACTATTTTTATAAGGGCCTTTGGCAGCAATCCATATTCTGTTTACTTTAACAGGGAGCAAAGAGGTAGCTCAGTTGGAGGTCAGTGGGGCACTTGCCTGAGGCACTCATCCCGGGGACACTTGCCAAAAGCAACTGGAGCTGTGGCTGGTCTTTGGGGTTTCCATGTTCATGCAGACCACATGCCAGTAAATAAAAAAGTCTACATCTGAGTGGCTGCTCTGGGAAAATTATTTGTTGGCAATAAGAACGGCTCAGAAGGGCAGCTTCCAGAATCACCTGAAAGACAAAATGTGAAGTGAAAAACAGATGAAGTGTGGGAGTTTTGCCCAGTGAAAATTTGCTTCCAAATTCAGTGGAATCAGTGGAAAAACAGTGCAGTTGCCTGCAGAGCAAAATGGAATAATTTGGTCAAATATTAATCATTAAGGAAAATACTTTCTCCTGTTTAAAATCCAGTCCAGAGGGAGACTGATGATGTTTCAGTGAAGAAATTTCATCCAGTGCCGTTCTGCATTGAGGTGACTAACTGCAGCCTGGATAGTGACAAGGAGGCAGAACGTGCATGAGACAGAGCAAAGCATATCTCATCACATAAGACTTGCAGGATGGTTGCTGTTCATTTCAAGGCATTTGTAAACTCTGTTTTATTAAGCAGTCTGTAGTAAAAAACCATAGATTCTTCTGAGTCACTGAGACTGTGTCTGTGGCATGAGAAGTGGTAGCAGAAACCAGTGAATGGCTGGAGTTAGGAATATGGCACTCATCAGCAAAGGAAAAGTAGTAGTTTCCCTCCTTTTCTCACTCTCCCTTTTAGCAAAGATTTATGTACCACCATGGTAAGATCATTGCATCAATTTCTAAAAACAACATCAGTGTTATCTCATGGAGAAACAAATTTCCAGTGATCTGGTGTTGATGAAAAGCTACTTTGAAATAGCAGTGATAGGATGAGAAACTTGAGCATGGAAGAAACTCAGTTGTCTGGACTTGGAATCAGTTGGTGCTGCCATCTTGTACAAAACCAAGAGGAATCTTACTTGGAGGAGTGACTTCTTTTTTCTTTTTCTTTTTTTTTTTTTTCTTTCTTTCTGGAGTGATCCTTGTTGTTTGTTACCATTTTTTTTTTCTAGGGTTTTGGGTTCTGTTCCCATACGGACTTTATAAAACTCTACAAGATGCGTCTTTGGTATTCTATCTTAATAGTGATATGCAGTAGTGGTATAACATCAAAAACATAGTAGAAACCTCTGACAATGTCATTGCAACATCTAAGAACTTGTTACAAAATGTAGGTTTCCATAAGGAAAATTTTTCCTAACAAACAGATTATACCATTCTCGTGCATTTGCCTGCCAGCCCAGTAGCTGTTGGCAGAGATTTTTCAAGCTTTTTCCAAACTTTGTGAGAGGTAAGGAAAAGATCAATATACAGGTTTATTCTATGCATTGAAAAATCCTAGATATGGTTCTTAAATGTTAAATATTAAGTCCCCTTTTCCATACATCTTTTAGTTGAACTTAAAATTGCTTCCTTGTCAGTGTTTTTCTACAATGGTAGGCTGTACTGTGAAATTTTTTAGGTAGCTGTGCACATGCACAGCACTCGTCACAAAAGGTAAACCAACCTGTGCAAACACAAATGCTCTGCCAGGCAGTGGAGCAAACAAGCTTCCCAAGACATTCAGTCCTCTGTGCTTCAACATACATAAAAGATTAATGAATGCTAACCACTGAGAAACTTTCAGCTTCTTATAATGCCATTTCAATAAATTAATCTGTGTTCCTGGGAACCTATAAGGACTTGGCTGAATGTGATACTGCAGTCTGAATGAGTGGCAACATTGGACAGACATGCAAGTATCATATCTGAATTCAGGGTATGCAGCAGGGTCTTTTATTACTTGCTTTTCTAGACCCATTCACTATGCACATGTGGATGTTTTGGGAGTTCTTCCTGTTCGTTTTCGTTCTCCTTTGTCAGTTGGTGCCATGGAGGAAACACAAGTGCAGTCAGTTATTTCCAAGACAGTGAAGAAGCTGTCTGTGACATGCTGGAGAAACGTTTCCCAAGCACCTGTTGCTGTTTAGGAATGGCTGGAAACTTAATGAGCCCTGAATGTGTTCCACCTAAACTCAGAATATTAACTCATCGCTCTGCTATCCCCCAGCTGATGCCAAGCAGACACAGAAGCTTGTCTATGAAACACAAACTTCATATATCTGTTTTACCTTATAACTTTTGCAGGAAGATGCCTACAAAGCAGCACTTGCTTAATGAAATGGAAATCATGCATGCCCTTATTCACTGTAATGTCAGGTATCTCTCAAATCTGTTGCGTTGCATTTTCTGGAATTTGGCCTGTACAGTCCTCAATTTCTTGACTGCAGTGAGAAGCCTTCACAAAACACAAGCGTTTTCTCAGCATCAGCACTTTTTGCAAGATCTAGATTTTTTGGTATTTCTGGTATTTGTCCCTTTTTAAAACAAATACTGAACTGAAGCTTACAAGCACATATAAATTTTTTTTAATCTTGTTGTGTTCAAGAAAACTGAACCATTGAGTGGTTTGACATGAGAAGAGAAAGGCTGCTTAGCCCTTCTGCTTTTGGGAAATATGGAAAGCTTTCTGTGTTTTAAAATTCAGTGGAAGGGGCTGATTCAATAGACTTGCCAGTTTGCAGTGTCTTGCATCTTTCTATACTATTACTTTGGATTGACTTCCCTGGGACTGTGCCTGAGCAAGCTTTCAGAAGAATCTGGATAAAGATATGAGAATTTGAATCCATTTTATATCCTTTTTTTTTTTTTAATGAAAGCAAAAGCAGTTCTAATTTCTTTCTGTACCTAAATTTCTTGGTTTTTTTCTATGCCTACTTACCCTCTAAAGATCTTATCCTCTAAAGACGAAAAGACTCTCTGCTCCACAGAACGTATTTTTTAAGGTCTGAAAGACTTGATACTACTTTCACCCAGTTAGTTCTGTTAGAAAAATTTCAGAGGAAATGAGAGAATTTTCCAGCTGTACGCATAGGAGTTAGTCCCTTATTTAAAGTCTTGTAGAAAAGAGAGCAACTGTTGTTCAAGCTTATGTGTTTAAGTGCTGCTCTTACCATCTGGCAGCAAAATGAAGGGAAATCTGAAATGAAAAGTAGTTCTAAGCCTTTTAGTTTGGAGTCAATGCCATTTACTGCCTGTAGGAAAGTTTGGTAAATTCCCCTCTTCTCTCAAGAGTTCTTAGGAAAGCTGTTCACATTTTCCTAATGCATTTTTCCTTTTCTGTATTTCCATTCTTCTTCCTGTTTTTATTCCTTGTTAGTGTTAACAGGAAACCTGCAGGGTCTCTCTGTCTCTCTCTTTCTCTTCCCCTCTCTGCAGGTTCTGGGTGTAAATGGGAACTGATCTAAAAAAGTAGGACTTAGTACCCACCTTTGGTGGGCTGGGTTTCAGAAGTATCTCTGTGGATTGGTAGGTAAAATACATGACTGTGAAATGTGTTTTGAGTTTTTGCTTTCCATAATGGAAGTAGATATATAAACATACATCTGTATATTACACATCTAGCTTTGTTCATTGATTCCAAGCTGCCGGCTTTCCATGTATTATGGCAGCAATCAGTTGCATTAAGGTAGACATGTAATTTCCCAGAACTGATTTTGAGAATCAAGGCCAGAAAATGAAATCATCATTAACATTGGATAGTATGTGTGTCAGGGGTGCTTACTTGGGTGTTCTTCAAGATAAATTCTTCCAGTTCTTATTAATTTCTCAGAAACTATATCCTCCAAATCTATTATTTTCTGTCCTGGAAAAAGCTGAAACATAAGGAACTGAAGCACATAATGTTGTTTCCTCTAAAACTATTAGTAGTTGGAAGACTGAGCTTATAAGAATTACTTAACAGCATATGTTTTATAGCATAACTTAATTTTTCGTTGTACAAAATAAAGTGGAAATCAAAAATTTTGAAAACAGTTGAATAATGTCAAAATCCAACACCCTACTGTATTCAAGTATTTTGTCATCCAAAAGAAGATTTGACATCAGTAATCTGAAATTATTTCTCAAATACAAATTTTTATAAGGTCAGAAATGAGGGCATGCGATAAAGCTCTGTACCTTTCAGAAGGGCAACAAAATTCCTTAGATTTATTATGTAAGTCTTTTTTAACAGAAACAGTTTGGGGCCAAACTCTTCATCGTTTAGCAGTTTGGTCATAGAAAATAATTAAAAATTAGATGCTCATTACAAGAAGTATTTTTATTCTGACCTCAAAATAGTTACCATGCTGACTTGAAATATAATTAGGCTTAAAGTAAGAAGTCCCTTATATGATTAATGAATGCAGAATTAATCAGAATCATTACTGGTTCTGATAGCGTACTCCCAAAGCAACATACTTTCTAAGCAGACAGAACTTAAAAGCAAGAAGAAAATTAGGCTTGCTAAAAAGTAATATGTGTTATACAAAGTGAGGCTTGTTGTGAAACCTCAGGGTTTCAGCCAGGTTGTTTAGCCAGGTTTTACTTACCTAACTCCAAATGAATCATAAAGTCTAAATACGCATTTGGAAATTCTAAACCACAATTGTTTTTCTAAGTTTAGAGAATGATTAGGGAGTAAAGATATTGTTTCAAATGTGATGAGTGAGCCAGACAACCTGTTTTAACTGGCAGTTTCTGAAGCCAATTCTAAAGTGATATGAAAAGCCTTAAGAAAGACCTTATAAAATGGGGTTAGGGTTATTTTTTTACCAGATTTCCTTGAACCTTGTTCATTTCCTTCTTAGGAACTGAATACTGTAGGCATCCTGAGAGGAAAATTCCCATGGACATCAGGCTATATATAAAGTCCCTCTAATGCCCTTCACAGAAACAAAGTACTCTCTGACTTGTATAGTCTAAGGCAAGCTAAGTTTCTGAGAAATTGCTTTACTGGAGCTAATTGCTGCAGACAGAGGGAGGGCATGAGCAAGTGCAGCTCCATAGACCACCATGGATTGCTCTGTTACAGGATCCTGAGAACTTGGTCTTTACTCCTCTCCAGAGTGGAGAAGTTGCAGTGTTTTGGTTAGATAGCAACCTCAAAAACAAAGTCTTTTAGGACAGCAGATGGCAACTTACAGAAAATCAACACAGGTACTCATGAACCAAATTCAATTTATTACAGCTTCATAGCTCTTCAAGTTGTCTTGCATCTGGGTTTGGGGTCTTTTTTGATAGCTCTTCTGTACATCCTCACCTTTGCAGGATTCTTTTGGTAGAGTTAGGAAAGGAAGGGCATAATATTGTTTTTGTTTTAAATATGCTCATAAGTGAGCCAGGGTAACACTGAAGGCATTCACTGGTCTCTTGATGTGATTAAAATGAGGGCCCTTCCACATCAGTTCTTGTCAGACATGAACTTTGGGGTCTCCCAAAGTCAGTGACTCTTGAAGAATTTGCCTGCTGGCTCATGCCAGACTCAGGAATTTTTGGAGGTACACTAGACCTAGAGGCAGGAGTTGGAATCTCCAAGCCTGTCCAAAGCTGTGTGTTCAAGTATGGTTGTGGTTTTCCTTCAGCCCACATAGCTAGGTTTTGTGTTTTATGAAGAAGATGGGGTGCATCCACCTTTCTGGAGTTCTCCAAAGAAATTCAGGATACTTAGGCGTGGTTTGCCAACTCCAAGGTGTGCAAACAGGAGTCTTGACCTTGGTACATTTGGATTTCCAAGAGAATTCCAGGGAAAGGTGTTTTTGTGTGTCCTGCCTTGGTGCAGACCTGCCAGTCAGCCCAGGCACAGAACTTCCATGGTCTTGGCAGTGGGGCCAACATTGAACAAAAATTTTTGGGACCAGTCAACAATGTGATAAACATCAGAGTTAAGCATCTAAATTTCTCTGGCTAATTCTAGTACATAGCTCTAGATAAGAATAAGGATTGAAATTACATCCCCCTTTCAAATTAATGGTCTAAAGATTGGTTTAGTCACATTTCTGTAGGACAGAGAAAATACTGTGATAATCTGATGTAGCTGGAATATAATAAGGTAACCACAAGATTTACAGGTAGGATGGGAATTTCAGAAATGGAAGAGAATTTATTTCATTATTATAGGAAAGTTGTGCTTTGGATGCCTTTCTGCAGAACAGGTTTCTTTTTTAGGCGTTCATTGATCTGGATGGGAAAATGTGTGGTATAGTCATTAGAAGAATGATTAAAGGAGGAAGAACCTTCTGTGGGAAAACAGTGTACCCATCAACCGCTCTTCTCTGCTGATTATGCTGATGTTTGGATTAGCATAAAGCTTTGTATTTCAGGCATTGGGAAAGGACTAGGTGTGTTTGTGAGAACAAAGTTTCAAATAATGATGGTGTGTGTCCCAGCTGTGCAGTGGAGGCTAATTCTGACCAACTATTGTATTGGAACTACATTGTTAATAAACATTTGCCATATCAGTGATGTTTAAAACAGAAACCAGCAGTGAAAATGCTATTTCAACTGCTGTACCTTTTTAAAACGAAAGTCCAAGTTTTAGGCAATTATGGGTTCTGTAAAACTTAAAGATGACAGTGAGAGTGAACTAAAGTGCCTTCTAAGGTTAACCTCTAATATCAAGGCTAGCCTCTGCTTCAGACCATGAAAGCTTTGATCATCACAAAAACAGTTCTAATTATGTCTAGATAATAACCCTCATAAAAATCTGACTATCCTCTGAAGTAAATTACAAGGTGACTTTTTAATACTAAATTCTGATTGTGCTCACATTACACCCTTTTCTGCTTCAGACTGTTATAAGAGGTGAAAATGAACATTAACAATGTTTGTGAATGGTAGTATATAATTTGTTATCTGACCCTCTAGTATTTCCACAGTCAACAAATACTTGAGAATGAAAATGAGCGTGCATGGAGGTAGTCTCTTAAAATATTAATGCATAAAGGCACTAAAAATTATTATTAATATCATAACACATCACTTCTGTAGACTGGAAGAAATGCACAAGCTTTTTTTTGTTGTTTTTATTTAAACCCAGTTGCCTGTTTTGTGATTAATACATATTGCTCCAAGTCTAACAGTGGATGAAGTTTGAATGCTGAAATATGCCTTGTTGACATCTTGTGTAATGTGGTAGTTTCAAAGCAGTGATTTCATAACTATACCAAAGCGTTAAACTAAAATGTGTGACAGTCATCATTTGCTAATGGCTTTCTATACAGCTTCCAAACCATACTTCAGATTACAGTATCACAGATTCTGTATTCCCTGTCCCAGCTTTAGCAGACGAAGAGGATTACTGTACATTCTAACTGGATAAAACTTTGATTTTGTTGTGCGAAGTTGTAGTGAGATGTTTGGGAAGGTGTTATAAGTCTTGCTGACTGTGATCCCTTGTATTCCTCTCAGCATTTCATAGTAGTTAGAACAAATTCTGAGTTCATTTAAGCAAGAGACTTAAGAACGGGAGGTGCTTCAGTGAACATCAGAGCTGCAATGTTGTCAAACCACAGTGCCCTCCCAAGCAAGCCTTTACTCTTGCTTTCCTGCAGCTATGTGCCAGCTAAATCAAACATGTCACATGTTTACAAAAATAGCTAAAGCCCTTAGTTCTTGATTTTCTAACTGCCTTCTTGTACAGCTCTGGAATCTTGTTTGTGCCTTGGACTAATCATAAAGGTCTTTCCCTTGCCTTTGCATAACAGGGACATAAGCACACTTTACTGAGAGGAAACTGTTTTCTTTACATTTCACACAACATTGGCAGTGCCAGTTTTGATAGATTCTTTTGTTTGTTTGTTTGTTAATGCCTTATCCTGTGGTTACGCTCAAAAGATTTAAAATATTAGAAAAGACATGGCTTAGTTTCAAATAATTCAAACACATTGTCTTTTTACTTAGAAGCTTAGTTCACATGGCAAATCAGATCTGTTTTTTAATCTACTTACCCTCTCTAGCACTGGATAGAGGTAGAATTGCATGTTTTTCTTAATGTAACCAGGTTTTAACTACTTACTACTAGTTTGTTTCGTGTGTGGTAAGAATACACTGTTGGGTCATGGTCAGCTTGGCATCCACTGTAACTCCTGCATCTTTCCCAGCAGAGCTGCTGCTCACCCAGTCAGTTCCTAGTCTCTGCTGACATGCCACTTCTTCCACTCCACATTTCAAAACATTTTAAAGCTCTGTGCCATGTAAGACCTGCATTCTACTTATGCTAATTAAGCCACCAGCTTATTCCATTATCAATTCCGATAGCTTTTGCAAAGCATCTTTTTCTTCTCTCTTTAGAGGTTTTGGGGGGAGGTGGGGCTGCTTCTTGGACTTTGGCCAGAAGTTGGTATAGTCCTGAGCAAAGAGAAGAATTTGACTCAAAAACTGCATTAACCTTTGAGTGACACTTCTAAGCCTTACCACTGAAAAGAATCATGTAGTCCCTGCATATTTTTTATGCCTGAAGTCATAATAAGCTGGCCAAAAAATTAGCCCAGGCAAATTCAGTATTAAAACAACATGGGGCTATTTGTACATTCTCATTCTAAAATAAATGATTGAAGCTGCATTTTTCTTCATTTACTGACATTAAGCTGCTTCCATCTGCAGTGACAATCTTATGTTACTCTTGCTGGTGTGTACTAATATGAAGACTTATATAAACTCTAAGTTTTTTTCCTTATGAGAGCAAAAAACAAACCCCACATGCTTCTCTGTGAAGTGTTTGTCTCAGTTTATTTCTTTACCATATTTTGAACCATGGCCAGCTGGAACTTCATGTGAAAAAGCTCATTATTTAGTTGTATTTTTTTAGAATCTAAATGGAGGTCTCTGGGAGCTTGCTGTCATCCTTGATATAACCACAGGGAAGATTTTTTTGGCTTTGAACTGTTAATGATGGAGTGCTGATCAGGGCACAGATTAATGTGCAAGAATACTTCTTAATTTGCTCACCATGTGCAGCATACCTCTATATCTAAGAAGGGGAAGAGATGAAGATAAATGAATAATATAACTGCTCATATGCACTGTCTCTCTCAATATTGTCAGTAATGATATCGCTACAGGATCATGATCTATCTGTCTTTTAGCTATTTTAAGAGACATTTGATGGGTAATTTTTAGTCATTAAGTTTGGGGAAATTGCTAAAAGGCTAATAAATAAATATTAATTGGGTTACATAACTGATTTTAAAATTTACAATAGCTTGTGGATATATCTTCTTGGTTCAAATGTATTTTAAAAATGCAAGATTAAATAGCAGAAAGCCTTATTCAGGAGAGTTTGTGAAGGAAAACATATAGCTTATTAATCTTGCATTGTCTCTCTTCAGGCATGGAGAGAGGTAATAAAATATGGCCTTACTCTTCTGCTCAGTGTTGCTTCTTCTGCAGCTCTGCTTGATTCTTGCTATTTGTCTGTTCTGTTTGTACAAATTAATGGGAAGGAAAGGGGCAGAACAGTGAGGAAAGCTGTGGCTCATTCCCAGCTCTACACAGGCAGGGTCAGTCTCTGGGCACAGACAACCTGAAGTATTTTGCTGCCAGAAGGAGGAGGGAAAGTACCATGGTACTGCAAGTCTCTGACTTGAAAGGAGATGCAACACATCACAACAGTATCATCTCCATTTGTCACTGCTTTGTCATGCACCATTTCTGCCCATCTATTCACATGCTGCAGTAGAAAACCACTTCAAAACACATGACTGGAATGAACTGTCTCTTTTCAAAATTTAGGAACACTCAGATCTCTCCTCCTGCCTTCAGACTTGCCTGGATATTAGTTTGATGTGTTACCTTACAGACCAGGTTGCATATTAACAGTCCTTAACCTCGTAAACCCCATGTTTGACACCTTCTGCTTCATTTGCATCTCATCTGCTGTGTGGTGGCTTGCTACAGTAATTTATGCTGATGAAAGTTACCCATGACAAAAAGTACTTCTGTATAACTGTTTCATCACAGCTGGAGAGCTGTGAGCAGTACAGGGGAAAATACTACCCAAAATAAACTTGTGTTATTATAATTGCATACTGCTAAATAAGTAATCATCTCGTATTGTATTTTTGAAGGGTGAACCAGGTTTCATTGGTCCACAGGGAGAACCTGGGTTGCCAGGGCTACCAGGAACAAAGGTAAGGGGAATGGGCCAGTGCTCTGGTGTGAAGTCCCTTGAGCTGATTTCAAATTCAACTTCCCTCAACAAGTAGCAGAGACTGAGGCTACTGTTGGAGAAATGTGAAAAGTCATGGACCAGTGCTATGAAATAGATAGAAATGGATATTCATACTGGTGCCCTCAAAAAATGTTACGTCATAACTTTAATTAATAAGTCATCTTTTTTCATGTTACAATCCCCAAAATTAGTTGTTCAAGAGGCAGAATAGCATGATTGAGGAAACTATATTTCATAAATGTGGGTTTTTTAGGAAAATGGTTTGGAAGTGTGTGCAAGTAGAACTTCAATAGTATGCACCAGATTCTGAAATACAGATAGACTAAACCACTCTTTCTTCTGTTGTCTTGGTTTCTTTGATCCTGGTGAGTTGGTGGTGTGCTAAAGGCTGCCCAGTATTTTGTGATAGATATGTATGTCTGTTGCAATAGGGTGACAGAGGAGAGGCAGGCCCTGTTGGGAAGGGTGAGCGAGGTGAACCTGGAATCCCTGGACCAAAGGTCAGTCTGATTTTTATATTGGAAATGTTTTGTTAGTTTTACACCTATGAACACATCTTTGCCTGCTGAAAAGTAGAACAAAACTTGGTGAGTGAACTTTTAAATGAAAATGCTGTCAAATACTCTACTTCAGTCCTGAAGACAATGGCAGTTTTGTGTTCACAGCTGTGGAACTGCAGTCTGAATGGACTCTTATTTGGTCTACAAAGTAAAGACACTACCTGCATACACTGTCATGGAATTGGCCTAATTCATTCCAGCTGAAGTACTGACCTCCAGGTCCCTAACTTTCAGCATCGAAGTTTGAACTCTTTGACCACTGTAGCAATTGAATGCAGAGAAAATCCATTTTGCATTCTATTTTCTAACTCTCTAAGAAAGAGATCAGTCTAACTACATTTTAGCATTGTCTTAATATTTTCCCTGGTGTTTATACTGTCAAGTTTTCCTTTCCTAATGCACTTTGAAAACAGCAAGGTTAATTTTCTGCTTCTTGGCCAGTTAGTTTGTATTCACCTGAACTGTTGGGAAAAGAAGTTGTGGTAACACTTTATTTTAATCTCCTTATGTTAGAATATTTGATTATCTTCTCTATCTCTTGGCTATCATTTCTCAGGAGCAATGGAATGACATAGCTCATTTCTGAAAACCAGTGATAATGATGCCTATCTTTACTAATACCAATACTGCTTTTCCTTTGGAAGGGTGGAATCTGTGACCATAGCACTATGGTGTTAAAGACTATATTAATCTGGGTGCTATTAAATTAAATGCCTTTAAAAATTCATTATCTTGGTAATATCAATAGAAAGTATTTCTGCTGTTCCAAACTATAGTTAGTCATTACTAATTTCTTTTTCTCTACACTCCAATTTCTCTACCATTTTTCTTCTATCTTCCTTCAAACAGGGGAAAACAGGTGAACCTGGATCTAGAGGCCCCAAAGGGTCAAAGGTTAGTAGTAAAGAAACTGTCTTTAGGGGACTAATTAACATGTTTTTTAGGATCAATGATTTATAACATTTCTCTTTAAAAGAACGTGTAACAATCTGCAGTTTTCTTTATAAGTGAAACCTTCTGACCTTCAATTTTAGCTAAAAAATTTAGTCAAGTCACTTGGGTTTTGAACACTCTGATTCTAATCCTTTTTCTGTTATAACATCCATTCCACTCTGCTGTTGTTTTCCTTGTGCAACTTGGTTTCTCTCTGTGTAACTGATGTGTGTTAGTCCTCCCACATGCCAGGACCCAGTGCCTGACTGTGCTGGGTTTGCAATAATTTTAGGGATCCACACTTTGGTGAGCTAGGAATCAGAGGTATTCCAAGTACTGCAGGCTGACATATGATGGTCAGAAGTCCTACAAAGGCATGAGTTGTTGGTTGTGTTACTGTTTTACCTGCTTTAAAAAGACTGCTTTGATTATATCTATCTACCCATTTATCTTTCTATAGATATAGTTGGTTCACATATATGGAGAGATAAAATGTATGTTTTTCTATTACTTTATCTGCTGTGCAAATACTGTTCCCACTGGATTCCTTCATGTTATATGATGGAGTCAGAGCAAAATGAAAACGTATTTGTGTAGGTGGTTATTGACAGGTCTGCTGTGAGAATAAGGATGACAGGACAATGTAGGCTGGTGTGATACTGTTTGCAGTATTTGCAAGGTCCTTAAAGGGTGGCCTTAAGTACTCAGAAGTGTCATTAAAAATGTGCCATTTAATCTCATTCATTCCCACCAGAAAGAAGTGTTTGAAGGCAGAGGAGCTGATGAGGGAATTAAAATGTCAGAATGAGAGTAGAAGAGTAAATCTGCCCGTTTTTTGGTTCTTCACAATTTTTTATTGCAAAACAATGCAATAGTCTAATATTCACACAGAACCTACGCATCATTGTTGGTTCTACCAGTACTCAGATTTTGAAGGAATTTTCCTTTCATTAAATAAGATTTACATTCTGTTTGGGATGAGAGGCCCTGTAAGCCAGTTCATATAAGAAAACATACGTAAATGTGAAGAACTATGGGATATATTGTCAAATGGCATAACTGTTCTTTTCATGTATTATTTTTACATAGGGTGATACAGGTGAGAGAGGTGACACAGGGTCTGCAGGTCCACGGGTAAGTCTACTTCTCATCTGTTTTGTACCCTTAGATTCAGTCCGTGTGAACTGAAATTGTAGCAGTAATTCTAGCTAAGACTCCGAGTGGAACTGGGCACTTGGCACTGTTGGAACGTGATTGCTAACTGGACTTCAATATGACTAACACCACTTGCCACTATTTGGAGCAGTCTCCTATCCTCACTTTGTGGGCAGGGTGTTACAAGCCAGGTGTTCTGGCACTGTTCACTGCCAATACAGAACTAGAGGGTAGGAACTGCTTAAATGTCTTCCCTCAGAGGTTTCATATATTTGCTTTCCCACTGCAGCAAAAGTCACTTCGTACTGACTTGCTTATTTATCTTTATATTAAAAAAAAATCCTTTAAATTCTGTATTTTGTAGTACTATATTGCAAGTACAGTAAGTCCAACACTCCACAATCAAGTCAAAGCATGTGTCAGTTGTTAAGACTCTAAAATAGTCTTTGGCAGTTGTCTCAAAATTCTAATGGAAAATATATTACAGGGACCACCTGGACAGAAGGGCGACCAAGGTGCAACAGAGATAATTGATTATAATGGCAATATCCATGAAGCTCTGCAGGTATGCAAAGATAACAAGGCTGAATTGGTTTAGTCTGGTCTGGGGATAAGTAATTTGACAGCATTGTATTTCTCTTTTGCCTAAAGCTTGAAAACATTTTGTGTGCAAAATTGTTGAGCTTATTAATCACGAACCACTTTCTATATTTGGAAACCAGGTTTTCTATGCTAGAAAAACTGCTTCTCTGATACAAATTAGCTGAGTGAATTAGTTTCATGTTCCCTAGAGAGTACTGACATCACCTAATGAGGAAAAACTAATTCATTGCTGGCTTTGGTGTTGTCTAGTGCTGAATTAATGTAATAAACCACATACACAGGTTCAACAGAAGTGTCTGCTTTTCAATTCATGTGTTATAATATTGACATTTCTTTTTTTTCCTTGTTTTCCTCCTCCTCTTCCTGTAAAATGCAAGGAGCAGAATGTTTGAGATTTGGAAACCATGTAACATGGTTCCATTAGCAAGCTGTGGATTCAATCAGCAACTTGAGTACATTAAGTAGACCAAGCACTAGTCTTCTCACTTATTCATTTCTGGAAAACCTATTTTGACTGGTGTGCAGAGAAGTGTGGAGGATTAAAGTGGGGTTACAAAAAGAATGAATGAGTGTTTGCATGAAAGCAAAGGACCAAGATGACATATGTCATTGCAGTCAAGGTGATTTACATTGCAGCATACTCAGATGCAAATTCTGTGCAGTATAACTCCACTAAAGTGAATGGCTTGCTTATGTGAAACTGAAGACTGAATTTGGCTCATTGTGCATCTCATCACTTTCTCACTGAAGCCAGTGAACTTTTTTCTTACATTTACACAGTGGGAGTGGGTAAATGTCTGACCAGTCATTTGGTTTCCAAGACTCTTTCAAAAAATAAAAAAATCTCACTGCCTTTACTAAAATCTAAAAGCCTTGTATGTCACTAAGGCTGAGTCTGCTCTTTCATTGTGTCTGTAGGGAGGTTTGCATGGGCATGTTGTGAGGCTCTGCATTATGTTTGCCTCATTTGGTTTGCTTGTAAGGGAATTCAGACACACAACTTTCAGTCATCTATATTCCTCTCCGAGTTACATGCCTAAAGTAGCCTGAAATTAATGTTGTGTATTACCAGACATTTTACCAGGGGCTTTAGCCCCTGTATCTCCTATTCTGTCTTTGTATTGTAACTCTGGCATCAGTGTTACTTTTAAGCTTCCTCAGAAAAGCTGCAGCACATAAAGAAGCCTTAAAAGTGGACTAAAGCTTTCTGCAGTGGTTGAAACATTCTAGAAAGGCTTTATCCCATTGCAAATCTTTCCAAATGTCATCACCTTCTGATCCAGGGCAACAAATAATTGATATTAATGGGAATGGCTGTGCAAGGAGGGTGTGAGTAAGATTATATAGGATCAGTCGAAAATATCCTTGCCAAATCCAGCTCAGTCCATTCAGATGGCAAACACCCATTCCTAGGTCTCTAGGGGTCTGAGATTTGCAGTTCTCTTACAAAAGTACATGAGAGCTTCAGTGCTCAGCACCAAACTGTGAACTTGCACAGAATTTTTCCTGCTGATTTAAGAAGTTGAAAAGAGTTTGCAAGATCTGGGCTGCTTGTCTCATGTTAGAATTTAGTGATAAATCATGAAGCAGACTAGCAATTTAGTTACTTTGTCTTGTGCCTCCTATTAAATCTCATGTGCAATCTTAAAATTGTCATCGTGGTTTGAGCAAGACCCCTGCTGAAAGTATGTGGCTTTCACTTGGAGGATCAAATACAAAATCCATCTATCAGTCAAAATTGCTCTTCACACCTATTCTGCAGAATTTCCCAGGGCAAAAAGCAGTAGTTTCAAAACTTTAACCTTTGTAGGAACTATAGCATTAGATATTAAAATATCTGCCACTGTAAAGGGATCCATTACTGTGGTCATGTAAACAGTACTTTGCAGTGGTTATTTTAGGTTTGCATACCTACCTAAACTTTTCAGTATTTTTTAAAGTTCTTGGTGTATTTCCATTAATATGTTGAAATACAAAGGGTATGAGTATATTAAAGCCATGTGTTAGAGAACAGTTTTGTTCAAGTGTTTTGCATTGTGTAGGTTCCAGATCTTTGCCAACAGTACGTATTGTGTGCGGAGGTTCCTTTACAGCTTAAAACAGAAGATCTGCAAACCTTTATTTGCACATTGGATAACAATAAGAAAAGCAAAGTATTTCTTGTTCCACGTAGGCCAGTAAGTTCTTCACATGCGAAAGGAAAGCATGTGTGAGCTGCAATATTTAGGGGTTTTACTCTGTTTAAAAACATAGACAAGCATTTAAATTACATTTAAATATTCTTCCACTTGCTTTTAGATTCTTTGGGGAAAAAAAAAAGGGACAGGTCAAGATATTTTGTCTCCTTCCATGATGAAAATATCCTTTGTCTTTCCAAGCATTCAAAGAAGAATTGTAGTGTACATAACTGGGTTCTGGACTGGCAGTTTTGGATTTAGAATTGCATTTTTATATGAAAATTAATGTTATAGCTCCACTCCAGGAGTAATTTATTAGTTACACCTTGGTGCAAAAACCATACAAACCATTACAAACCATAGTGCTGGTCTTTTGGTTGACTTCAGACACCAACCCATTATGTTTTCATAAAAAGTTTAAAAGACACCTTTTTGAAGACTTCTGCTTTGATTTTGCTGTTTAGGCATTGTTCATTTGATCTCTTGCATTGTATAAAATTACTGCCTTCATCTAATTCCCACAGAAACACAGCAGCTAATACAACACCAAGAGTTAAAAATAACAGGGGTTTTATTCATGTTTTTGAAATCACGGCGTCTCCCACATGTAGCATAGGTTCTGTGGAGATTATAACTGTAACAAACAGAATTATTTTTATCGTTGTTTAATTCTGCTACTGACAACTCTTTTTAATACATTTTGCCAACAGAGGATTGCCACCCTGACTGTCACGGTAATTCATTAGTATTGCATGACTTACTGTGTGCTGTAGAACTTACCCTTTGTGCTGCAGCATGTTCATAATTCTGCTAGCTCAGGACATGCCTTCACTGGATGTCAGCCTGGTTCATCATAACATGTATTGATTCCTTTGCTTGGTGTTTCCACAGCAGAGAGCCCATTGTTGAAGGCCAACAATGGAACCAATTCTGCTCCTTCTGAATTAATGGCAAAACTTCAGTTCATTTAAGGATGAGACTGGGAAAACACATTCTTCTTTTTTGTTTCAAGTTCTTCTCTGCAAGACTGCTGTTAGTCGTATTTTCCCATCCAGACATACCCTTTCTTTATATTAATGTGGGGGATTTTTAAATGTTGTTGTGGGGTTCTTTTAAAGCATCCCCACTATGCACCATCCAGACCAGTGTTTGATACATGACACTATGTCCACAGCCTGAGGTAGAAATGAAAGAAATGGTTACAGCTTATTCCATGGCAATTTCACAAAGCACTGGGTATCCCCAGATGCACTTAGCATCTTTTAGCAGAATCTTCTTTACAATTGGTTGGAGATTTCTCCTGTCTCAGATTGTTTTGGATCAGGCAGTGAGGGCTGGCAAATGTGGATAGGTTTTGGTCTCCGTTCCATTAAGGGAAGCAGTGCCATTTCATCAATAGGAGCAGAGAACTTTATTATAAAATATGAGTTGTACTGTTACTTTAACACTGTTTTTTGTGGTAGTGTTGTGGTTGTTGAGATGTATCATAGGTTAACAAATTGTCTGTAACTGGTCTTGGTTCCCCTTTCGTTAGAAATCTAACCAATTTTGTTACAGTAGCTATATTAACATTTACCCTATGCTTACATGATAAGTTCTTCAGTTTATTTAAAAGCTGAGAGGTTTGTGTGTTTCTGTTTAGGGACCACCAGGACCACCAGGACCCCAAGGGCTGCAAGGGTCAAAGGTGATCTTCCTTACTTTACTCACTGTATCTTAAGGGTGGAGTATTTTCTGGGTTTTCTTAAACGATCTACATGTGCAGATAAATGGAGCTTTCCAGCACAGTTTTTTAACTACAAATTTAACAAATATGGCATGTTTCCAACTTTATATCCCAGATTCTTGAGATGCACCTTTCCAGAATAGGTGTCTTGTTTAGTTGCCACATACAGATGCTTAACTAAGGACCAGCAAAATTAATTAGTACTGAAAGAATGCAGAAGCATCTCACTCAGGGATCGGTACTGAGGTTGCTCCCTAGAACTTCGCAAAGTAGTCACACAACCAGACAGTGGCTCCCATGCCTCACTTCTGGCTGAGTGGGAATGAGGCAGGCAAAGCTGTGTGCAAGACCACTGGCCACCATGTGAGTGCATGTGAATGCAGCTTTTATATCACGGGGGCACCCATCCAAATAAGTGCAGTATTGTCTAATGTCAGTAAAAATTACAACGTACACATGTGGGCAGGAGCCTGGCTGGAAACCCAAGCCTGCCAATACCACCTGGCTGGTGCTTATAAGGAATACAGAAGGGTTAGTGAGCAGCCCACACAGAGACAATGAATACCATATGCTGCACTGTTATATAAAATTTAAATAATAAATTTGCCTATACTTAAAACAGAAGTGTTGAAGTTAGTGGACTCTACCTAAATGCTTTTAAACTAATTGAGATGTTTCTCCTGTTTCTTAAATACTAGATACTGCATCTTCTTCCCAGTATCTCTATGCTATTCCAAGAGCAAATATATGCATCTTCGGTATCAATACTAGACATTTTAATTTTAGACTTTATCCAGTAGTTCATATGGAAATACATCAAAATACACATGTACATTGTTTTGAGAAATTGTGAGAAACAAAGCTCATTCTGTGTGAAAATTGATAATAGAGTATACAGTTACGTGTGCAGAAGTTGCTTTTTGCATTATCATCTACCCAGCAATTCTGCAACATGGAGTATGTTGCAAAACAGAAGCTGGAGAGTGGACGAGGTTGTGTTCCTTCGTATAGGTGAATATTCTCATTCAAAATTAACAGTGTAAAGCAGAATTCAACTCACAGGAGCTTGTTTCTAATGTCGTTGACTCCATCCATCACCATAACTTGCTCTCAGAGAATGCTACCCAGGAGCTGGTCATAAGACAATGTTGTGAGTGTGAACTCCTCTACTGCCTGATTTATAATAGGGGAAAAAACATGAAGTTTCTCTCTACCTTATGTAAATCGGGAGGCATGATTCTGTATTTATTCTGGTAGCAGGCAAAGTTTCCATTGGATTTGGGTCTTTTCACCCCTGTGATTTTGTCTTCTTTTTCCTTTCTTTTTGTGCACTTGTCTGGCCTTTATACAACCCGAAGTTTGTGTAATGTCGTAATGAGCTGGGCTGTTTATTAATAAGGGTATTATATATGTGCTGGATTTTTTGACAGAGTATTCTCTAGCTTTATTGTTGTTAATTGTGGAAATTTCTCTGGCTCTTTCCTCTAGTATCTGGGACAATTGGGATAATCCAGTTCTGTCTTGTCTTTTGCAGGGTGAGCCAGGATCCCCAGGAACTCCAGGAGTTGATGGAGAGCAGGTACATTTTGTTTAAATCATGTAGTGAAGAACATGTGAGCAACCACAGGTTATTTCAAGAGATTATTTCCATGATTCCGAGTTGTAACTTAGATTTCATAATTAAATAATATGATTATAATAATTAATAAAGATCATTATAGTGTTGCTGCGTAGTCTGTGATCTAATAATGTCTGCATTTCTGCATTTTAATAGCAAAGGTATATGCAGGACATGACTTCTGTTTATTAGGATCAAAGCTAGAATTCTGTTGGTGTCCCTACGTTTTTTTACATGACTTGCTGAATAATTCTATGTTTTAGGGTCCTAAGGGCTCAAAAGGAGACACGGGTGATCCTGGAATGCCTGGAGAAAAAGGGGGAATTGGACTGCCTGGCCTACCAGTGAGTATGAAAAATTAATTAATTAGTTTTAGCAAAAATACTTCTATTTTTTCTCTCTTCCATTATCAGGGATTTCCAACAGTGTTGATAAATTGCAAATGGGACAGAAAGCACTGGGGAGAAAATTCTGAGATTGTTCTGAAGTTAATCTAGGAGGAGGTATAAGATTGTCAGAGCTTTTCATTCCACTTACAGTGAAAAAAAAATACTGTTTCAGGAAGAAAGAGATCAGTTGGCAGGCTGACCAAAGTTGTACCAGTCTTGTAATATATAGCACAACATGGGCAAGGAGAAAGGAGCTATGTTTTGAATGGAAATTTCAGGTGACTTAGATTGAGGAGGGAGAAAAAAATGCATGAATATTTATGTGATGCATTCTTCCTATTTTGTGTGTGTGTGTGTGTAGATAGATATAGATACAGATATAGATTAGATACAGATATAGACATAGATGTAGATATAGATACATATACATGAAATTTCTCAGCAAAAACAGAAACAATTTCAAATGTATTATGAGTGGAGTGCCAGTTTAAGGAATTGTCATAAATATCATGCCACAATTGATAGCTATCAGTATAAAAGCATATGTTTATATTAGTTAAAAATTATTTTTAAAGTAGTGCCAGAATTTAAAAAAAAATATTTCCTTTATGTGTGTGCTGTGTTATTCTTTTTTTGAATGATAACTATGTTCCAATAAATATTAACATTTCTAGATTGGTTGCTAGTAAGATTAAAGCTGTTTATAAATGCTGTTTTGTAATGATTTTTAGGGAGCCAATGGCATGAAAGGCGAAAAAGGAGATGTTGGTTTGCCTGGTGCCCAAGGTCCTTCAGTAAGTCTCTGTGTGGCATTGCAATGAACACAGGAGTCCAGCAGTGGTTCTGCACCTTCTGGTTCTGAGCAATACTTGATATTCATGCCTCATCTTTCCTGAGAATGAACAGACTTGTGGTCATAGAGCTAAATACAACTTAAGAAATTTTTAAGATATAATTCCTATTCTGTTCTATGACTATGCACAAGTCCTGCTCACTTCAGACAAAGCCTTCTGGCTCTGTAATGAATCAAAAGATAAATGGGGAAGAAAGAAAAAAAACCCAAACAAACCATAATCTCTTTTAACCCCTTATTCTCTGGGAATCTCAGATAGTCCAGTGAGAACCAGACTAGACTGATTTCAAATATGTGACCCAGGGTAGTGAGCTAGTTGTACAAGACCAGACATTCTCCTGGTTTTTTTTCAAAGCATTGTAAGGGCATTAAAACAAACAAATAAACAAAACCAAACAAACCCAAAAGATCCAAACAAACTCCTACATAGTACCTTTATGGTGTGGGTGACTTTCATTATCAGAGCACAGTAAGATGAGAGACCTCAGAGCAGAGGTTAGTGACAGAAGCCATAGCTCTGAGAAGTCAAAGAGGCTGCTCTGTGGCATCGCAGGACACAAGAAGCACCCCAAATCTCTGAGTTTCTTTCTATGAGAAGATTAGTTTGTTAGAAATTAATTCACTAATTCATTCACCCTGTTCTGCTTATTTTCACTTGAAGGAAGACTTACAGTTTTCAGGAGATTTCAAAGGTGATGGAATCTTTCTTACGTTTCAAAGTGCTTCTTGTTGCTGCTCTTGGTGCCACTGACAGCTACTACAGCAGTGCATGAATCTGGAGACCTGTGTTAGCATCCCTGCTGCCACTCTAGAGGTTATGGAAGCACCCCATTGGGGTTAAATCCAGGAAGAGAGGGGATATTAAGCTGGATATAACATCATGAAATTCTTTCCATGGATTGGTTACGAACATGGAAAACCAGTGCAGAATATGTGTGCACTAAATGCTGGGCAACCTGATTACCTATTTTAATAACCTTAGAGAATTTTTGGTACAAGTGGGCTAAAAGAAATAAAAGGAGAGACAAGAGTCAGCTTTGAAATTGTGCCAAGCCCAGCTTGAATTTAGAATCTTTTTCATTTGTCAGTGTTGAGGAGGAATAAAATAACACCTTCTGGCTCTGTAGATTAAGTAATACAAGAGAGAACTAAAGAGCACATACCATAAAATATTAAAAGTTCAAACATCCCTTCTCAGTACTGTTTGTTTTACAGGGATTTATTGTTTTTCCCCCATGGTGTCTTAAAGTGTATCGTAGACCCTAGGAGTAAGAATCTGGAGACAGGCACATTGCCATATGGCACAGGCAGATGTGCACTTTGGGTGCCCTGTCTTTCAAATCAAAATAATTTCCATTCCTAAAGCTCTGTCTAGATGCACTGTTAATGTTCGCTGTTGCATAGCTATTTTTGTAAGTGCTTGCCAACAAGGGTCAGCCTGACTTCTGGTATTTTTGTGGGAGTTCTTTGCTCTGCATGATTTAATACCATTGTGTTTTATCTGTAGATGATAGGACCACCTGGACCACCTGGGCCACATGGTCCTCCAGGCCCTATGGTAAGCTTGGGAGGAACAGAGGGACTAGAAGTGGTCTAAGCCCTCTTGCCACTTTATTGCCTTCTAACTAAAAGTGTTATCAGAATATGGGGCCATTAAAGAGGGGACCTAATTTGGAAATCTTTTTACATGTCTTAAAATTCATAGGAGGTGGAGAAACAAATTGCACATTCCTGGTATTGTTAACATGCTAGTGGTCTGGTTCTTCCTCAGAATTAGGTGTTTACTGTTGCTTTATTGACAGCTGCGTTTCTTTTGAGAGTGAAGAAATACAGGGGTAATTTGTATCCCTACAAAGCAAAAACTCAAAAAAAAAAAAAAAGTGGCGTATTTTCATAATGAAAAATGTTACTTTTATTTTCAGGGACCTCATGGACTGCCTGGCCCAAAGGTAAATGAATACCTATCTTGAATAGACAAGCTATTTATGTCTGCAACGTGTTATGCTTTGCTCTTGAATGCATGCAGCGATGTTTTGTCATGCCTCATTTAATAAACTTTTCTGATATTCTTAAACCTTAAAGCAGATTTTAATATTAGTAGCTTAAAAGCTTTTTAAATTTTCTATGATTGTTTCTGAGTGGTATTTCTCCTCAGCATCAGCTGAGTCCATTTTTTATATGGATATTTGAGACACAGTACTAAATTATCTAGCTTCCTGTTTATGGGCAAGCTACCATTGCACTTGGAATTACTTTGGAATACAGAAGCATGTTACAGGCTCGGGAAATGAAGTCAGATAAACTCTTCTTAATTTGTGCTGTCTTGTATCTCCTGCTTCTTCCAGTCTCTGTGGCCTTTGTTAGGTGACAGGTATTTTGCTGACCAGTTCCTTCACATGTTATGCTGGTTCACCATCACGAACTGATGTGTGTATTTTTGTGTTTTCCAAACTGGATTCATGATCAGACAAGTCTGCAATACAATTTCAACATTTTCCCTAGCATAGATATTCTTTAGGGACTCTCTTCACCCATGAGAACAGCTCAGCAGAGTGGAAGTGAATTTTGGCAGAGGTGGAATATTTTAATTTGTGCTTTAATTCAGTAGTCACCAGTAAGCTAAAATTCAGCATGACACTGTATTCATTAAGGCTAGTGGTCTTGTCAAGCATGATCATTGAAATCACTATGCTCCTAACATATAGCTAATCACACCTTTCTCAAAAAGTAAGGAAGAGGAGGAAAGGGTGTTTGTGTTTAGTTTCGGGGGTTTATTTTGGATTTTTAAATGTGCAAGACAGAAAATCACAGATTTGACCGCTTACGAGACTGTGCTACCTTGGCTCAAGAAACCTAAGTCATAAATCATTTTTTGAAATCAAGTATGTTCCATTTTAACACCAGCCCTGCTTTACCTCAGGCTTTTGGCCTGAGACTCAAGCTTTTGTGGGATTTCTCAGGTCTGTTTCCAAAACTTCAGCGTTTTCAGTGCTACTGCTCTGAAAGTCGCATTGAGTCAAATAGAAAAAGAATGAAGAAATGGCTGCTTAGGGTGCAAATCAGGCAGATGATGTCTGGAGTTACTTAAAGGAGCAGTCTGGGTTCTACTGAGATTTTTTTTTCCTTAAATATGAATATAATATAAGGTAACATAGTACATCAAAGGGAAGTATCTAGCAGTGAAGCTATGGGGAACAGCCTGGATGAAATACCCATGTATTTCTGTTTCCTAGAAGAGACAGGTGTGGTCAATACTCTCTTTGACTGAGCAGTCCTCATGCTGGTGCAGTTTTTCATTATGAGAGGACTGTGCAACTCTGAGCCCAGTATTGTCATCTTAGTGAGTTTAGTGTAATAGCCTATGTGTCATTTAATAATCACAACAAGTGCCATTTCTTACATTGTTAAAATTTCTCTGTATGAGCACAGAAACTGTGGACCTCCCAAATAGCTTGGCATTGTGTAACCTATACTGTTTCTTTTAACTTGTTACTGTTTATTATGTATGCTTAAAGGTTTAAAATATCTTTATGTAAGACTTTGCTGCAAATTCCAGTTTACTATAAGGAAAAGTATTGCTTCCTTACCAAATGTACTTTTCAGGAGATCACTCTAGAAACCTACAGTTTTGAGGCTTACTTTTATGAACATTTTCTTTCAGTTTGAATTATCTGCATAGGGTGGTTTATGGAATTTGAAAGATTTCCAAAACCCTCTGAAACTCATGCTTAATTCAAACCATCTAACTATAGTGATAATTATTAGAAAAAGATTTTAAAAATCTGTTACTCATAAGTTTCCTATCATTTTTTTAATACAGATTTTAAATCTCAGACACCTCCCAAGTGTGTAAATCAGTATGTAAATTGCCAGTAAGCTGAGAAGGTTGAATTTGTTTCAAACTGGAATTTGCAGCTACTCCTGAGACTGGCTTCTATCCCAGCTTAAATACCCATTATAGCACCAAAAATTTGGCATTTATACTTTTACATTTAGGGTGAACCAGGGTTAAATGGTCTTAAAGGATTGAAGGGTGAACCAGGTCAAAAGGGTGACAGAGGGCCCCTTGGTCTTCCAGTAAGTAAAAAACCCCAACTATTCAATTTAAGTGCAAATCACAAATATCTCTTTCTACTCCTCTTGAACAACTCCGATTTACTCAATAGCATACCCAGAATATACCATGTTGGAGCAGAGCATCAGTTTTGTTTTGTTTTGTTTTGTTTTGTTTTGTCCCAAATCTGTGCTATCATCCCAAGTGATGTCCTGTAACACCCAATGCTGTCAGGGGTTTGGGTTTTTTGTTGTGTGTCAGTTGAGAGTGTTCAATGTCACAAGGATGTCATCACCCCCATTACATTAGTCATGCTGTCATTCAAGTGTTGTATGGTGTTCCCATTAAAAAAGGAGTCTTCCCTTTCCCCCATCTCCTCTTATTGCACTTCTGCAGTTCAAATGGAGAGGTCTAATTGAGGGAAGCTAAAAATTGGTTTAGGGAATTTAGTTGCGGTTTTTCTTTTTCCGCTGTATTCTTATTTTTGCCTTGTTCGTTAGAAAATTCCCATTCTGAGTGTTTGGCATGAATTTTGTCTTAAAAGTAAAGAACCTTAAAAATATGGAAACATCAGAGTTCTTAAAATCCATGTTGATAAAATAGAAAATACTTTATGTGTTTGAAAGCATGCTGAAAAGGCAGCGTTATTTTTTTTTTTCCTCAGAAAAAGAGTTCATTTTTCCTCTTTCCTGTTGTTTTTGTATGAGGATTGTTTCCAGTGATTACATTGTTGACAGTAAAATGGAGAAAAAAGGCTGAGTTGACCCAAAGGAACACAAACCTCTCCAATGAGTATTTTCAAGAATTATGTGCAGGGCCTCTGTACAAGGTCAGCATCACTGAGAATTTTATTTTGAGAAAAATAAAAGCTCATTTTCACATTGACAGTTACATCTCTGTAGAGAGTGAGCTTTGGAGGCCTGAGCAGATGCCCTGAAAATGGCTACAAGGTAGAACAAAATATGCTACTATGTTTTCCAAATTTACACAGATCTTGTCCTGCTCCTGCTTGCTGCTTCTAAATGTCATTTTCAGGAGCAAAGTCCAAGCGTTTGACGTTCCAAAAAAAATCGCTTGTTTTATTGAGTTGGCTGGAGATTTTAGTTGGGTTTGTTTGGGGGTTGGTTTGGTTCGCTTTTTTAGGAGGGGTGTGTTTCCCAGGTTATCCCGTGTGTCCCGAATGCTGTCCCTTGTGCCCACATCCCCGGGCGCTGCTCTGTTATTCGCACGGAATCCACGAGGGGTCCCCCCGCCCCCGAGGATGCTGAGGCTCATCGCCCGGCGTGCCTGCCGCAGCCCGCGGCTGTGCTCTGAGCCAAGAGTTCAGCGGGAAAACAGGAAATGTGATTGTCTCCCGGGCTCTTGGAAATGAATGAGGCCATTGTGGTCAGGATCCAGATTTTGCTGGCTGCATAATGCAGTATTCTTGCACTTAAATATTTCCTATCGCAGTTAACACACGTTTTTCTTCCTTTGTGTATACTATTCAGTATTGTCGCTATTTACAAATTAGAAAGTAATATGAGTAAATTGCAAAGTAAATATTTGTATGTTCAGGCTCAAAAACACCCTAACATCTGGTGTTTTTAGTGCTCCTATAGCCTGAAAATACTCTGCTCTAACATACTTGATGCAAGGGCAGGGGTGGGTCAGTGATGTTACGCTGAAGTGGGAACAGAATCAGGCTCTTGGTGTTTTATGTGAATTTTTAACTAACATGCTGTAGTAATGTGATACCCGCTCCAGAACCCTGTCACAGCGTGTACTGTACGTTTGAATTGTGTTTATTCATCAGCACCACTTACTAATCTCATGTTCTTGTCATTCGTGTCATGCCCATCATCCATGCTTCCACCTAACCACACAGGGAGCATCTGGCTTAGACGGAAAGCCAGGAGCCCGGGTGAGTCCCTTGTCTTTCTGTGTCCCCCTTCATGGCTGAGTCCGTGTGCTTCCCAGGGGCTCTGCCAGCCAAGCTCGCTCACTGCACACAGGAAGAAAGGCCAAGTGCTGCAGGCATTTTCCATGCTGCGTAAGAGGGGGCTTCAAGCAGATTCTTAGGGCAATGTGTGTGGGAAAGAGAATGTAATTCTCTGTAGAAGGACCTCTGAACCTTAAAATGGCAGCTTAGTTTTGATTTTTGGTTGGACAGCTGCCTTGGTTGTGTTGCTGGTTTTCCTGAGTAAGGTTAGGAATTTAGCTTACAGGAGAACATAGCTGTTCAGTGCTAATATGGAATCAGTGAAGGAGATGCAGATGTACTGGGGTTCATCTACAGACATTGTTATATTACACATCATAGATGTTAAATGTTTTGATTCCTTTAATGATAAAGAAATCTATGCAGTGAAAGAGTTATGTCTTGGAAGTAAGATTCACATGATCACTGCAATAGGTAAGTCCATCTTACAGGTGGACATTTCAATTTAAAGAATAATCAATTTTAAAAATAAAATAATGATTTAAAATCTTTTTTTGACCATTCCATCTTCTTCCAATCAGTTTAAGATCTTTGTAAATGTGATTGCTTCCATGGATGTAGTGAACACCAAATGGAAGAAAGATGCTCAGCCTTGTAACAGGAGAGGTTATAGGTGGAGTTTTGAAAGCCAGATAGGTTGCATCACAATTAAATCCAAATTTTCAACCAGTGAAGACTGATTCCATGTTAGACTTTGTGTACAAGACAGCTATTAAAACTAAAGAGTTGTAAGAACAAGCCCTCTCTCTTACCTTCTTTGTTTCTTTTTGTAGGGTATCGATGGCCCAGTTGGTCCCCATGGCCCTGCAGGTCCCAAAGGAGAGAGAGTAAGTATATGTTCCATGTGCTTCTTCCTACAGAGTGACTTTCACAATGGAAAAATATGGGGACTCATACTGTGCCTAGATGTTACAGAATAGAACTGTATCTCACCTGTAGAGGAGCAGCCCAGAGCCGCATATGCATTCTAGTTACACACACGTTTATCTGTTTGAGGTTGACATTGTGACTCATTAACTTCAGGGGAGCTGGTATTTTAAAATGACTAATCAGTAAGAAATTGACTGGACTTTCTAGCTCACAGTGGCACAAACAGAACATGATTTTCATTGGTTTCGTTTTGTTGTGTAAATTGAGAGAAGAAACTGGTACAAAAAAAGATAGTGTGATCTGATTATATAAGAATGCAATGGCAAAAAAAAAATTAGTATTTCTCTCCTCTGTGTACTTAAATGATTGTATCCAGGAAAAATATCTCCAGCCTCTGTAAAATTTTTTTTTTTGAGCTTAGAAGATAGGAACCCCTCTGCTATTTAATTTGAAGTATTCACAGTAAATTTGCTCCAGTGGAAATAGGATAGGAACTCTGAGCCTGTCACCTTTAACAATACAACCATCAACTTACACAATAAACCAGAAGATGATACCCTAACTAAAACCTCCAAGGAGTTCCCAGTCCAGAACTTTGTCTCTTTGACTTCCTCATTTTAACAAAACAACGGTGCTAAAACAACTTCATACTGGCTGTATTAAGGACACAGCCACATGACAGAGGTCCAGTTAGCTTCATCTGAGAAAGGTAAGATTGGTTTTTACAGAGCTGTATACTGAGGGATAAATACAAGACATGCAGCATAGTCCAAATCACAGTAGGCTGCAGTTACTACTCAGGCTAGTTACATGCCTGAAGGACTTGAGTATTTTTTCTGTTTTTCAAGGGGATTACTGAGTCAATTCTTCTTTTTCTTCAATTAGGACAAAATATATATTCTGTCAGTTCTGTTAAAAGATAGTTGAATATCCTCTAATCTTAAGTAAATAATTTAGATGAGATATGCATGCAGAAGTGTATAAAAATACCATACATTTTATTCTTGAATTATGAGCTTTTATGATGAAGGATATGCTTGTCAGAGACATTTCAACTATCAGTTGAAATGTCTCTGACAATGAAATATAATACAAACTATTCTTCTTGTCTGTGGAAGAGAGCTACTAATACCTTTTTCTTGTGAGGATATGCAAGGTCATAAGAAGTCATACAGTGGGATCTGTAAGCCCTAATAAGCCCTACTGTAGCTGTTGAAAAGCAGTAGCTACAAAGGGGATAGGAATTGCTGTGATGTAAGTCAGTAATTTCATGAGCACAGAAGGAGAACTTCGTAAAAATAGAGACCAAGGTGTGCAGAAAATTCCTACACACACACCATTTTCTGTGGAGCTAAATGAATGGGAGGAAGTTCACAAGACAGAAGGAAGATTTTTTTCCAAGCAGGCAACCAGCAGGATTATTGCTGTAATTGTTCATTTAATTATTCAGTACCATTTGGGAGGAGAAGTTGTTTGTAGCATAGTTATGTAACAGGTGCACAGTGTTGATATATGTCTCATTATTTAAATAACAAATCATGTCTTTTTAATGCTGTTTTACGACTTGCATTTGCAACTGTTGAACTTGTTTATGTGAAAACAGGAGGGAAGCATTTTTGTCGCAGATATCAGACTTTACTTTTTGATTAAAAACAGTGCATAGGACCAGTGTTCACTGCCACTGGATAGGGCCTCATTTATTATATAATAATATATATTATATATTATAATAATATAAAAATAATATATAGATCTAGAAGGGCATTAGGACTGTTCTACAGAATAATCATGAATTAAGTAGAAACTGAAAGAGTAATTAATAAAGTGAATTAATATAATTTATGAGGCCAATGTCTAGTAGTTCTTATTAATTTTCAGTTATTGGAATAACATTTGCCAGGTGCTTAGAGAGATTTTACTAAGACCATTTTTATTAAATGGTGGAGTAGGTCATAATAGGCCTCTGAATCTGACTGTGTGCCTTATTTTCACTTACATACCATCTTGAGAGAAAGGATAGTGATATAGAGAACACTGGAAAACAGACATCTTCAGCTACTACTGATGAAAGGGGGTGTGTAAGCCTCAAGGATGATGACAGGCATAATGTATATCCAGCTTATTGACCAGCTAAAGGAATCTGAGAGCTGGAAATAGACATTTTCCTTTTTTTTTTTTTCATTGTTGGCAAGGACTTTGTTTTGAGCTTGATTTTGGCTTTCAGATGTGTAGCCTGTGCAACACTGTCATCATTACACACAGTTAGTACTAGCAGGTAAAGTGCATTCTCTTTAATTTGATTAAAATGTTTCTCACCATGACAGTGATATGAATTCTCCGTATCTACCGTAATGGAGACACAGATTATTCAGATTTATTCATGCAAATTG
The DNA here is from genome assembly GCA_013397075.1 of Rhabdornis inornatus. NCBI lineage: Eukaryota > Metazoa > Chordata > Aves > Passeriformes > Rhabdornithidae > Rhabdornis > Rhabdornis inornatus. The sequence goes on along the minus strand of VWZS01002145.1, from coordinate 448,604 downwards.
TAACTCATATTTGTCCATGATTCAGGACACTGACGTGAAATAGGAGGCAAAAACATAGGTTATGATTTCTATTCTTTGGACACTGATGGATTGTCTTACAAAAATTTTGTTTTAAAATCTTGAAGTTTGCCAGTATCTGCTATCATGAAGGAAATTGTGATGGTTGAGGGCAGTATGCTCATGACAGTCCATCAATCTCATATAATCCATGAAGACTCAGGACATTCTCTGATATTCCAAACATGTTTCAGCATGTGCTGTGTATTGGAGGCAAAAATTTCTGAGATACAGTTCTACAAATTTATTCTTACATAGCAGACGAGATTATTTCCTAGACTGATACATTCAGTATCTTTATGTCTGCCATATGTTTAGCAATGTTATAAGCCTATCTTGAGAGGACTTTGTGCAGTCATCTTGCTGTTAAAGATTAAAGAAAAAAAGATGCTTAAGTAGTCTTAACATATTTCAAGTACTGATCAGAGACTTTTGTAGCTCTTACCTACATAGGTGAGCGCATTAGTTTCTTCTTAGCAGAAAGCTTTATAGCTGCAAGGGATTTATTGTTTTGAAAATCAGCTGTTACTTCCCAATACCTCCTATTGTCCTGCCAGGGCATCCAGCTTAAATGCTGCTCATAAATTAGCAGGGGAGTAACAGAATCCAGTAAGACTTTACATTGCACATCTCATTACCTCTAGACTAAAACAAGTGCCCACCTAAGTAAAAATATAAAGTATTTAAAACAGATCCAATGTCAGTTGCTCTGATAAACTCCTTATTGCTGGGATTATTCAACCATAGGTTAAGGTCCTGTTTGTTCTGGTGCCTGTCTTTTTGTATAATTCAGTCAATGAAATTTAGACATAGCAGCCCATTTTCAAAGCTGTCCCAAGTACTTGGCTGTGCCAATAATCACCACTATTAATTAGCTACACATCTACATCTCTGTCTTGTGCTTTTAATTATAGAGTCATTAATGAATTAATAATAACCAGTAAGTAACCCAGAGCATGTTGTACAGAGAATTATCTCACAAGCTTATGCAAGCAAGTTTAGGTCTTGTGTTTAGTTCTTGCAGCAAGTTTAGTTCAAGTGAGCAGTTTAGTTCACTCCAGAGAGAAATGCTTTTCTGATGGGTTTAATTCAGAAGAACACCACAGTCTGAAACAAGACTTCTTTCCACACCTTATTCCCAGCACTGACTCCCAGCCAAGCTCTCAGGGACCTGTGCTTGCAGTTACATGGGCTAGTCGTGGCTGGCTTGGGAAGCTTAACTTCATATCAATCTTGATGAAGAAAAATTAGAGAGCAAAGGTGATTATTACTGTCAGCCTGAAATTTGTCGCCTTGAAATTCCATTCCATTTGGAAAAGTTTACTCTGTATTAAGCTTGCAAAGTGATTTTGGCAGCACCTCTCTGGAAACTGATAGTTTGTCCATGGATTTTAGTGCAGAATGAGATCAGACATGTGGAGTAATCTCTGTACTTGTTTGTCTTGCATATTATTACAGTTGTTTTGATTTTAATAAACCAGGGTATTTACATCACTTATCTAGGATCCAATAGAGGATTTAGCAACACAGCACTGTGCATAGGATAATCTTCACAATGTCGCTGTTAATAGCATTGCCTACTTAAATCAAACTTTGACTGACACATTATTTTTGCCTGTCACTGTGTTGCATCTCAGCTGCTGTGTATATATACAACTTGATGCTGTATATCATCGGTTTTCATTGCAACATTGGATTTTTGCTGAGAGCAACATTAAGCTGTTAAAAGCTTAAACTTGACACTGGTGCATGTTCAGTTGAAACTTATTTTCAGATACTAATGTATTTAAAAATGAATGTGAAATCATATACCTAAAAAGTTTTGCCTAGAAAGTAATAACACACCTTCTCTTCTCCCCTTAAACATTTAATAAAAATAAATGAGCTTGGATATTTTTCACTCAAAATACTTAGGAATGCATAAACTTTAACCTAAATCACTTGGTAAAGATAATTTCTAAGATAGCCAATGTTTTTGTTTGCTTGTTCTGCAATCTTTTCTTAGGGTGAGAAGGGAACTGTAGGTGACCCTGGACCCAGAGGACCATATGGCTTGCCTGTAAGTTGCACAGAGTTTGTATACGCTGCGCTTTTCATCCCTCCCTGATTAAACTTCGTGTGCTTTATGGCTGATTTTCACCTCGCAGTAGAATTAGTTGGAAAAGGCAGAGATTGATAATAAACCCTGATAGTGCAAGGTCAATGGTCTGTATCACACTCTTGGGTTTCTACCAGTGCACGTAAAAAAACAGACCTGACATGAACCAGCAAGAGAGAGAAGATGCAGAATGCAGGTGCTCCTGGTTCAGCAGCCTTTGGCCATCAGCTGCCTGGGGACCATGTGAGAGTGCCAGGAGTTCAGGAGGAACTGTGGAAAGCTGTGAATTTCTTAATGTCAGTAAGCTGCTTGGATTTCCATACTGCAAGGTTTCTTTGCCATTATGTTTTTGTTTTGTTTGTTACTTCAGAGACCCGTTTTGTTTTCATTTCTGTGCCATCTACTCAGATGCAATGTGAGAATTTCATTGTTGCTTATTCATAGGTGGAAATTATTTGATTTAAATAAATAACTTTAATTATGTTATCTGTTTCTAAAATATGAGGGAGAACTTCCTTTGGTCTGACTAGGATATCCCAAATAAAATCAGTTGACTTTCCCTGTTTACACTGCTAATGACTGGGTCAGGTGTGTACATATACACATGTCTGTTCTGTACTTTGACACAAGTAAAGTCATGTAAATGTGGTTGGCCAGGCAAAACCAGCCTTTCCAGGAGACTTTTAGTGTTTCCATACCCTCTCCAGTCTAAACTGTTTGATTAATTAATTTAAGCTGGAATACAGACCTGTGGTTTCATTGGATCCATTTAATTGGATCAGAAGTCAGTGGCTGGAGAGAGTTTTCAGGCTCCATGGAGTGTTAAATTAGTTTGCCACACATTTTTATGTGAGGGTCACTTTTGTGAGTTAATTTTTTTTTAAATCCTATTTCTGTTTCCCATTCCTGCAAACTAAAAATAAAATTTTATAGGTTTTTACTGTATTTTTAGCCTGCTCCTGGAATCTGCCTGCAAACAAAATTTTACAGTCAAACAAAAATTTGCAGCCAGGTTATCACTTCCTGGAAATGTTAAACATGGGCAGCAGTGTCCTTTTCTGAGGGAAGCTAATGAAGTTCCTGTGGTTCTTTGGCAGGGCAAGGACGGCGAGCCTGGCCTTGATGTAAGTAATGTGTGTGTGACCAGGGCACTCTCAGGGGTCGGTAAGAGTCTGCCAAGAAGTCCCTTGGGGAGTACAACACCTTTGCTGCCCTTTAGAGTGCGTGCAGTACCTGCAGAGAGTGTGCTGAATGCTGCGTTTGCTCTTTCTCTGCGATAGAGGACAAAGATTGTGCAATGTACAGCCCTTATTGACAGGCACCACCAGATAGTAGTGCTTAGCAATATAAGTACTTGGTCCTTTGGGTGTAAGGAGGCTGAAAAAATGCTTGCTAATGGCTCATTTGTGGAAGAACAAGGAGTCACTTAGCATTTAGTTAAATAAATTTATTCTAATTAAAGAGAATTCTTCCATAGCCTGTAAGGAATATGTTTCAAAACAGGCTCTTTCCTTGGCATGCTAAAAGGACTTACTGAAAGTCTTTTTCTATCATCCTACACTGAAATCCCTACCTTGGAGGAGTTTTTTTCAGAATGCACATATGCTATGTAGCATGGATGATTTGATGTTTGAGTGGTATGATTTCTTTCTGTAGCTGCCAAAATGTCTCTACCAGACTCTGTGACTTATTCGTCTCACATGTTCTCGTGTCCATGCATGTGTCCACACATAACACACATATATGTACAGAGCACGCAGTGAAATCATCTTTTTAGGTTTTCCAAGAGTGTTTGAAAACTAAATCTGCATGTTAATACAAGTCAATCTATCTTTGTCTGTTTTGTTTTTATAGGGTTTCCCTGGTCCTCGAGGAGAAAAGGGTGATATGGGAGAAAAGGGAGAAAAGGTGACCAGTGTTATTAACTGTTGCTTGATTCCTCAGCTAATCAATTCTGCTGTCTCTATGCTATAAATTGTCACATTAAAACTTACTTTTGTTTTTACTGTGTGCCAAAAGGCAAGTCACACACTAGAGCAAAATCATGAAAAACCACAAAAATGTATGTACGGGATCAGAAATATCAACGTGTCCCAAAGCACAGCCGTTTTTTTTAGGCTCATTTTTTCCAATCCATCCTGCACTTGTTGAAAGTCCTGAAATATTTAATACAGACATTAGTCATTGTACTGCAGAGCCCAGCTGTATTCCCTGGCAGTATTTGCAGACTAATGGTTGATCCTGGTGTAGCGTGCCTGTACATGCTACCAGTCCCACATCAAGTGGCTAAGACAGGAACTGTTTGAATTTTTATTTTTGGCAATGTTTTATTTGCAGTTAAGGACTTTGTGATACTTGTGAATTGAAATTGAATCATATAGTCTACCATTCTGGTAGACAGTGAAGTTAACAGAAACACCCTGACTTCATTTTCAGTGTCCAGACACAGTGACTTGGAAATCTGTTTAGTAAAAAGCCTTGCAGGATTTAATGTGTTTAGAGAAACTTCATGAGCAAATCTTTTCCATTCATATCAACCACAAAGTCCAGTTGCTAAAATTGCTGAATTAGAATTCACACCAAGCCACTTAATGTAAAAGTCCATACACACAACAGATTATCTTTCTAGGTCAGACAAATGTTTTTGTCAAGCTGACACATGTAGGGTTAGGCTAGATTAATTTCTCATTATGGTGCCCCAAACAAGAAGCAGGGCTAAAAAGTCACCATGGGTGTTACAGTTCATCTCCATATCTTAATATGGTTAGGCAAAACACTTCCCAAGAAAGCATTGAATAGGGTATTATGAAATTCATCCTTCCCTTTTGTCCCTTGGTATATTGCTCTTTATTTTGAGCTCAGAGATCACTGGTTAAGTACTGATTTTGCAGAACCACAATTGTTTAAGCAGGTACTCCATGAGTATTATAAAGGCAGTGTTTGACCTGGCAGAGTAATCACAATGAGTGGTGAGCCCTTGCTTGCTGTCAGAGTACAGGTCTGTCTGCCAGCAGTGAACAGCTTTTCTCCTTGAGAGCTGCTATCAGCCAAAAGGTGAAACTGGTAACTGCCAGCTCAGGGAGGTGATGGTCAAAATGCTCTTTGTGCTAAGTGGGAGTTGCAGCAAGTGCCAAACAGAATGAGCTCAACATTGTGTTCTCACTCTGGGATACATTTGAAGAGTTGTGTCCAAAAGATAAAAATAAGTAATTATTCCTCTCTAATCAATTCCATTGAGGTCACTTGAATACTGCAGATGGTCCTTTGAACCTCACAGTTCAAGAAATAAATCAGAGAGTAAAAAGGTTACTGACCTGGCAGGGGTCTGGGGCAAAACACAACCAGTAGCAGAGGTTGGAGGAGGTATTACTTGAAAGGGGAGATGAAAAGATGATAGAGCAAAACTCCTCTGGGTAATGGCAAGTGGAGAAATGCAGGACCACAAGGTGCTCCTGAGAGGTTCAGAGCAATTGTTCACAACGAGGACAGCACAGCACTGGGACAGTGAGTCCAGAGAGGGGGCTGAACCACTGCCCAAGGAGCACTGCAGAACCTGGTCTGGTCTGACCTGACCTAGGATTAGGAATCATCCTGCTCACAATGGGAATCTTAGGCAACCTCCAGAACTCCCTTTCAGCCAGACTTTCTGTTTTTCCATGTACATCTAAAGCAGACAGGCAGACAAATTTCAGCCACCAGAACTCCAGAAGATTTCTGGAATAAAGGATGGAAAGCTGGTAAAAAGTTCTCTTGTACAAAATAATGTGGAAATGGAACAGATGAGATTCAGCACTCAGGTTGTAAAAATGTTTTGATGTTCCAGAGTCCAGCGTGCTGCTTTTGGATATTAGTCTGTGATTCCCAGGGACTGATTAGATAAGTCAAACATGGGACTTCCAGCTGCAAAGGAGTGAGGGAATTGTATATGGGAATGGTGTGTGGCACAGCTACACCCTTTTCAGAGTTCAGCTGTGATTTAGGCTGCCTGTGGAGACTTGTTCTCTTGGGCTGCAGGACACATCTCCAAGGAACTCTGGTCCTCCATCGCCCTAAAAATTCATTAAAAGGAAAACCCTGTTTCCTGAGGAGAATGCATGGGATAAAGTGGTTAGCAATTTCTGATACATGTTTCAAAAAACCCTGTTTTGTGGACTTTCAGAAAGAGGATTGACAGGAAGTCTATAGCGCAAAAATGGAGACTGAATACCTGCCTTAAAAATTCCCAGAGTATTTAAGGAAAACAAGGAGGCAAAGGAAGGCCTTTCCCAGTGAAATGTCAGGGAAGATGTAGTGGAGACCTCTGTGGAAGACACTTCCATTGCACAGTTTAAACACATTTTTCCCACAGATTAGGGAATATTTCTATCATGCAAACAAATTTATTTCACCAGAATTACTTTAGCTGCATCAGTAGTTCCTTTTCCAAATAGAAAGCTGACTCTCAAAAGACACAAAGTAATGCAGTTAATCCAAATTCTCATTATAACAAGTCTTCTGTGTTCTGGTGGCTTTCCTTATGTAAATTACTAATTACCTATGACCAAATTGGTCTAACAGCACCCATTTCAACAGATAAACCATTTTTGTAATAACAGATAAACAAGTTGACCATCCAGATTATTATTTGCTTTTTTTTAAATATTTTTACAGTATTGGCTATTGGTCTGACATCACACAAATTGAGATTAAATGAGTTTCTAGTTAAGAAACTTAAATTGCACTGTAAAAATACGTATCATTATGAACATTCTAAAGCGAACCAGTGACATTTTTTCATAGACATGCAGGGAATAAATCTTTACTTCTTAAGCTTGAGATGAGTCCTAGACTGCTGACCTGTATTTTAACCCATCAGTAGTTCTGCTACAGTGATAGCAAGTCAGTGTTTGCACTATGTCTTCTTAACATGGCTGTTAAGTGTTAAGTGTTCTAGCTGTAATTACTCATACAAAATTATAGTCCAGGAGCACTCATCACAAAAAATGGTTTGTATTTTCAAGTTGTATGAATAGGAAATAAAATACTTTCAAAAACAAAGGAGCTCTAGCAAAAGTTAGAGACTGTGTTGTGGGGAAGGGAGGGAAGTGGCCCCTGGTCCCATATGCACATTTGTGACGGTTGTTATGAATTTTGACAGAAGAGTATGGTGTGTCTGAGCAGAGGATGAAAAGGCATTATCCTTTTCCTGTACACTCTGCATTGATGAAAATCTGTGTGTTTGAGGATTGTAGATTGTTCCAGCCATAATGTTGTTGCAGAAGTGTCACAATTTTATTTCTCTAGGCACAGAGGAAGGACAGAAAGGAATTTTTTTTTAATCCTCATCAGATATAGAATCCCCATAACTCCTGTGGGTTTCTATAGTTCAGCATAAGGGGTAAAGATCAAAGATTAAAAAGAAAGAACTCAGTCTGTGATAGAAATAGTAAAGTACCCAGGAAATTCAGACTGTTTTCTACACAAGTGACTGCTGCATTGGTTTGAATAAGATCATAGATCTGCCTGCAGAAAGTTGAGAAGTTGAAAATAGTTGGAAGTTGAAAATAGTTACTTGCTGGCGTACAAAACAAGAAGACAAAGAAATAAAAATCCTAAAGATTTTAAAAAGAGTCAGAAACCAAACTGCACTGTTCATTTTCATAATCCTTTTTGGAGTATGTTCATGCTCTGTGCTTGCATACACTCATTGCAAATATATTGGTGCTACATTGAGCACAAATAGCATAAAATTTGACCCCAAGCTGTTTGGTTTCTCTGCTACGTTGTCATCTTTGTAGGTTTAAGATGGAAATGTAGCCAATTTACGGTTCTTGTCTTGTGAGGACTTTTTTACATCACAATCCTATCATATGGTAAGGACTAGTAATGTTTGGGTTGCTGTTTTTCCAAATATTATCCTATGACCTCTTGGCACACAGAAAAGATAGACAAGTAACTTTGCTTCTATTGTGACATGGATGCAGTATGTTTTGTTCATGGAATATTTTGTTTGATTTAAATGTGTCAAGTATGCTCTTATATTCAATGACTAATCTGCTTACCTTTTTAAAATATTATCTATATAATTTTTTTATGCGTAAAAGTTATTTTTCTCTATTCTTAATGGATTAAGTCTTTCTGTACTGGTGTGGAACAAGTCAAATGTCTAATTAATATGCTTCACCAAAATCCATCTTGTCTTTCCAAAGGGGCATTCCTTCCTTCTCCTTCTACCCTCATTCCTTACAATTCCTCTGTCTTTTTTACCCTTTTCCTCACGAATTAAATCCTCCCAATAGCCACAACCTGACCTGCTGGTTCTCAGATGTTATACTAATTTTCCTATGACTATTTTTCCCATTTCTTTGTGATATCCTGATTTACTTATCCTTCCTATCCCATTTTTTACAATGCTAGTCCAATTTGTTAATTTTTTTTAAGTGATCCCTTTTTGATTTTTGTTAAATTGAGAGCAACCTGAAACTCATTTACCATTGTGATCAACTGGTGTGAAATCAATTATAAAATGAACTCTAAACCTCTTATACTGCTTGAAGGTGAGGTCATCTTTGCAGGTAGCTTTGTTGAGGGGAATCAGCTAATTTCCATGAGAATTAAAGCATTGGAAGTCTCACATTTAAAAAGAAAACTCACTGTGAAATCAAGGGACTGAATTTAATAAAACAAATAGATGAAACATTGCCTGCAGCAGAGAGAATGTTTGAATGTTGAAGTGTTTAAATAAATAATCTAATTATCTAAATTATCTAATTATCACTTCTGATTACTTTGTGATACCAAGACAATATGAAATTGTTGAAAGTGTCATAGCACCTCTCCATCAAGCAGTTCGAGTGTTTTGATTCCTGTAACAGGGTTTGAAATGGTCGTGTTGTATTTGGAGTGACAGCAGTGCACCCTCATTGATGTCCGTGGGTTTCTATGGACACCACAGAGAACAGGATTTGTTCCAAACTCTTACCAGAGTCCAGAGGGTCAGTTAGCAAAGGATGCTGCTGGCCAGGTTCACCCTTGATGTGACACCCTGGAAGCTGATGGAATTGAGTCAGCCATCCCTGTGAAGCCTCTGTGCCACAGGTCTTTTATCGAAAGACTGCTGATGGATTCTGCTCTCCCAAAGTTACTTCTGACTATTGGCAAATCCTCCGGGAAGCTGACAAGTTCAGCTTAGTGAGCAGGTGTCCTTCAGTGCTATCACTTATCAAAATAGGAGGCCTCCTATTTTGGACTGCAGATTGGGGGGATTTCCAGATTTGCCCCTGTCTCAAGAAATCCATGATTTCAAGCTCTGTTCTAGGTTTCAAAACATTCATAATACTGATATGAAATACCAACACAAACTAATAGAGACTGATTGAGTTCTTGTTTGTGATCATATAATTTATTTTTCCACATAATGCACCATCCAAACCAGAACACAGTGGTAAGTGTCCTTTCAGCTCTCCGTTGGCTTAAAAAGAAAAAACCCAAACTTTAAACCCAATATTTTATTTTTTTTTTCAAAAGAATGAAACTTGTTTTATCCAAACCGTTGTGTCCACAGGGGGAAAAGGGAAAGAAAGGCAAAAAAGGGCCTAAAGGGGAGAAAGGAGAACAGGGTGCTCCTGGATTAGATGCACCTTGCCCATTGGTACGTCTCAATTGTGTATTGGAAGATCAGTCATTCTGCTGTAAACTGATGGAATAAGAAATGAGGGGAGAGGAACAAGCACCAGCTACTGTGTAACCTGTCACCCTTTAACACAGCTTCATCTCAAGTGCAAATTCTGGAGCAGACTTTGTGTGTAAATCCCCTAATTTTCTTTAAAGCACCAGACTTTAAACCTTTGGGCTAAGTTTGTGAGGTTTGGATGGTGGGGTTTTGTTTTTTTTTCATTTTTTCTGCAAAATACTTTGGAAAGGAGCCAAATTTGGAATGTGCCAGAATCAGTGCCGCACGGGTTTAAATCATAAGCAGTCAGCTTGTTCCTCTTGCCTCTCTGTTGTTTTTTGTTCACTCCATTTAAGTCAATACTGAAGGCATTTCCTTGACAGTAACATTGCAAGTTAATCTTTACAAACAGGGATTCCGTGGAATTAAGGGGGAAAAAGGGGAGCCAGGCCAGCCTGGCCTGGATGGGCTGGATGCCCCTTGCCAATTGGTACAGTATTTCTCTTTCCTACCAACCCTGCATGCAGTTCCTTTGTTTGTAGTCAGCCATTCTCGATGTAAAGTAATTGTTTTTCTGAGCTGACTTTACATTTTTCACATAACACATGCATGTGCATGAACAAACCAGCTGCTTCAAGTGATCATAACTGCAGTGAGAGAACACATTCTTGTTGACATCTTAAGCCTAACTCTCAGTAATTTGCTCCCACATCACATGGTAATTTATAAGTTTGTGTCCTTCCTACATTTTCCCTGAGAATCGTTGGTTTGTTACTTTACTCGCAAAATACCCATTGCCTTACTCACCCTGAACCCAAGTTGTAGAAATCCAGCACAGCGTTCACCTCTAATCAAGTCTGATGACTTCTGTCTGCACTGGCTCAGTTCCACACCCTGGCTTGTCCCATAGCTACTCTGCACCCTGGTCTTCCCTCCATATCCATGCCATCTAAGGGGCATGTTTTCACAATTTGGCCAAAATGAGAGTCACAAACAGAAGGATGTAAATACTGTTTCTAAAAATCAAGGTTTCCAGTAAGCCAAGCTGGAGCTTGGCTTCCAGACCGTCCACAAGTAATGTTTGTGGTGTCTGGCCTGTTCATCAGAGTATTCAAACACATCTGGAAATAAAAAGCTTACCTGATGTTTGTAAGAATATAACGGTCTGCAGCCCAAACCCTCAATGTCTTTGTTATTTAATGTCTCCAATTTAATGGTCTTACCCTTGGAACTTACCTTCCTGAAATACACACAACACTCCCCACCCTATGCTAGCATGAATTCAAGTTCCCACCTGTACTAAAATGCTACTTCTTGACCCTCTCCCTTGTACCAATCTGGCAACAATGATTTTTATTTAGTGGTAAAGTAAGTTGGAACACTTTTCCATTTAAGAAAGAAAACCCCAAATGAATAGTACGTACACATTTCCTAAAGATACAAAGAGGATTTTCTTTTTAATTGTTCACAGTAAAATGTGATCTGCATGTTCTGATATTGTTTGGTGGTTAAGCACGGTTCTCTGAGATGAATGTTTAATTAAGTAGGTTTTATTTTGACTATAGCACTTCTAATTTTAAGTCAATTGCTTTTTGATTGTAAATACATAGTCCATTAAGATTATTCCGTAGTCCATGTTGTTTGCTTTCAATTAATGGTAACCATATCTCATATTTTGTTGGGGGTAATCAAGCATGCTTTTGTAATTTAAAAATGTGTCTCTGTATTATCATTTATATCTGAAGATTCACTAACAATCATCGATTGATAAAAAACGTTCTGTTCATAGATAATTTCTAGAATAAGCTGTTTAGCATGCAGCACTGTCTCTTGTTTAGGCAGCAAGTCGTTCACATCAGACCACATGCAAGTATATTCAAAAATCTGTATTGACCATTACCTTCACCTGTAGGTTAACATTAAGTATTCATATTCTAAATTCTAAGAAATCTGAAGGCCTGATTTTTTTTTCTGCTTATGCATAGTCTAGTTACATTGTATATGCTCCTAATTCTGAGCATATAACTCCCTGAATAAAGCCTGGACAGCCATGTTAATTGGAATTAGATCCATGAAAACCAGTATGACTCTGATCAAAAGCTGGCTGTGATCTTACTGGATGCGTGGAGATACATGAAGGTAGGGTGGAAGCAGAAAAGGACTGACTCTCACTAACATGAGAAGAAATGAGATGGCCATACTGTCCAAGCACTGAAATCATCAGTGGTGCTGTGCTGCTCTGCTCCCACCACTGATGTTTTCTTCCACTGTGGCTCTCAAGGTATGTTGGGGCCTTAAGATTTCACTGCTTAATTCAAAAACTGATATTGAAAGTGAAAAGAAAAGATCCTGCTCCCATTCGAGCTGTCTTATCGCAGGGTGACCTTTGTACAAGGGGCCCATAAAACATAATACTCTCCAGATAAAAGTGATAGTATTTCTTTTCTCACTGATCTTCTACACTCAGATACCGATTGTTGTAAATAAAACAGATTATATTTAAAATAACATGTAACCTGGGCTCTAGCAGCAGTAAAAAACTGATAAAAGAAGTTCTAATGATTTAGAGAAAAACAAATCTTTATAGCAGAGAAGTGCATGTCTATATTTACAGAATAAATCTTCTCGCCTTTGGCTTTTCCTTCACTTTGACAATAAGAGGAAATAAGTTAACTGCTAGCTACTTTTTAGATAGTCAAAGCTGCTTCAGCTGTTCTAACAGATGAAATATCTATCCTATCAAACTTACTTATGTTTTGACTTTTTGTTTTTTTTTTTAATCCTTTTACTCCCCTTGAAACAGGGTCCCGATGGATTACCAATGCCTGGCTGCTGGCAAAAGGTAGGATGGGCAGAGCTTTTTCTTTTCAGGAGCAGTATGTCCTTAGCGCACAGAAATGCCTGTCACAATCGTACTGAACAGTATCAAGATACGCTTCAGAGCCTCCTAGGCAGACAAATCCAGCAATGCAAGATCAGACCTCTCCATGACAGTATTCATGTGATATGTTGTAATTTATGTAGAATAGTTCATTGAGACAGTACTGTAGAAATAGTTGGCATTAGTTTCCTGGAAAGTCCAAGACTTTTCTCTTTTCATATGAAGACTCGTACATCCTTTGGTTTCTGTGGATGATCGGTGCTTCCTATTCATTATAAAAGCTAATGGATATGGCATTTTTGTCAAATATTTCTGTAGATCTATTATTATATTGGCTTTCTGTGATACTGAGAAGGACAGTGTATCCTGACCTTTTCTTTGCCTTGCTTTTCTATTCTTCAATAAATCCTCCTGGGTTTTGTGTTTTACAGCAATATTAACTGGCAACATTATTTTAGTTAAGATTTAACCAGACAGTGCTTGATTTAAAAACACAGCATTCAGAAAAATATAGTTGGAGGGATACTGGCATATAATACATCAGAAAACATGAAGCATAAGTGAAATCCTGGGTGCATTTATCTCTGAAGAATAGTTGGTGCTGAGGAAATAACTATGCATATTTGCAACTCTGCCTTATCTGTGTATTTGTAATAGATGTCTGAAATATCATACTAATTTGATTAATCTGTATCTCTTTTTGTCTCTGCAGTGATGAATCTAACCTTACAAGCATGAAGTTGTGTATATAGTGCTCCACTTTTTTATTTATAGTTGAGAACTGAAAATTTGATTTTACAAGTCTGAGATATGTTTACATGTAGCTGCTTTGACTTGTTTGCAATAGTCCATACATGCATTTTTTTTTCACCTACATCTGCAGTTAGATGATACAATAACTGCAGGATAAACCTGCAAAGATTGTCTCTCTTATGGGAGAGACCTCAGAACAATGATCAATAATAGAAATTAATTCTTCTGTAAATTCTTACATTTTGGCTTGTGGATATGCATGGACAATGAGTGCCATGAACTAGTTTACAAGAAATTGTGACCAAATAAGAGCAAAATGCTACTATGAAATGTACTGTACCAGCTGCTGTTGGAGTTTACTGACTTGGCTTCCATGTCCATCTTAAACACGTCACTGATTCATGACACTACATCTGCTCATATGAACTAAAAGCATGAGTTTGTGTGCCAAACCTGCTTGCTGTGTGATCGTGAGTGGCTGTTCACAGTGACCTTTGATTACAGCTTCTGAGTCATTTCCTTTTGTCATCTCAAGGGAGTCACACCATGGCTCATTGCTAAAAAGAGATAAACCAGAGGAGCATAGAAAGAGGCCTTGAATTTTTGGGGAATAGCATTCCAGCTGCAGGTGGATGGCTTCCAGTCTTGCGGGATACTTGGCGTGTTTGATCAAGGAGGGTCCCGCCAGTTGATGAGCATTGGTTTTGCCTTGCACTGCTCACGGTCGTGAAGACATTCACAATAGGCCCTGTCGAGTCCTTACTCAAGAGGGACAGAATGTTGAAGAAGAAACCAGACTTCTCTCTGGGTTGTTTGAAAAGGTTACAGAGGTGCTGCAGGGATCATTTGATGGCAGACACCGCCTGAGACCAGAAGCTTCTCAACCTCACTCAAGGATGGACAGAGTATCTGTACTCTGCATATTGTATTTTGGGACTGCTGGAGGAGAAAGCACTCTTGAGGTGGGGATGAATCAGATCATCCTCCAGAGGAGGATAACAATGGAACTGACCAGAGATGTATGTATCATGGTATGGTTTTCAGGTTATTCACCTTAAATTACACATAACTCGCTGAACTTCGCTACAGGATTTTGGAAGCTATAGTTCACTTTGTTTCCTTTTCCTGTTACTGTTGCCATAATAAATGCATTTCAATACTCTATTCAGCATTTGTCATGAAGGCATTGAAGAAAATACTTTCAAGACACATATTCATCTTGTTTCAGTATTAACAGTTTTTATTTCTGAGTCTTTGAAGCCTTTAAGTCTAGAAGAGAAAGAGTTTATTTTTGTGTTTCACAGAATGATGTATTCATCTTGTTCCTTTTATGTTGTTACGGTGATTTTAGTGGACATTATTGCTCAAAAAACATTGGAGAGAAATAATTCTGTGTGATTATCACTGCACACTTGTCACCATGCTTCACTGTTAAATGTGTTGATTTTTCTCCCTTTCAGTTCAGATGGCTTTTTCGAGAAACATTTCCTTCTCCACTTTTTTTTTATTGCTAGAAATACGTAATTTGTGCACATTTGTAGTTTTGCCATGAGGTATTTTTTTACAATTTTGAGTCTTCATATGGTGCACTGAAATTAGTTTGAGAGATTAATTTGTGAGAAATGGTGCCATATTTGCCAGATGGAAATTCTTTTTATATAATTTCTGTTCCTAATGTATATAGCAGGATCATCCCAAACATTTTTAGTATTTTTCAAAGAGTTGTTGTTCATATGTAGACCAAAACTAAAGTTGAAGAAGACAGCTTGTCTCCATTCATATCAGGGCACCTTATGCCCTTCTTGGAACACACATTTTTCCTTGCTCCATCATTTCTAAATCATGTGAAGATGGGGTCACACCGTGTAAGCCTCTGACTTGCCACTTCCAGTCTGCTTGTTTAGGCAGCACTGTCTCAAAATCCAGCAAGCTGAGGAGCAAGCTGCCTGCCTGACAGAAAAGAGTTGTTTATGTCAGTGTCCTGACTTGGCACATTTAGCTGGATACATGGCAGACGTGGAGACTAGAAGCTGAATGTTTTTTAAGATATCGAATACTGGCAATCAGTACAGTAAGATGAAATGTTTTTTAAACGTCCTTCAGAGTATTTACATGCAAAATCAAGTAGGATATTTATTATCTAGCTAGATGATTTAGCAACTCCATATTGAGACTGTCCACAAACACAACTCACTTATGGAATAGCAACAAGATAAATAATGCTGTTATTAGCACTTTCTTTTTCTTCTTTTTTTTTTTTAAATTATGTACCTATATTTTTTAACTGCCCTCCTAGCATCCATTTCTATATGCACCAATAAAACTAGCAGAGCTTTGGTCCATGGTTTTGTCATTCAGGAAATAATTATACAATACTGTTAAGTGTTAGTCAAAACTCAGTTCTCCTTTAACTCCCTTACACTGAAACCCTACTGAAGAAACACTTAAGCACCTTCATTTGCTTTCTTTTCTGTCTCATAAATTAATTTCTTTATTAAATTCCCAGAGGCAGGAATACTTTTTTTTTCCCCCGAATAATCTTACTTGGCTTTTTTAGCCTTTGTGTTGTTCAATATCATGAAATGTTCATTCCTTTTAAATGACCATGAGTGAGCAGTTGATAATTTAATTTGAAAGGTTGAACTACATACGTAGATTTGGCATTAATATTTGCATCTCAGATTGAATTGAAGTGAAACTTAACCATATCTAGAAAAGTTGCATTGTCAGTAAAAGAAAAAATAATAATTTGGTTTAATATTTCATCAAGAAGAGCACCCTGTGAAGACTCGCAATGTGTTTATTTTGTTCAAGAAGCAACTATTTCTGGTGCTAGTATATCTTTTTCCTTTTGATGGCAAAGCTACCATTTGAGCTGCCAGTGTATTGTTGTATCTTTTAGTGGCATTCCTCCAGATATTATTTGTTTTGTTTAGTTTGTGAGAAGAACACTAGTTCTTCTACCAGTCTTTTCATTTGTAGAAATGTGTAGTTGTATTAGTCTACACAGTTTCTATATCCCTGACTTTTCAGGTATGATTAATCCTTGTTTCTTTGAGAGTTTTCAGTATTTGTTTCATATGAAATTTTTTAATTATCTGTTACTCCAGTGCATTAATAACACATTGTGCAGAAGTCCTGCTACAGAGGCCACAAATCTTTTAAGCACTGTATGAAATATGTCTGACATACATGGTCCTTGTCTTCATATTCATAGACTGTGGGAAAGCTTTCTTTCAGGATGCTTTGGACAACTTTTCATTTTTTCCTGAGGTAAAGCATGAGATGTTAAATCACGGAGAAATGATAAAATGTATGTTTTGATTTCTATTTATTGCTGGTCATGATGTCATATTCTGGTAGAGTAGCAAAGCAGAATGATGCTCTTCATCCAGCTGTTTATATATTCTTTTAGTCTATGGTGTAAGTAGTATGAATGAGTTTCAGAATGATCAAATCCATATATCTGCACATGTGTAAAGTGTAAAGTTGGAGAAGGAATAATTCTTAAGATTTATGTACAGTGTGGAAAGTTAGCATTGGCTCCACTGAGCATCACCCATGGACGGGGTGCATGTGACCACCAGTTACTTGGTTATGCCACGAGAGAGACAAAGCAACCCCAAGTGAGATCAGCAGACCTTGGATCCTCAGGGGAGAGTGGTGCTTGTAAGGCTGGGGGCTGTGCCAGAGGACATGGCTGGGATCCTGGATCCCCATGGGGGGTGGAGACAATTGTCCCACTGACCACCCCAGAACTGGGATCGTAAACCTGGCTCAGCCATGCAAGGCTCCTCTCCTGGCTGTGCCTCCCCATCCCCAGCAAGGACCAGGGGACAGAGATGCATCCTCTCCTTGCAAAGCTCTTTGAGACATGCAGGAGGAAGGACCCAGGTATTATGCTTTGTAACGAGGGGAATATTACCACCTTCAGCAGTGGGGTTTTGCCTAAATCAGGACTACTTCAGTAAGAACTGCAGAGATATTGTCAGCCTATTTATTGAAAGTGATGAAGAGGTTCAAGACATGCAGAAGTTCCCTTCTCCCCTTCAAATTTCCTGATCTCTGCTGCTTAACCATCTTAAATTACATTTTTTAATCTCTGTATTGTACCTAATGAGGTTCCTAAATTTTCACACTAAAGACACAAAACACATCTGCAAAGATAGTGGTCAAAAGAAAGTTTAATTTGTAGTCATTGCAAAAATTCTATTTCAGTGACTGGAATTAAAACTAACACTGTTTTTTTTTCTTTTCTGCCATTTGTTTTTATGGATGTCAATGTTGCTGTAATGTACAAATGAGGGTTTTCTTGCACCCTCTGTTATTAAAATATTTTATGTGGTGGTTGGATTCATTAAATGCAGTTAGAAACAAGTGCCTGCCACCATTATTTCTGAAAAAATACTCTACAGAACAAGTGGAGTTTGTATTTTAAAAGAGATTTGGAGTGTTGTTTTTGTTTCATTTTGTTTTTAAATGCATCCAATTATCAATGCTGCTTGGAAATTGAATTTTCTTTGAAAGCAGGGGGCCTTAACCTGGGACCGTTAGTGTTTTACTTGTTTCTATTTAAAAAAGAAATTGTATTAATTTCCCAGATCCCATTGGTACTTGCACACTTCTCTGAAGTATTACGGAGAGTTGGGTTGGTGGAAGAATGTTTTACATATTGTTAACATATATGTGGATATTCTTATATTATTGTACATGTTTGGGAAAATATCACACAACTTTAAAAATGTTGCTAAGATGTATGTATCTGACTTTTTCCTTTGGAAAATATTATATATTTTTATTTGTATTTTTTACTTTTTTAAGTTCATCTATATGTGCCGTTATTTTTGTATTGCAAATGGTCTCATAAATGAAGTAGAAGAGATAAAAATACAAAGAAAAGTAATTTTGCAAGGATTTCAATGTTTAGGGGAAAAATACATGGGTCAACATCATATTATCAATACTAGAAATATTTTAAGTGTCTTAGCACTGTAAATATGTCACGAGATCTCTTTTGATGAGTAGTATAAAGAATTGCAAGATTTTAATCACCCATTTTAATTTGTTATTTTTTACCACTTTCTTGTGGCCACTGGTCTTGACTTAATTGAACCCAATCAACAGCATGCTTTTGTTTTTATTATTAAAATTTCTCAGTGTTTTTCAGTTGAATATTGTTTTGTTTTCTTTCAGTTTTGTACTTCAGGTTTTGTTTCTTGCTTGTGAGAAGTTGATCTTCAGAATTATTTTTACACTATTTATGATTTATTTTCATAATGTAAAAAGTGTGTAATTATTAAAATATTAATCCAACCATTGGTGCTGATTTTGAATAGTTATAACGTTCTTAATGTTGGTGCAAGAAAGTGTTCTCGTCTGTCTGGATTGGAAAATGTGTGTGCTGCTTGTGTGCCAACCTGGAGTTTGAAGTCTAGAGCAAGTTGTGCCAGACATTCACACAAAAATCAGGGCCTCTGCCATGTGTGCAGTAAGAAAACTCACCTTCCTCTTCATGTTCTTAATGTGTCTTTCCCCTTCAAAGTAGCATCTCTTCATTATCTTTTATACACAGGCAGCACAGGCTGTGGGCATTCACAAATTATGTAAGGAAGAAGTTTTGCTGCAAAGCTTGGAGCCTTTCCTCACTCTGGGAAAGTTGCAGGCATCTGTGTATTAACCAGAAGTTGAAACTATTGCTTAGGCAAGTTCAGAGGCACCCTGGGATCTAAAGAAATAAAGCTGAAAATCAAAGGTCTCCCTTTTCTGTAGTTCTGAAGGTGAAAAATAAACCTGAACTGCTGAGAAATAAAGATGTGTGCAGGCAGTGTCACAAGTAACAGTGAAAGCTAGAAAATGTGAGGGTCTCTTTTCCACAGATCCAGTTTGTTCAGAAATGATGGAACATAATAACTATTACAGAACGGTATATTTTTAAGCACCCTGGTTTAAGAAGACATATGTTTGCAGGAGTCTCCCTGAACAAAAGATTTTAAAAAACACTGGTGAGCAGCTATAATTTATTCAACACATTATTTAAATGTTTGGATTATCTAAATCTCAAAATATGTCAGACAAACAGAACACAGTTTCCCTTTCCATCACCTCAAAAATGCAGTCACTGTAGGTGGAGGGAATTGTAGGTGGAGAGGTTTGGTATCTCCTATTACTCTTGCTAATCCCCATAAATGTCCATTAATCTTACCTAGCTCTGTTTTAGACTCTTGGAGGGACTAAAAATACCTTTGCTCCCTTTCCAGGATGAGGTACTTCCAGCCTAGCATATAGTGCTCTGCCAGGCTGAGCGCGGGGCCCCGAGGGCTGCAAGCGCTGCTGTCACCCCAGCTGGGCAGCCCTGACCCAGGTGATGTCCTTGCTTCAGCTGTGGCCACTCTTGCCCTTTTCTTGCTTCCATCTTTCTCTTTTCTTCTGCTTTTGTAGAGAAATGCAGTTCTAGGTGTCCTGCCAAAACACAAATACGTGTGTTCCGAACTGCTGCTAGAGCGAACACCCTCTGGGTTTCCCAATCCGTGCTTTGACAGCATCCCTGTTATTTTTCATTACTATGCTCCCTTTAGAGCTTCAGATGCTTTAGAGCCAAACCTCAGGTAACCAATATCTTACAGCCTTCACATCCTACTGCACCCATGGGACTTTCCTCTGGCATTACCTCCTATTCACATGCCTCCTTCAGTATTTGTGATGTGCCAAAGCACATGCAGGACTGCATGCGAAATGCCTGCCAGTTCTGCCTCTTTTTTTTTTTTAAATGGAGCTTTAATTAAATACTTAAAGGCTATTATGCAACTCTGCCTTGTGGACCTACTAAACCTGCTAATCCCTACCCAAATAAAAATACAACAGAAGTGGCTTTCTATGTCCTCATCTCACACAGCTTCACCTTGTGGTTTAATTATAATAACCACACGCAAATGTTTTTAAAAAAACCAAACCAAAAAACTTAAGGAGCTGTCAAAGCATTTCAGGTTCCAGCAAGTAGTGACAACTGCACCCAAATAAATATTAAAAGAAAAAAAACAAGGGAATGCCAAAACATTTAAGTCATGTTGCTGCAGGCAGTCTTTCTGTCTTCCCAGGGTTACTAATTTGTCTTCTCTTTTGTTGGCTTCTGTGAATTTCCAGACGGAGTACTCACAGGACATTCTACTTTCTCATCTCCTAGATGCAGTAAAAAATACAGTGGTTTGCTTCATATGTATGTATCTATATATGTGTATATATATACACACTCACATACAGATACATATGCATGTATATATGTATCTATATATGTCTTCATGTGTCTACTTGAACATATGTGTGTATGTATTTGTGTATATATCTATATATATATATGACCAGTAGAGTTCAGAAAATACTGTACACAAACCTCTTCAGAGAGATCACTGTCTGCTAATATAGTTGTACTCAAGCTGCTTTAGTTTATCTCCCAGATCAAAGGTGGACACAGCTCCTGTCACATAACCAGGATGCAGGGCTTTTTTCATGTGCTTACACCAAAACAGAATGTTCAATAGCTAGTAAAATATCCTGATTGTTTTTCTTATGTGCAGGTTACAGCTCGACTGAGTTTCCAGAGTGCCCACACCTATGCAGAGCTGTCACGAGGTCTTTTTGACATCACCTTTGGCTGCTCCCTCCTGGAGCTAACAAGTATCTGCTAACTTTTTGCCAGCTTTTACGATCTCTCTTCTATTTGGTATATTAAAATCGTTGTGAGGTAATTGATTCTGGTTGAGATAAAACTGATAAAAACAAATGTTGACAACACACCCTGTGCTTAACTGACTTGGGGCCCTGCCGGACTGGTCACTGCATGAACTCTCAGGCAAGTCCATTCCCCTCCCAGAGCAAATGCCAAGCAGCTGCCTGTCCCTGAGAAGGTGCAGACAGGTATGGTTTGTCCATCTTTTTTGCAATTTCCATGGCAAATCCATCTGCAACGGATTTCCTTCTCAGGATGCAGCAGCAATATATTGTTTTTCAGAGGAACTCCATTGCAGTTATATAGGTAGCCAGAGGCACCTTGCTTGGATATTTTGGTTAACTGTTAGAAATATTTGCTCCTTTTCATCCTTCATACAGGAAGCCAGGCTGCTGGTTTCTGGTACCATGCCAGGACAAAACCCATTAACAAGCATGGAAAAAAGTAAATTAAAATGTTCATAAAGCAAACAGAGCACAATGGAGTAAACAGCATGTTTTGGTTTGTGTTTTTGATTTTTTACTAAAACACAAGTATTTTAGGAAAAATTGAAACTATTTTAATCCTACTATATATCATGGAGAGATAGCTGCCAGTATTTACTGCATAGTATTATGAGGGCAAGTGGTGCTGCAAAGGCCTGTGTCTGGGTCAGGGTCTCTGCTGATCTTGGGAGATTGCACACAGGAGACCTGGTAGGCTTGCTTCTGCTCATAGTGTCAAAAGAATGTGAAAGAACTGTGAGCCAAGAGAGTGATATTCCCTTGATTGTAAAGTCCCTTTTAATGGCTCTGAAGGAACAGAGAAACAACCTCCCCCTTCTACTTCACCTGCCCTTTCAAGCTTTCCTGGTGAATTTTGCTATTGTTTCAAGTAGTTACTAAGCCAGGTGTGAGCAAACTTGCTTTTGCTAAACCTGAAACAAAAGCCCTGACACAAGGCTGTAAGTGCATGCTTCTAAAGAAGTAGCAGCACAGTATTTTGTATATCCCTTAAATCTGTTTCTGGTCCAGGTCTTGCTCACGCAGGGTTTCTGCGTGAGCAAGACCAGGCAGATCAGCATAAACAGCTGAGATTTTCTAGTGTTGGCATCGGCAGCAACTCTGGAGGAATGGACAAGGCTGTGCTCGGCACCGACAGAGGGCAGGCACCAGCCCGGTGTGGGAAAACCATCTCTCCTGAAATGCCCTGGGACTCACAGCCTTGGATGCTGTCTGGCCCCAGCCTTTCTGTACATTGCTGGTACAAAGGGGTTGCTGCTAAGTAAGGTGTAGTACCACTTGAACTGCATCTACCCTATGCTAAATATCATTGCACAGTTTCCAGAGATGCCGGCAAAATGGAAAAGCGTTGCAGAGAACATTCTTGACAGGCTCTAGCCTCTGTTTGGATGTTAGCAGATCTAAATGTCTGTTCTCTTCTTGAGGATCCATCAATGAATTTCATCATTGCCTGTACAATACTGCCCTAGCTGTCAGTTTTGGCAACTCCTTCATGTCTTTTTAAGTCTTTCTGCCTGGACAGGGCACTGAAGACAGGGAGCAGCTGTCTTTGGTGGGATATAGAGGTAGAGCTGCTATGACTTCTGCTACTCTCTTG
The DNA here is from genome assembly GCA_013397075.1 of Rhabdornis inornatus. NCBI lineage: Eukaryota > Metazoa > Chordata > Aves > Passeriformes > Rhabdornithidae > Rhabdornis > Rhabdornis inornatus. Next base: position 425,842 of record VWZS01002145.1, on the reverse strand, counting down.
GTTGGTGAGGCAAGGTTTCCAGTGGAGCAGGAGCATAGAATGTCAAAGCTTCAAATTTAACACTGAGGAAGCTCAAGTAAGTGACTAGATGGAAAGAAGTGCTGCCTAGAGAAGCAGAAAGGTGTCTTGCTGGCAGAGACACTAAAAAAAAATTTAAAAAAAATCAGGAAGTGTGTTTCTTCAATCTGCAGATTTTGGGATGATTTGCTGGATACTGATCAAGAAAAAGGAAGTATCATCAGCACAGGAAATTGTGTGGCTTTACATATGCTCTCTGAAAACTCTTCCAAACATAGTGCTGCAGGTGGCACAGACGAACTGCAGATGGGGTAGCAGGGCCGTGGGCGAGTGTTCCTGCTGTCTGCTCATGCAGCTCAAGGAGCAGCCTCCAGAGGACACGGTGCGTGCTTGGCAGGGAGAAGGTAAATCTGAGGTACTCCAACAGCAGCTTCGCTGTTTTGGAATGTGATGCCTCGATGTGAACTCTGTCCTTCCCCCGTCTTACTCTCCCCTCTTTTTCTTGTGGGCTTTGATGTCCAGCGAGATGGTTATCAAGTGTAACCATGAAAAAATGTCACATTCGAGCAGGTCACTTCTATATTGCTTCTGTGGTTACAAAGTGATCAAGGACTAGGTATATTTAGGTGCTGCCCATATCTAAGAGTGAACCAATGTATTTGAGCAGCATGGCTTTTCTACGTAGATGTACAAAACCTGGCAAACCACAGATCTTACTAATTTGCCTCACTTTATAAGAAATGCGGAAATGCTGATACTGGCCTCGATGGACGTATACATGTAATATCTCAGCCTACTCTTACAAGCAGATTTTGGGACATAAAAGGCAGAGAGGGACATTGAATTATGACCTGATTTTGATTAAATAATCCGCTTTGTGTTCCTTCCCCCCTCCCGAATGTTTGTGGCAGTGGCGGCAGTGGCCACCAGGATGACCGACGGCCGGGAGGAATGGCAGGATCGCGCGTGGGAGCTGAGCACCCACCCCCACGCACCGCTCGGCTGTTCTGCGAGTTTGTGCTGGTCTGCACCCCTAGGGAAAAAACAAAAAACAAAAACAAGAAACCAACAAAACTCCAAGGCACAGGACTCACCCGCGGCTGGCCCGCCTCAGCTCAAAGCAAACACGAGTGCCCCGAAAGGAAAACCCAAGTGGATGGGGGAGCGGTGGGGACGGGACGTCCCGTCCAGTCCCGTCCCGCCGGGGAAGGCGGGAGGGAGGGACGCGGGGAGGAGGGGGTTGGCCGCCGCCGTCGCCGGCATAAGAGGCGGGGGACCCTCGGGCGGGGCGGGCGGGGG